>OX422211.1:326015003-326615003 GCA_949130495.1 Sambucus nigra | reverse complement strand
CCCAAAAGCATTCACTAACTATTTTTGATTTTTCAAATTTTTCATACAAAAATAGGATACAAAAAAAATCACACCATGGATTTAAACTAAAACAACCAAGTCATGGAAACGTAATGAATGAGTGTGAACACATTCATTAGGTAAATAAACTCAATCAATCATATGTGTACGATGTATACATGTACTCCTAACGAATGAGCATCAAAAGTATCCTTAGGTGTAAAAATTTGTTGAATTTAAATGACATCGTCTTATACGAATCAACAAATCAAAGTCTAAATGATTTCCACACCAATTACGTCCAAAACTATTTTGTGCATTTTCAGGCATTTTAAGGACGTGCAAACCCATTTTAAATAAACCAACCAAACTCCCTCATGCATATTTTCTTTTAGAGGTGTACAAATTAAATTCTCAAACTTTGGAGAATTGGTGCAAACACCTAAATTGCCCCCTTTTTGGCATAAATATCTTTTTATTACCTTTCAATTTTTTCGGGCTCTTTTAATCTCTTTGGACCTCGGATAATAAAATTCCTCCATTTTTAGGTCCAATTTAACGGAGGCTTAGTATTCGCAAAGGCAAAATGAACCTTTCGCAGCCCTTCCCCATTTTAAAACAAAGCACGCAAACTCACAAAATTGTTCTTATATGCACAATTCCCTTATAAAAATGATCGTGCTTGGTTCGTTTTAAGGACAGGATTGAAGTGAAAACACCCAACCATCATGTGATAAGACAAGCACAATAATCAAACAAATCCGTGCATGTGTGCAATAAAGGAAATCATGAGTCAAACATGTAGAAAGTAACACTTAATTACATCTTAATGACTCCAAACATTATAAAGTACAAGGATGAATGGACCTATTGTCTCAAAACACTATCAAATAGTCACATGAAAAAAATGAAATGATGTTGTGCCTTGGTCATCCAAAGTGTCCATCCATAAACAGTGCAAAAAAAATCTTTTTGGATTTTTCAAAAATTTTATCAAAATATAATGTTTTTGTATTTTTCAAAATATTTCCAAAAAAAAATAAAGCATACAAAAAGTACACAAGTCATAACACTAGAAAACAAATATAAATCATGAAACCACAAGTAGTGTATGACAAACATGCAAACACAATCATCTGCATGATATGACAAGGGAAGAATCATGTTCAAGCAAACGCGAATCAACTTGTCTAAAATATAGTGTCTTTAAAAGTTATTTCCTAACCCAAGTGGATGTAACACGTCGACACAGGGTTTTGGGAACCAACCAAACACTAGATTTCGAATTCCTAGGACCTATTCCAAGATCAAAACAAAATCTCCTAAGGTGACCTTTCCTATCACAATATGACCAAGTGTAAACGGGTGGAACGACACCTAAAGTGTGATGCTTTCTAACATCCTTGGAATGAGTTGACCCTCTAAAACAAATAATGGTTTTGTCTTTAGCATTAGAAGCATGAGAACACGATGAGCCATTACCATCACTATCAAACCTACTTGAGTCTGTCAAAGAATTTTTTAACTTCAAAATTTTTTACTCAAGCAAAGAATTAGACTCTTACAAAGATAGGGAATTCTTTTTCAAATTATCAATTAAACTTAACAGTTTATCACGCTCTCCCTCAATTAAAACAAACTTATCCCTAAGTGTCTTTTCACGTGCCGTAAAATCATCGATTAATTTTTTATCCTCGACGGCACAAACGGGAACCCTAGAATTTTTTAAGTCCTCTAATTCCATCTCTAAAACTAGGACTCTCTCATCACTCTTCTTTTTGGCAATTTTCAAAGAATGAAAATCAGTACACAAATCACCAAAATGCTCCCGACAAATATCACTTTGAGTTTGAAACGCATGCAAATATTCAATCTTACTTTTAAAGAGAGAATTTTCTTTTTCTAAAACTTTAATTCTTTTGAAAAGTTTCAAATTCAAACTTTGTAAATTTTCAGTATGGTCGTGATTTTTTTCAAAAATAGGCTCCTCATTAAATGAGCATTCCATTGGAAAACTTGCGATTTTTCAAAAAATTGATTTTTCAAAAAAAAATCAATATCACACGATTTTGTGGAAAATAGGATTACGCGATAAATTAGTGTAACCTGCTCTGATACCAATTTGAGAAATATGATGTGTGTGATAATTGATTTAAATTAATTCGCAAGTTTCCAATTCGGCACACTTAATTAATTAGTGTCTATTTTTAAACCAAAATAAATCAGTCCTAAATCATTCAACTGCATGTGTGCGTGTGTCAAACCATAAAATAAATAAAGCATGCGACACAAGCTTAAGGAAAAATCCCCCAAAGGGGCAAAACCTTTTATTTCACTATAATTTGTAAGAAAACGGCTTACACGGATTACAATGAAATAAGGTGACATACAAAATACCCGCAGGTGTCTGTTTCGATGTCTCGGCTGGAAGTTTCCCTTTCCAGAAGGGCAGCGATGAAGAAGATAAACGGCTTCTCCACAAGATCTGAACTTTATAAGGACTCCCTCCACAATAGCACGCAGCTGTCGGTTGTAGAGCTCTCCCCCACAAAGAATAAACAAGGTCAAAAGTTATGTTCTTGAAAACCAAAACAATTCACTAAAGCATATGGGAGTTTTGTGAATTGAAAACAAAAGGGATTAAAACCCTAAAGGAAGAAGTCTAAAAGAATTTTTCTTTCGCAGTTTTTCTGTTCGTCAAAACGGTGTGACTTCTTAATGAAAACGTTACCAAATAATGAGTATTTGTAGAAAAAGGCATCGCCTCGAAAACATAGCTCGTTCGAACGAGATCAGCAAGTCGCTCGAACGAAGGACAAAAGTCGTTCGTACGAGATCTAACAAGATGCTATTCGTTTGAACGACAAGTGCAGGTCGTTCGAACGACCTATCAAACGAGATTTGACGCGAGCCTGTAGAAAATTTCGTTATGAACGCGTGGTCACCAGTTTCGTGTCTTTCTGATTTTTTATGAATTAGTTATGATTTTTCTACGGAAAGGTATCCGAGAACAAAGTCTTTAAAAAAATTATTTTGTAAAAATATCCCAAAAGCTCTAAGTGAAAAGTCAAGGTATTTAAAACATAACCTTACCAAAGTAAACTTCGCGGAGTCTTGCATGATGAAGAACTTCAGTAATTCAGATCCGTCTTTGATGTAGATGTCTCTTGAATGCTCTTCGACGGTGTAGCGGTATATGACATAATAAATTGATAACGGACCTATGAAAATATGTCTTTACAAATCTTTAACCCTCTAATATTATTTTATTTCTCATTATTACTATATCTACTAATTTCACACAGTTGAATTTTCCCAAGTATATATATATATATACACACACACACACACACACATATAGTCACATCATCCCCATACATATATATACAAATCCTACACCCTTAGGTTAATACCACTTGGCCCAATGCATACTCTACTATCATGTCTCGGTGCATCGCTCACTTCATAAAGGACTATTGGTTTAATCTCTCACGAACCACAAAATTCAAATCACATATATTGGAGGCGAACATAATCTCCGCCCAAATGGGTCACGCACATACCTAAACTCCAATTCAACCGTCTAAACTATCCTACATCTCACATAGTACGTAACCAATTTCATATACTTTGGGCACAAGTCAAATATCACCCAATGGGCAACACAGGATAAGACTGTCCACTACACGAAGACCTCCTCCTGATAGCAAGAAGCGTAGGTATGTTATACACATATATAATAGGCATGCACACATCCTATTAAAATTAATGGGTATTCACCCAACCCGTACATATATTTTCCATATGTAATATTTTCTCATTACTACTTATAATATAATCATTGCGATTACTCTCTCTCGAAACTTTCAAGATTATTTTACCGTTCCCATATTTAAAGTATTATTTCCCAAATACTTTCCAATAATTTTGCACTGTGCTAGATTCATCAAATAATAGTTTTCCTCACTCAAATTAACTGTGTAACTCGAATTGGGCTGAAATAGGATTTTTTAAATTTTTAGACCTGTTGTTCGAATTAGGTGTCATGTCGTTTGAACGGCTTCTCGCGAGATCAAGTCTCATTCGAACCAGATTGAGAAATTCCCTTCCCAAACTGCACCTGATATATTTTTCCACCATTAACAGCTCAAGAACCTCTACTGTTCATTCCCAATCACCAAAACAGCAAACCAAATTGATGTTCTAACAAGTTTAGATGATTTCTACCAACCTAGAATCATTAAAATCTTTACAATACATCAATTAAATATAAAATTCCCAAATTAAACATTAACTCCCTAGTTCTTCAAGTTTCAATTCAAGAACCATTAAAACCCAAATTTGTTTCTCAAATTCAACATATAATTTCGGGATTCCGACTGTACATGCATAAGGATTCAATTCTTCATCAAAATAACTCTTAATCTATGATTTAAATTCTCTGAATTCACCCAATTCAATTCTAAATTATATAATTGATTCATATGCTAACATGAGCACAATTGTTGCTAATAGGAAGCAAGTAATAAACACTTGCGTCAATTATGATGGTATGATTCGCTGATCAAATTAATATAGACTCGTTCCTCGTCTTCCGATCTATGCTTTGGTGGGATTTATGGTGTGAGTTCTTGAGTTTTGCACCAAGAACACCTATGGACTCTGCTTCTTCCTTTATGGTTCTCTCTCCATCTCTCTTAGGTTTAGAAACTGACAGACTTCCTTTTCTTTTTCTAATTTTCGTCCATATTAATTCTCTAAAAATCCAAAAGATAAAAATACCCCTACGGGATGACGGTTTGGCCTAAAAATATTCCGGAGGCCAAATAAAATACCTGGGTAGAGTTTTCTGACTATCTCGACCCTTACGGACTCAATGGCGGACTCGAAATGATTATATGAGTTACTTGAAAAATAAATTTTCTTTTTATTCCATTCAATTAGTTCCGATATGACTCGCACGCGCGTCCTGACTTAAAATACCAAACTGTCATATTTCCCACTCTCGATAATTTATACAATTTCATAATTCCATATTACGCATTCACACAGTAATATTCAATAATTCTCAACAATAAGTATTAACCCTTGGCACGCTATTTAATATTTATTTTGATCCGAATTAATTAACAATTAATTTCTCACATTTTAATTTAATTAATCCAACAATAATAATTAATCGCATAATAATTTAAAATCATAAAAAATACGGGGTGTTACAATCGCATCCATGCAGGTCAGCCACTCCCCATTAATATCACATGGATATTTTAGGGCCAAATGAGGGTTTTGATGATCTTAGTTATGGCCAGAAGGTCTTTCGTCATCATTCTATTTTCCACAGTTGTATATAAAGCAACTTCTCCGAAGGTCGTCGCCTCTTCTCTTCCACTTTTATTTTCCATTCATGTTTGATTATACATCGATCTAGTATCCTCCTTAGCCTTATGGATGGCCTCACTAGTCTCCATAGAATCCCTATAATCAAGAGAGGTTGTGAAAGACATGTTAACACAAGAAGCTGTTGGGTATTCAATCAGTTTGCAAGGTTTCATGGCTTGAAGGGGAAGGATGTTCAAATTTTGGTAGAAGAAACCTCTAATTATTTCTTCTAAAATTTTTCCAAATATTTCCAAGTATTCTAGCTCATAAGGTCACTACAAGAATCTGTAAAAGCAAAAGGAATTTCCATAGTTAGAGGACCTTGGCCATTATGAATAGATGCTTAAACAATATAAGGTATGATTAAGAATTTTCAAAAACCGTTCGCTCGTAAAACCTCGACATTATATGAAAATAAAGATCTTAATGGGTTGGTCAAATTAAATGGATGCAAACTTTTGGCAAATACAACAATCTAAATTAAAAGGACGTGGCTAAACTCGAATACCTAAGACCACAAATTCTATATTCAAGGTCATAGGCATGTCGGCGGTGTGGATCCCATTAAAGTGAGCCATGAAGATATGCTAGGGATTAATCCAAATACTAAAAATGACACACCTCTAAGTGCATCGGATCAAGGAATTTTACCAAAGTATGTGGCATGAGGTGCAAAATTAAAGAGAAATAAAGGGCTGCAGCAAATTACATGAAAAAATCTAAAGCAGCCAAGGTGGAACAAGGGCATATCCACTAATAAAAGGCCACGAAAAAAATTAGAAATGCCTAGATTTATTGATCAGCTGTTGGGAAAGAACAAAATCCACAAGCTCTAGGTTCATGGCCAAGAACTCGCCAAGAACATCACTTTGTGTTCTTGGCCATAAAAAGGCCATAAATCCACTCAAAACCTTTTGTATCTTACCTAAAAATAAGATTTAACTATGAAAACAACATCTATAAACCCTCCCCAACAATGAATCAACAAAAAACAAACCAAAAAACTCATTAAATCCAAACATTTGGGCAAATATCACTGAAAATTAAAAAAAAAATAGAAAATACGAAGCAAAGGCCAAATTATTCAGATTACAGTTCAAATACTTTGTGATTTGTGGTCTCAATGCGATTTTGAGATTATGATTTTTTAAGTCATGGGCCATTAGTAGAGTTCATAGTGAAGATTTACACAATTACAGTCAAGATTTTAAGTTATGGTTTACAAAATCCAAAAATGTAAAAACCCTAGTTCGACTTTACAACATTTTAGTTCAATTTCATGAAGATTGGGGTTTAATTTACATACAGAAATGGAAAAAACACAAAGAAAGTATAACCAACAAACAACTGGCTAAGAAATGATCAAAAGAAAACTTAGAAATAAGAGGATTAGAACTCGTCGAAATTCTCACTATAGTTTGTCGAAATCGCTAGGATCTACCAAATATCGCTTTAGCTCTCTTTTGCTCTCAAATTTTAGAAAAGATAATGAGGCCTCAGACCAAAAGTCATTTATATTAAAGGTATCTCAAGAAAAAATATTGTAGGAGCTGAAATGTCTTAAGTAATGGCCTCGACCTTCCATCAAAAGGCCTCGACATCAGGTTAAAAAAGATAGTTTGCTAAGATTTTTGCATTTTTGTACAATCTTGTTCTTTTAAAAAACATTTTTAGGTACGTATATGGCCTCTGATATGATTTTTATGGGTCTTCGGACCTTAGTTAGCTTGAGTGGAATCAAGGATGAAATCCCTAGTAATTCCATTAGTCTTTATTGGGTCTTTAGACCATTGATTGTTATTTCGAGCCAAAGATGAAAGTCGTATAAATCTTACTGGGTCGTTTAAGACCTAAAGGGCTTGGGGAGCCAATGATTAAACCCATGTAACTCCATGAGTCAGAAGTCAAAAGCGTTCTTTTCATTTCATTGTCATAACATATATTCCAAGGGTGTGAAAATTCATATCCATCCATATTTTTGAGGTAATAACACCTTGGACTTGCAATTCTTACCACCATGTAAGGTCCTTACCATTTAGGGCCCAACTTTTCCTCGTTAGGATTTCTAGTTTCAATGGTGACCTCTCTCAAGACCATGTCTCCCACCTTGAATTCTGTGTGTCAGATTTTATTAACGAAGTAGGTTGTCAATATATGCTTATAAGTGGCCATTCTGATCAGTACAACCTCTCTTCATTCTTCTAATTCATTTAAGGACCTTCAAATACCCTTATCATTTGCCTCTAGTTCAAAGTAAGTCACCTTTTACGTTGGTACCTCAACCTCTCTTGGATAACTTCTTTAGTGCAAAAGGTTAGCGAGAATCAAGTTTCTCCCGTTGGACCACTGATCACGGTCTATAGGCCCACAAGATGCTCGAAAATTCCTCTTCCCACATACCATTGGCTTTGTCCAACATAAACTTCCACCAAAACATATACCGAAGATGGTCATGAACCTTAGTCATGACCATTTTCACCGTAACCAAAAACAGTGATTATGGATCTTATCCATGAACCTAAATGAGAGTCACGATCTCTCCCATGACATAATATTGACTCTATGATCATGATCCGTGACTAACTTGGGACAATATTGGCTCTATGACCATGGACATAACCCGTGACCATGGTCACGACCCATATCCGTAACCAATAGTGGGATAATGTTCAAATTTGGTTACAACCCTAAGTTTTGAACCCCAAATTTAATATAAATAAATAAATAACTAGTCATGGTTTTGGACCATGACCCTTAATTTATTTATTTTTAAAAAAAATTGGGATCACGGATTATGGCCATGACCATATCAATTTAATAAAAAAAAATTATGCAGCCCCCCTAAAAAAAGAAAAACCTATATTCAATAACCAATTCATATACAATTCACAGATATTGTAACTACTTTATGATATTCACTTCATATTAACCTGTTATTTGAGCATATTATTATTAAATAATGAAAACTATAATCGCCATTGGCCACTTCACTTATTGCATTTATCTAAGGATAGCTTATGATTAATTCATCCAACCTAGAATATCACTCACAAATGGGGACCAACCATAATTGTCTACCATGAAAACCAATAAAATTTTCCAAATTAAAATAGAGGCGTGGATACCAGTTATGTATAATATTTGTTAAGAAGGAAAAGAGAAATATAGTCAAAAAAATTTGACACCGTGGAGCTAAAAATTCAAAGTAAAGCACTCTGCCATCCTAGTTAATTCATAATTCAAACTAAACAATCATAATTCAAACTAAACAATCATAAATCAAACTAAAGTGCCAATATAATGCCAATATCATAAGATGATACAAATAGTATTGTCAAGGGTTGATGTGATAATAGGATACGAATAGGATTCTCAAAGTAAAATAATATTTTGATACTCAATCTGCTTCTAAATCAACTAAAAGATCCTTCCAATTAGGGTTGTCATCAAGAGTATATGGGAACTATTTAGGATCCTTTAATTCATCTACTTGAGTATTCATACCCTTTGGTGCATGCACAACAATAGACCAATTTCCACAGCTTATGCGCTTTTAGTAGAATACTTCTTTACGTTCTAAAAGGCACAAATAAAAGACTCGTCGACTATGCAATTTTAACTCTTCATCTTAGATAAATCTACCATGATAAGTTTTGAGTCTGGATTAACTTTATAAGCATTCATAGTGTCATTCACCTTCACCTAGTCATAATAGAATGTAGTTTGCATGAAATATGTAATAGATAATCCCATAATAGGCTAACACTGTATCTTATGGATTTTTATCGCTTTTGCTAGTGACATATGTAGTAATGGTAGAAATTGAAATTCCATTATTTTGTGTCAAAAGCTTTTCCTCACATGGGTATGAGACGAAATCAAAATCATTGGTATCGAAGTTCTTAATCTCTTTCACACAAAATTTCCGACCTTTTTCTAGGCTTGCAAGCCCTGAAAAGACATCATCTATTTTTAAAAGCTGCATGAAAATTACCTCTTTTGATACTCATGCGCAAAAATCATTCATCGTGCAATTTCTCCTATGATTTTGTGGTATTTCGATCTCATACTTCCTAAAGGTAAATCATAGAATTTAGATATAAAGAATACATATAATTAAAGAAGAAGAATTCAGCTAATTATGTAGATACTTACTCTCTGCAATCCTCAACTTCATCTTGCGATTCTAAGACATAACAATTTGCAAGCTCGTATTGTAGATTAGTGAGTCTCACCTCTTTAGGGTTGACAAAGTCAATTCATACTCAAACTTGCTAAGTTCCACGATCACTCCTTCTCGGTGAAGAGTGAATCCCCTCAACTCTTGTTCTGGATTATGTTCTCGAGCATATAACGACAATTCTACAATTATGTATTCTTCATCAATTGACCCTCCTATATACCATGTATTCTTAAAATAATATTTGAAGGTTTTCATCAAGCATTCGAAAGAATACATCCATCTATACCTAATGGGACCACACAATAAAACCTCGTCGCATAAATGCACAAGCAAGTGGATGTTGATATCTAAGAATGATGAAGAAAAATATTTCTATAATACACAAATTGTATTGGTTAAAGTTAATTTTGCAGCTTTATTGTGCTTTATGGTTACGACTTTTACATAAAGTAGGGTAAAAAAATAAACTTATTTGCATAATTTCTCGATAGATATCTTTTTGCTCAGAGAAGCAATGTCAAAACAATAGAGGGATTAATTGAATGATAACATGTTAGACGTGAGATTTGCACTATTTTAGATCAATTGTTTGGCAGTTTACTACCCTGCCCAAATTACCGAAATAACATGTCAGAGTTTTCAAGTTGAACAATGTATCTAGGAGGATCTTTTTCTCACTAATAGTTAAAGTGAAAGAAGTAAATGGGGTAGAAATTCTTCATGTTGTAAGATTATTTTTTAACCATAGTTAATTCTTTATTTTCATCTTTTGTAGATCGCGGCTCTCCCGCTCTCCATTTTTTGAATGAGATTCACCCAGATATGTTCCTATCATATGTTTCAAAACATTTTTAGCAGTGTGCGTCACATCAATTACTTAACTTACACTTTAATCCTTCCAATATGACAAGTCAAAAAATATTAATGAGGGTATATGCCTACATATGTATTTCTCGCAGTTGAAACCTTTGCCTTGTCCTCAATCTGCTGACTAGAAAGTCGAGCAACTTTTGTCCTACACTCGTGACCGACAGGTAAAAAGTTAGACTTGTCATTCCTAAAAGGGTGACTGGTCGGCAGAAATCTACGATGACCCATATAACTCATCTTATCATTATTATGTAGCCAAGTGTCTTCATTTTCCTCCCCACATATGGGACATCCATAATAACCATGAGCATTGTAACCAGACAAGGTCCGATAAGAATGAAGGTCGTGTATCACCATTACTTTAAGTGTGAACTTTTCACCCTTATGAATGTCAAAGTCCCTCACACCTTTATCCCATAACTCTTTAAGTTATTCGATTAATGGGGTTAACAAAATATCAATATCAATATCAATATTATCATCAGGAGACTTCGGATTGGGTATCAATAACGACAATAATATAAACTCCTTTCTCATGCATAATGTAATACCCCGTGATTTTTAATGACTTTTAAAATGGGTTATATTTTAAATTAATGGATTAATTGAATTTTATTATTAATTAATTCATTTGGATTTTGTCCGAATTGAGAATATTAAAATGTATAATTCTGAATATTACTTAAAGATATTTAGGTAATATATGAATGTGATGCTATTGATATTATTGCGAGATATTAATTTGAATTTTTGGTCGGGCACGGTATGGGACATGTCGGGGCTAAATTGTGAGATTAAAAAGGAAATTTATTTTCTATCGACCTTATAGTCATTTTGACTGCGTCATTGCATCCGGAAGGTTCAAAATAGTCAAAAAAGTCTATTTAGATGTTAATTTTGAGTCTCGGGTCATTTGGAAATGAAAAAGACAACCCAAAAGGGCATTTTTGTCATTTTTACAAGGGAGATGAATAGTGATTTCGAATTTTGTCCTATTATAAGTATTTGGAGATTAAGTGTACGTGGGTTATTCATCTTCTCTACACAAAATAAAGAAGTTATCTTCCTAGAGAGAGTGAAAGGTTGCTTGGGAAGAGAAAAGCTTACTTGGGAAGGAGAAGAACTAAGAACCAATGGTCACCACCACCAACCACCACCGAAAGTTGGTCGGAGAAAGGGGAGAACCACCTGAGATATACTACACTAAAGGATCAGACCTTTAGTAGAGGCAAGTGTTTGATAATGGCAATCTAAGTTTGTATATTGTCATGTTAGAATAGTTATAAAAAGATAAGATTTTTCATGTTTGGAAGATGAAAAGATAGAGATGTTAATGGATTTCTGGAATCTGAAAATATATAGGAATTAAACTCATGTTGTAGGTAGATAGTAATCCACGAAATAATCACTAAGTTGTTAAAGAAATTATGAGAATCATTGTTGTGTTCTTGAAGATATCACATCTATAATTTTCGGAAAAAGAGGATAAGAATATGCTTTTAATTCAAACTCTTGATGATTCTAGGATGTTTAGATCATTAGAAATCATTTATATGTGTTGATATATCATGTAGTAAGGTTTATAAGTCATTTGGGTTGTTAATATGAAGGTTTGAATGATCAAAAATAATGGAAACCCGTAGTAGAAGAAATGCAGAAAAACTGGGTTGATATTTGGGCAATTGATCGATCGACCCCCTGCCTTCGATCTATCGACCTCCCCAGAATTGTTAAAGTTGTTCCTTTTTAATGTTGGTTCTTATTCCAAACCTTTTGTAGATCTTTGGTGATTATTAATTGAATATTATGGGACTTAGGGAAGATTAGTAAGCCATAGATGAGAATCGAATTATCTGATTGGTATTTAATACGATTAGAATTATGATAATAAAATTGAAAGAAATTTTAGTTGCTAGATTCATGTGTTGGATTATAATTGTAGCCTTAGGATTACAATTTGAGCATCAAGGACTGAGAGTAAGCTCATTATTGATTACGCAAGGACTGAGTGTAGTACAAGCGCTTAGTGGTATGGCTCCTGGATAGAGATGGGAGTTCAGACCACATTTGGTTAAAAGAGGGGATAAGGTTATCCCGATTGCATATTTGAAGTTGACAGACCTCCACGACCAACAAAGTTAAGTAGTAGTGTATTAAAGGGGTTCCTTGTTTGGATTTCGCTTTGCGAGACGCTCCGCGCATGAACCTTAATGACGTCGGGAGTGGAGAGATGTCATAGGATGCGAGGATGTTGGTTTTGTTAATAAGTCATATAGTGTGAATGAAACTCTATAGACTATGAGTCATGTGATGATGGTATTCAATCCTAGTGATAGAAGATGTGTTTATAAGATATTAGAAACTATCGGTTATAACTCTAATTAAAGGAGAGTTTAATTCGTAGTAATTCGGTAGATATGATTATATGGACCAGTAGGATATTAGTGATTTCTCACTGAATATACTATTGAGGAAAACCTATTTGAACCTTGAGTAATGAATGAGTCCCAGGGATAATTAAATTTAAGAAGTAACGTCATGATATTTTAATACGTGGGATTTAAAGAGATATAATGCTACGTATGGGAATTATCTTAGGGTAATGTGAGTACCTTGTTGATATTATATTATAGGTATGATAATTCCTATTTGATTGATTGATTGATGGTTTATGTGTATGACATACCAAGCTTACTTGCTATCGATGGGGAGGTTTGCGCGTGAGGGCAGTCATTTCCTGGTGAATCCATGGGATCTTTGATTTGTCGCTCGAGAACATAGGTCTATGAAATACTTATCGGTGAGTTGATAAGTCCACTGACTGTGGGTACGTAGGTATGTGCGTGACCCATGGATACGAGAACTATGTTCACCTCCAATTTGTATGTTGTTGTTTGTGGTTCAAGGAATCCTTACCGAACCTTTAGTCCCCTATTCGGCGACCAGCGATATTGGGACATGATAGCAGAGTAATGCATTGCACCGCAGCTGTGACTCGGGGTGCCATATTATATATGTGTGTATATATATATATATATATATATATATATATATATATATATATATATAATGGATTAAATGAATGTATATAGTGGTTAAATATATCTACTGTGTGATAATTGTAGATAACGGGGAATTGAGAAAAGAATTGAAATAAGTTGATGAATATTTATTGAAGAAATTAATTCATATTAATGAGAAATGATTCATGTTAATGGGAAACGATTCACATAAATGAGAAATGTAAATGAATGATTATACGACGTATGGTATGGGACATACGGGGTTATGATATGGGAATGGAATCATGTTTTGGAAACTAGAAAAGAGGAACCATTAACTAGAAGGTTAATAGGAAACGTTAAGTGTGCACTCTAGATGAGAGGTGAGAATAGCAAGTGAGAGTTGGATACTAACATGTACATAATAAATGCTTTATTGCACTTGTTAAATACTTGTTTTTTTCAAAATCATTTTCACATCGGGCGCTGACCCGTTTCCTTGCATATTTTCTTTTTTATTGTATCTTCTATATCAAGTGTCCAGCAGCAGGGACGCCAACCTTAGTTGATTTTGACGAGCTATGGAACTATGGAGTATTGCTTAGACGCTTATTTTTTTTTATTCAGAGTGATCTTTTAGTTAGGGCATGTAGCCCAAAGGATTCAGTTATCTTTTCCTATCAGGGTCAAATACTATTGTATTCGTGTCTTTTAATAAATTAAATATTGTTGGGATTACTGTAATGGATTAATATTATTTGGGAATGTTTATTCCAATTGCATTCAAATTCTTTTGTGTTATCTATTTGGTTATCAGTGTTGTAGAAAAATGTGTTGTGTTATTCTTAAACTAGAAATGGATTTTGTTGAAGTAAAATTTGGAAAGTTTTTAACACCAGCTTAATTGGGTATTGAGTGAGTTGTAAGTGTTTTCGACAGTGATGCTAAGAATGAGCCAACTGTATATTATGTTTTAATTTGGTATGGGACTGGCCACCCGGTATTTAATTAGTTGAGGTGTTACACATAATGCTGGAGGGATACTTAAAAGTTCCATGAGAAATGGCTACTAACTTTGATTAGTGCTTAAATTATCGAAAGGGGTAAACCCATCGATTGATAATGCAAGAAAGACATTGTGCAGTTCCTTTGCAAATTTAGGGTTTCATGCATTTAAAAGCTTTCAAATGAGTGAATTAACCAGATGACACATGAGATTCCTGCCCGCCTTGCATCAAGCATGCCATGTCATGGCCTCTACTATCCACAGTACAATATAAAAAAAATTTAATCGTGGCCCAAGGGGAGAAACTTCAAAACCTTCTATGGAACTTTCAAGCACTTGTGACATTTGGCAGTCTTGTCTTTTACACTCTCACAAGCCACATATAGCACACGACAAACAGGACATTAATCCTTCCTTGCACTCTTTGCTATACAATATGCAATCATAATTGCATACAAGAATAGATTTGTACTTCAAACTCAATCCCTTAAATCTCTTCTCCACGCTAGTATAATTATTTAGTAATGTGTTCTATTTTAGGAGAATGTATTTAACCCACTTAAGAATTTTGGTTATGTTATTGCCTGACAAACCAAATTGCCTCTTCAAATTATGAAAACCAATCATTGTATATAATACCGAGTGATCTTCATCTTAATTTTTATACAATGGGCTAGATGCGTCAACTTCCAATCGTATGTATTCCCGATATTCTGGTCATTTAGCATCAACTTCTTCATTGACTTAGTCATAATGCACATTATTTGTATCCATATGTTGGTGGTGGACTCCATAAGCATCATCGATTGGGTCGATCAAAGTGGTGATTAATATTTCCTAGTGCTTGATCGCAATCCTATGTCCAAAATCATCATATTTGCATTCTTTAAAGCTTGGAAGAATGGACGATATTTGTTAGACAATTGTTATATGAACCGATAAAGGGTGGCTAACATCCTGGTGAGTATTGGACTTACCTAACATTAGTTGACTTATTTATATCTTGAAGGGCCTTAATTTTGTCCAGATTGGGTTTAATCCCTCTCTACATTATTAGGTATCTAAGAAACTTGTCAGAATTAACTCCAAAATTACAGTTAGAGGTTTCGGCTTCATTCTGTAGTCCTTAAGGATTTTAAAGGTATAGGAGATACTAGTTGGTTGCATATCTTATTTTGACAAGCATATCGTTAATGTAAACCTCTATGGTTGAACCAACCTGCTTCTTGAATATCTTAGTCACAAGGCACTGATGTGTTGCCCCCAGTTATTAAGGCTGAAAGGCATCACTTTATAGTAGTAGAAGACTAGATTTATAATGAAGGAGGTTTTCTCTTGATTATGTCCAAAAAGAGGTATGTGCTTATAGCTTGAGTAATCTTTCATGAAGTGACTACATTGATGACCTCTTATGGAGTCGACTAGCTAATTAATCCTGGGGAGAGGAATTTTATCCTTTGGGAATGCCTTACTGAAATATGTGAAGTTGGCTCAAACAGTTTTATTTTTTGTTGTTATTTCTAACCATGACGATATTAGAGATCTAATCGAGAAATTGAACCTCTTTGATGGAGTTAGCATGAAATAGATTCTCAACTTCATTTTCCATCGCTTTAACTTTTTAAAGGGTTAACTTTCTTGGACTCTAATTGAATGTTCGACATATAAGATTCATGTGCAATTAATGGTAAGCAGCATCTGAATTAATTCCTGAAAGATCATAGGGTTGCCTAGCGAACATGTTCGTGTTCATCCTAAGAAAGTGAATGAGTTTCTCTGCCACGTCTTTTGGTAATTTAGAACCGATTAGGAAGTATTTTTCTAGTTATTATGAGTCTAAAGTAACGGTATTGCATTCCTTTATTACTCTATTGGTAGGGGCCAATCTGGTCTCATCTACCCTCTGATCGAGCTCTATTTGCTTGCTATTTAGACTAGTCACCCTTTAAATCATCATTATCATGACTATTTCTTAGTCTGAGACTATTTTGATTTGATGGCACTGGTAAAATAACTCATTGTCGTTGTTTGATCTCCCATAACTTCAATGACCCCTTGGTTAGTCATAAGTTTGATTTTCCTAATAGAGTGAGGATTTTACATCCCTTATAGTGTGGAGGTACCTTTTATCTAGGATGGCATTATAGGGTGATTCTAACTGAATCATATGAATCTCGATTTTATGATAAACATGACCGACTTTGAACATAAAGTCTACATATTGTCTTTAAAATCAACCAGGGGATCGTCTTTCGTGTCGAGACCTTGAATATTTATATATAAGCTTATGCAACAGATTGATATACATGACCTCTAACGAACTTCCTTGTTCTACTAGTATTTTTCCCACGTCAAAGTTTGCACCCAAAGAATAAGGACCGGGGGATATTTATAAGGACAATTAATTTTAACCAGATCTTCATCGATAGACAGGATTTCCCGATCAAGATCAATGTCCTTACATTCTTGTTTTGTAAAGGATGGGATTTGAAATTTCCATCTGGAAAGCTTCCTTCATGCTGGATGCAATCGATACTATTTCCCTCAACTTCTTCCCCGTAAACTAGGAATGAACAATTTATCTATATATAACTATGATCATCCTAAATAGTGGGAGGTCATCATCATCATCCTTCTTTTATATTGTATTAACTCATGTTGAGTACTTCGTGTTATCGACATCACTGTGTTCTTTGATACGAACAGTCTAGACAAGATCTTCTAGGTGTCAGTTGAACCTCTTGTAATTCTTTATTTTGTGATCATGATCTTGGTTATGGGTACATCTGAGGTTGATGTCTCTATAATTTATTTCACTGGACATCTTAGGGGGATTCTTAATGAAGGGCGGGTCCTTTACTCGATGAAGGATCTTATAAATAGGCTCCTGAAAGAAAGTGTCCACTACATATAAATCATTATCATTAGCTAACATATTTGATCGTGCCTTAGAGGTGTCAACCTTTGTCCCCTTCTTGTCATAAGCCGACTGAGATACCCCATTGGGTATTTTCTTTAAATCATTCTTCTTAATCTTCTTAGAAGTCTTCTCGGATGGTATATAAATGTTTAGGAGTTTGTCCTCAATCTTGTCATATTTCGCTCTACGAGCCATGAGATCATCCATGGATGGTATTAGCTTCTTGGTGATGTAATGGTAGAGGTCGTCAGACCTAGAAAGGACAAACTTGAAGGATGAAATTTCCAACTGCTCATTGTAATTATCAATCTCACTGAATATCTCCCAATATTGTTATGCATACATCCTTAAGGACTCCCCTTTCTTACATTTGAGGGAAATTAGGGTGTAAACTTTCTTCACTCCTCTACTACTGGTAATGAAGTGACTCGTGAACTAATGGCCAGTTCCCTAAAAGAAGATCTTTACCTATGAGATATCTTCTCAAGCCACATATGTTTCTTTCTCTTAAGGTGAAGGGAAAAAACATGATACGTAAGGGTGTCGTAATGGCTCCATAAGGACATGGATTACCTATAGTGTCTGATGTGATGAGATGGATCCGTTTATTCCATAATACATGGATATTTGGAACAAAAAAACTTCTTTGGGGGCTTTAATGTTTCTATGTTAATAATGTACGTGGATGCTGATTCGTGACCCAATGCTCTCCTAACAAGATCCTTTGGAGTGCGCACCAAGTTAGGGTTTATTCTTCCTCTAATTCTTTTTTTATGAATTGCCAAATACTGCTACTGGTGACGTTCTTTGCTGGGGGCCTAGTCTTCATCGAGCTATTATTGTAGATGGATTTGTTCGATCGAACTGGTGCTAAATGAATGGAAGCATAATTTAAGTGAGGGTAATTAGATTGCGTCTCACGTGGACTTCTTGATCTGTAGGCTCTATTATTATGGCTAACCCAAGTTTGAGGATCATATTCTCTACATTTTGTAACGCTCAAGGTCGTGGGAACTAAACCCACGTTTTTAGACTACTCAGTCAACTACCTCTTCAATCGATCAATTTTTTCATCTCATTCTTTCCACTGTTCCTTATATAGATTGACCTGACGTGATGCTGTGTTTTTAATAGGGGAATCTGTAGAGGGAGTGTAATGGCAACAACTAGTGCCAAACATCTATGGTGCACTTCCCTAAGACCTCGTGTCGCTTGGAGGAGGAATGAATCTTTAAAAAATT
Organism: Sambucus nigra; assembly: GCA_949130495.1. Classification (NCBI taxonomy): domain Eukaryota; kingdom Viridiplantae; phylum Streptophyta; class Magnoliopsida; order Dipsacales; family Adoxaceae; genus Sambucus; species Sambucus nigra. Next base: position 326,596,399 of record OX422211.1, on the reverse strand, counting down.
GTTCCTTCCTCACATTTTGTGCTTTTGATCGAACACGACTTCTACCCTGGGAATGATAAAACTAATGGGTACTCAGATTGAATAAGTTTTGATATTCTCTGGTGAATGTGATTCATACTATCACTTTTTTATAGATGATGCTAAATTATAGGGGACATTAATCCTCCAATAATGTTAAATACCAGTTCGACCCCAAATATAAATGTTGTAAGGACATATTTTCATAGGTTCGTTATCAATTTGTTATGTCATATACCGATACACCGTCGAAGAGCATTCAAGAGCAATCTACATCAAAGACGGATCCAAATTATTCAAGTTCTTCATCATTCAAGGCTCTGCGAAGCATACTTTGGTAAGGTTATGTTTTAAATACCTTTGCTTTTCACTTAGAGCTTTTGGGAGATTTTTACAAAATATTTTTTAAGTGTTGGTGCAGACTTTTTTCTCAAATATTGAGAATGAGTATTTTTTCTAAGTTTTGAAGCGGACCTCGATTTTGACGCCCAGGTCGTTCGCGCGAGATCAACATCTCGTTCGAATGAGATTGGAAGTCGCGCGATGTCATTTGAACGACATGCGTCCTTCGTTCGAGCGATATATTCTTCTCGTTCGAACGAGCTCGGATTTCAAGGCGGTGAATTTTTGTATAAATACTCATTAAATGGTAACATTTTTATTAAGAAGTCCATACGTTTTCCAGAACAGAAACACTGCCAAAGCAGTAATCTTTAGGCTTCTTCTTTTAGGGGTTTAATCCCTTTTTGATTTATAATTCGCAAAACTCCCATCTTGCTTTAGTGAATTGTTTTGGTGTTGAAGAACACACCTTGCTACTGTTTATCTTTGTGGGGATAACTCTATAATCGGAGAGCTGCGTGCTATTGTGGAGGGAGTCCTTATAAAGATCACACTTGCGGAGAAGCCGTTTCTCTTCTTCATTGCTAACCACCTGGAGTTTCTGCAGGAGATTTCAGCCGAGACATCAGAACCGACACCTGCGGGTATTTCGTATATCACCCTATTTCATTGTAATCCATGTAAGTCGTTTTCTTACAAATTATAGTGAAATAAAAGGTTTTTCCCCTTTGGGGGATTTTTTCTAAAATTGTTTGTTTTATCCTGCATGCTTTATTTTATTGGATAAATCATCTATATGCATATTTTAGGGTTTAACTAAAATTTGGGATTAATTAAAATTGGATTTTATTTGAGAAGTCGCAATATTTCCGATGTAGCGATTCTACAAATTGGTATCAGAGCCTGTTGCACTAAGTTATTGTGTTTTGATCCTGATTTTGCACAAAAATGGCTTTTGATGGTTTTGATGATCTTCGATGTCAAATTTTTGAAAAAGTTAATGGGAAAATTCACACGAACTCTTGTTTTAAATCTTCTGTTGAAAATGAATATGAGAGGTGTCCTTGTTGTGAGGGTGTTAGTCACACGTTAGATGAATGTACCACAAATTTAAAGAAGAAATTGAATAAACCGATTTCTCATGTTTCTACCCTTAGTGATAGTGATTCGGAAGAAGTCTTTTATGCTTCTAGGCGAGAGCTTCCCATCCGTGTGATTAGTGATGAGAGTGAGGGTGAAAAGAGTGAGGAGGAAGAAGAAGAATTGAGTGAGTTGCAAATTGCCTACAATAATTTGTATTTTGAATGTTTAAAGACAAAAAAGGCAAACTTGAAACTTGAAGCTCAATTGAAAGAGTGTGCCTTAAAAAATAATGATGTTTTAGTTGAAGAACTTAGGGCACGTGAGAAAATTTTGAAAGAGACGCTTGAGTACGTTGAGGGTGAGAGAGATAGTCTTAGAGGGTTGATGGAGACTATGAAAAAGGAGCTTTTAGAGTTTGAGGATTCTAGACGTGTACTTGAATCTAGGATAGGTGAACTTGAGGTGAAATTGAAAGATTCAAGTAAAGTGAAATTTGATTTGGAGTCTAGGTCTGAAAAACTTGATAAGATTTTAGGCACCGTCGAGATAAAAAAGGATAGGGGTGGGATTGGTCTTGAAAAACATGTTGCACCCATTCCCACACGTGTGAGAGAGCCTCCTATGATTGTTAAGAAAGAGACACCTAAGGTTGTTAGGAAAGAGCCCCCTAAGAACATCGTGAGAGAAACTCCTAGGATCATTAGGAGAGACCCACCTAGGCAAATTCGGAGAGAGCAACCGAAAAATTTGAGGAGAGGGCCACCTTTAGGTAACACTCACCGCCCGATTTATACTTGCACACATTGTGGTAGGCAAGGCCATCTTAGGCATTTCTGCTATAAGCTTTTGAATGGACCTAGAAAACATAAAGAGAGAGTCACACCGATTCCCAAAGCCCCCACACGACGTTTCACATCGATTTGGGTTAGGAGATCGGATTTAGAGGCTTATGATCTTTTTGTTCATGATTCTCGTTTACTTGCACGTGATTCACCCCATGTGAGATCTTTTGGTTGATTGTGTTAGATGTTTGTCATACACTAGCGACGCATCATGTTATACTCTTTCTAGTGTTATGACTCACTTTGATGTAGTGCACATTGGTATATTTGTTGCATTTGTGTGTTTCTCTACTGATTTAGCACTGTTTTGGATCTGCTTGCCCCTTTCAGGTACTGTTTTCACGAAATTTTTGCACTGGGCATAACTGTATGTTTTTTTGGGAAATCTGGGAATTTTTTATTTTCTCTTTTGAGCGATATGTATTGTCGTTTGAGCGACATATCTATCTCGCGCGAAGTTGCTTCTCGCGACATGCCCTTGTCGTTCGAGCGACAGAGCGATATCATTTGAGCGACCTGTCTGAAAATTCTATTTTTGCTTCCCTTCTGATTCCAGTACCCGGTGTTCATATGCTTAGATTTTTGGTACTTATGGGTTTGCCTCTGGTCGTTTATATGCAGTTATTCTTGGTATCCATGCTTAATTGATAGCATTGCATTACTCATTTATCACATATGTGTTCATTGTGGATTCTCTTGTGTGATTACTGTTTGCTAGCATAGGATGTTGTGCATATCGATATTATATGCCTATTGCTGGTTGTATCATTTTGTAGTTATATTTTTTCTGTTTGAAAATTTAAAAAAAAAATACAAAAAGATTTTATTTTGATAAAAATTTTAATAATCCAAAAAGATTTTTGTATTTTGTCTACACCGTTTATGGATAGACACTTGGATGACCGAGTCACAATTTCATTCCATTTATTCATGTGACTATTTGATAGTGTTTTGAGACAATAGGTCAATTCATCCATGTGCTTTATAATGTTTGGAGTCATTAAGATGTAATTAAGTGTTGCTTCCTACATGTTTGACTCATAGTTTCCTTTATTGCACATATGCATGGATTTGTTTGATTATTGTTCTTGAATTATCACATGTTGGTTGGGTGTTTTCATCTCAATCCTGTCCTTAAAACGAACCAAGTGCAATAATACGAAAGTAATAAATGTAGTGCATGTAAAAACCATTGTCCGTGAGGAATAAATTATTTAGTTTGAAAAAATGATGAGTGAACACGGGAAAGGGCTGCAAGTGAATAATAATCACGTCGTGAAAGCCACCGTTTGAAAAGAGCCCACACAAAAAATTAAGACAATAAAAAGATAAAATATGCCAAAAATTTGGGCCAATAGGTTTTTTCTAAGTTGAGAATTTTGTACCTCTTTAGATATAAAAAATTTGCATTATTATATATGAGAGAGTTTTGGATGGATATATATCAATGGGTTTGCACGTCCTTTGAAAAGTTCTCGAAACGGCACTACATAGTTTTGGACGTTATTTGTGTGGAAATCACTTTGACTTTGATTTGTTGATTTGATTAAGACGATGTCATTTAAATTCAATAATTTTTACACCTAAGAATTCTTTTGATGTTCATTTGTTAGGGGTACACGTATGCATCGTGCACATATGATTGATTGAGTTGATTTACCTATCGAATGTGTTCACACCCATTCATTCCATTTCCATGACTTGGTTGTTTGAGTTTAAATCCATGGTGTGATTTTTGGTATCTTATTTTTGTATGAAAAATTGAAAAATCCAAAAATAGTTTGTGGATATTTTTGGGACATACCTTTGCATGCGCGTAGCTTGATCTTTGTTTGCTATGCATTTTATCGTGGCACTCCATGTTTTAATTGTTTCTTCTTATCTGTCTATTTGGGGACATCATAAAAAGGGGGAGAAAGAATTATCATGTTATGGGCGAGTTTTTGCATTATGAGGGAGATTTGATTATTAATGCTTTATTCTTATATCATTTCAAACTCGATGCGTCACGAAGATGTTTGCTTTATCTCATGTGTGTAGGTACAAAGATTGAAGATCATGATGTTGCACACCCTGATGAGAAAAGCTTTGAGATTTGACGAAGATGATTGAAGAACAGTTTTGAGGTCTTGCAAATTTATTCATGGGAGGGTAGATTTGTATAGGCATTTTGGTTTTTGATAATTCGCATTTTTTATGTATGTACCAGTATAGACATAGGGGGAGATTTGTAAGGACATATTTTCATAGGTCCATTATCAATTTGTTATGTCACATACCGTACACCGTCGAAGAGCATTCAAGAGCAATCTACATCAAAGACGGATCCTAATTATTCAAGTTCTTCATCATTCAAGGCTCTGCGAAGCTTACTTTGGTAAGGTTATGTTTTAAATACCTTTACTTTTCACTTAGAGCTTTTGAGAGATTTTTACAAAATATTTTCTAAGTGTTGGAGCGGACTTTTTTGTCAAATAGTGAGAACGAGTATTTTTTTTCTAAGTTTTGAAGCGGACCTCAATTTTGACGCCCAGGTCGTTCGCGCGAGATCAGTATCTCATTCGAATGAGATTGAAAGTCGCGCGATGTCATTTGAACGACATGCGTCCTTCGTTCGAGCGACATATGCTTCTCGTTCGAACGAGCTCAGATTTCGAGGCGGTGCGTTTTTGTATAAATACTCATTAAATGGTAACGTTTTCATTAAGAAGTCCATACGTTTTCCACAACAGAAACACTGCCAAAGCAGTAATCTTTAGGCTTCTTCTTTTAGGGGTTTAATCCCTTTTTGATTTACAATTCACAAAACTCCCATCTTGCTTTAGTGAATTGTTTTGGTGTTGAAGAACACACCTTGCTACTGTTTATCTTTGTGGGGAGAACTCTACAACTAGAGAGCTGCGTGCTATTGTGGAGGGAGTCCTTATAAAGATCACACTTGTAGAGAAGTCGTTTCTCTTCTTCATTGCTGACCACCTGGAGTTCCTGCGGGAGATTTCAGCCGAGACATCGGAACCGACAACTGCGGGTATTTCGTATGTCACCCTATTTCATTGTAATCCGTGTAAGCCGTTTTCTTACAAATTATAGTGATATAAAAGGTTTTGTCCCTTTGGGGGATTTTTCCTGAAATTGTTTGTTTTATCATGCATGCTTTATTTTATTGGATAAATCATCTAGATGCATGTTTTAGGGTTTAACTAAAATTTGGGATTAATTAAAATTGAATTTTATTTGAGAAGTCGCAATATTTCCGCTGTAGCGATTCTACAAATGTAGTATAAGAATTAACACACAGTTTTACATGGATTGACTGGTCAACCTGTATACGTCCATGGAAAAGGGAGAGGACAAATTTATTAATGGAAGAGGAAGAAAATGACGATTTGGAGTGCTAAGGTTGCTAGCTGAGAGTCTAAGTCACGAATACAATAGTGTGTTAATCGATGACCCAAGTCATTGGGGTCATTATTATTTATAGATACTAGTGCCCTAAGGTTCTAGGTCTTTATCATAGTGATTAATATATTGTCTTTAAAGTTGTAGAGTTACAGTAAATTTGTACTCGACTAGATGGAATCGTCATCTCTTTTAATTCTCCTCTAGCCGGTTCATGATCCTTAGACAATCCGATCATTACATTTCTCATGATGCCACGTGGTTTGCCCGACTTATTATTCATTCAAGTAGGTAGGTTAGCTTATACGATAGAAGTAATATTGGGTATGTGCTAACCCATGTGCTTTTATGGATCTCCATAGTTTTTTTTTTGGAAAAAATGTTCACAAGTGGAAAAATCGAATTTTCACGCTCGTCTCGTCTCCTTACAAAATAGTAATCGTAAGAAGATGTCCTATCAAAGATTCAAAGGAACAACGATTGTCACATTTAGAAAGGACACCTAAAGATATTGGCATCCTAAATTGGATCCACAACAAAATAATATTTCAATTATTAGAGACGTCATTCCTCATTTATCTTTGTCATCGACCTTTCTACCAGATATAGAGTCTCGACAATGCGATCCATTTTCTTCACATTGACCTCTAAAAGTCAATGGACTATAAATGTCAATACGTGTAGCACTTTTTCTTCCTAATCTTCACCCCAATGACTCATTAAGATTTTTTGTCAAGGGAGTCGCCAGACGAAAAAATATTACCTCACGAAATAATAGCTAAAATTTCACAGCTTGTACTTTTGAATTCAATATGAAGATTATTAGTGAAATTGATTGCAATTGGTGCTTTATGTAAGGATGTTTAGAAGACTAGCTTTTAAAAACAATAAAGTAGTTGTTGAAATGTTTGTTGATCCCACAAGATGTCAATTGCCACGAGAAAACAGTTGTGGGATAATTGGTTAGCTTCGAGGAGTCTAGTTATGCTTATTGCTCCAGAGTTGAACTATTTTTTTTTTGGCAAATTTACAGTTTAGCATTTTAGTTAAGCAAAATGTTCAAATGACTTGGATATGGTCTTACATTAAAACACATTTAAAAGATTTTTTTTCATGAAAGAAAACCATAATTCGACATCTAATAAAATCTCTATCTTACTATATTTAGAAAGTAATAGGAGAAAAAAATAGTTTAGGACATAAACTAGCTTACAGGTCACGCGTTGCGTGGCCGTAAAAGGATAATTTTTGGAGACTCAAAGAGAATAAAGTTAACGTATGTTAAAAACATATTTAACATGGTAGAACCATATTTTGATGGTAAAAAATGTACCTGAATATCTTAATATTATTTTTTTTAAAATGAAAATTAATACTAAACCAATATATAAAAATTGTTACGAAAGAGAGTGTTATGCTTAAAAGTACATAGAAAAAATCATACAATAAACGTAAAACATTCAAGATGACTTCACTTCAAATGACAACATTACATGAATATTCAAAGGATCTGCAAATTACCCAAATAAATGTATCTATTACATTTAATGTAAACATATCACATTTAGACTTATATACGTGAACTTCTTAAATATGAATCATCTAAACGCATGTATTGACTAAATACATATGTATCTATATAAATATAGATAATGCAAAATTAATAAATAACTTAATAAAATATACACATGTTATTGTGTGACGTACGGATAAACAAGGGAGTTGATATGTAATTACTCTTTAACAAAAACTAAAATTTTGAACGTTGTAGATTAGGACAGTGGAAGAGACTGGTTGCCTACCAAGCCCTTCTATATACGTCATTGTTTAATCATTGTTGTACAAGTATATAAATAAACATCGCCGGCCTGTCAAGACCATCCTCACTCGACATATATATATAACTACTTCTAAAGCTCCAAACCAATACGTATAGTACGTACATATATATATTCTCATCTGTCTTATTACGACGGTATTAAAATGGCGTCGGAGAATAAAAGTAAGGTGGTGTTCGATGGTGAAGCTGCGAGTTTAATGATGAAGGAGCTAAGAGGTTCGTTTGGTAGTGGTAAGACAAAGAGCTACGAATGGAGAGTCTCCCAGTTAAAGTGTCTCTTAAAGATAACTGAGGATCACGAAAAAGATATCGTACATGCTCTTCGTTCTGACCTATCAAAACCTGAATTAGAATCTTTTGTCCACGAGGTATGTTTTCTAGTACCCACAAACATTTGTTTCTTGTGTCTTATTTATCGTTGGTTGAATTTTTAGATGAAGAGTGTGAGTTGGAAATTTTAGATTTTTTTTTTTTTATTTTGGGAAAAGGCTTTAGGATCATATTATTAAATTTAAGGGCATGGGGTGGTTAAGATATTTAATGATGAAATTGCAGCTGTGAAGTTGACCTACTGTTATTGGGAGTGAGTGATTGTACATATTCTTTCTTTCATATACGATATTTATTTATTTTTATTTTTTGTACCCCAGCTGATACGTTATTGATTGCAGCGCAAAAGTTGAAAATTCTTGATTTTATTTTACTCTTTATCTTATTTTGGTCATTGCTGAGGGATGATTTTGGAATGTACTTACGAATTCTGACATCTCAAACTGTCCGTACAGTAAAAATCTTGACTGGTTCATGTTATTTTTATTAGGTAAATATTATTGATAAGTTAAGAGTCTAAATACACTTTTAAAAAGATAGTAACCCAAATTTGCATATAGACTAAGAGGGAAGTTAAGGCTCTCAAACATCGAACGCGGAATGCTTAACTTTTAATATTGAAAAGTGTGTTTGTTTTTATACGAAGGAACCTGAATTTACGTTGTTTTGACCATTTAGACATTACTAATTATTTGCTAATATGCTTTGTATTAGTGTTCTTTAATAATTAAAATAAGGGTAAATTAGAATGAAATTTCATTAAAAGAATTTAGCATTCAGCATTCAACAGGTCTTATCTTTTAATGCTTAACGCTGAATTTTAACTATTTTTCCGTATTAATGTGTAAAAACAAAAATCAAAACATTACTTCTTAATGTTGAATGAAACATGTAAAAACAAATACCCCCACTCATGCACTATGTATTCGCCGTACACAAATCCGACTCGAATCCCTTATAATCATATTTTTTATTAGTAGTCTAGATATACATTTTGTTCTATAACTCTAAAAATTACTTTTTTGTTGATGTTGTTTATCTTTCTAAATCTTGTTTATTTTTTTTTGGTATTCATGTGCTTGCTGCAAACTCATTTCCTTTGGGTAAACAAATTCCTGATCCTAAAAACCATCTTCATGTGATAATTGCCCTTCAAAAGTGGCAGGCTGTCAGGACTATCAGGTTTTGAACAAGAGTTTGTTTTGTTTATATAATTAGCTGGTAGCAGCATTTATTAGACACCAACTATCCAGCAACAGCAGCCCACCCTTTCATAGTTGGGGCAACCGCTTCCTTTAATATTGGAATAGAAAAGACCCCTACCCACCCCACCACACATTTGGGAGTTAATTTTTGAAAGGTATCAAATTGTCTGGGAGTTGATATTTGTACGGAAATTTAACTTTTAAAACTTACTTGAATATGGGGGAATTTGATTGGTTAAATTTCAAATTGGGCTCTTAGGTTGGGACGCTCAAAAAAGAAAGTAGAATGCTTAATTAGGAACCGATAGTTTGTTAAATTGTGCGACGGCTGAATTACTGTTTCACTTACCCCTACACCTGGGATTGAACTTCGTGATAAATTCAACAGGCCCCACCCCGAAGGGGCGTTCGGTGGCTTGCCTCACCGCAAAAACTTTTCAGGGGTGTTTGGATATTCAAACATGTTTTACGTCACTCTAATATTAATATTCGTAGTATATAAAGGATATTAGGGGAGGTCATTTCTATTAAGAGTGTGGGAGTCGCCGTTGACGTAGTTTTTCACCGTCCCGTAAAATGTGTGTCTAATGGCGTGTGTTTGTTTTATTTTCTTTGCTATTTGTTTTTGCCATATTCATAACTAGGTTTTATTCCCTAAAATAAGTACTATGTTGGCACTAAAATTCCCATTCAAAACTAATATTTGTACATATAAATTAAGTTTGTCCTTTTCAATTATAGAAAAATAGTAGTACTTAATTTTACTATTTACTTTCTGTATATGGGGTTCCTTCCCCTCATGCAGGTTTTTGTGACACCCCGTCTAATTAAATATCGGGTAGCTACTCCTTTATTAAATTAATACAGAATATTAAATTGGTTCAGTCTTAGCATCACTGTCGAAAAATATTTAATTAATTGCTAGCCACCTAATATTAAAAAAAAAGAGATGTCAAATTTTAGTAATTAAGCCAACAATTAAACAAGAATTTATTTACTAAACCAACAATCTCATAGCCAAACTCATATAAATGCTCAACGAGATGAAATCAAATAAGTCTGGAGTAAACACTCCAATAATAAAGACGCCAGAGTAAATAATGTCCTAATACGAGAGTGAATAAATAATGAACCAAAACTAAAATAATGAAAGTCTGCAACTACAACCTCTAAATAAGAATGGGCGACATGCCCTAACTGATACAAATGACTCTGAAGGAATCAAGGATAAAATGAGAGCGTCTACTACCAAGACCTTGTAACTTCCACAGCAGCTACAGCACGTCATCAGAATGGAACTCCTATGCTTGCCGTCCCTGTGGCTAGGCACCTAAAATATTTTTACAAAACAAAAATAGATTTGGAGGAAAACGGGTCAGACCCGATGTGAAAACAGTTTAAAAGTTTAGCAAGTGATTTAAATTACAATTAAACATCACATATCTGGAGTAAACACTCCAATAATAAAGATGCCAGAGTAAATAATGTCCCAATACGAGAGTCTGAATAAATAATAAACCAAAACTGAAATAATGAAAGTCTGCAACTACAACCTCTAAATAAGAATGGGAGACATGCCCTAACTGATTCAAATGACTCTGAAGGAATCAAGGATAAAATGAGAGCGTCTACTACAAAGACCCTGTAACTTCCACAGCAACTACAGTACGTCATCAGAATGGAACTCCTATGCTTGACGTCCCTGTCGCTGGACACCTAAAATATTTTTACAAAACAAAAATAGATTTTGAGGAAAACGGGTCAGAACCCGATGTGAAAATAGTTTAAAAGTATAGCAAGTGATTTAAATTACAATTAAACATCACATATTATAAACACGTTAGTTGCGTGCTCTCACATGAGTTTCTTACCTCTCAACTAATGTGCACGCCTAACGTATGCCTTTAACCCATCCTAGTTATGACACTATCTAACTAGTATGTACCACTCCTGCCTTCGCATTCTAACATAGAGTATCTACACGTAACCCCCAAATAAGTCATATCTATAACCCATGTTCACATTCATTAAATTACTTATCTCACGTGTTAATTAAATTCTCATTCTTAACCCATTCAAATATCTTAATTATTCCATCTACTAAGCAACAATGAACCAGTCACAAGTACATAAGTATATTACTCTCAGTACATAAATACATATATGGCACCCCTAGGCTAAGCTGCGGTGCACGCATACTCTGCTATCGGATCCATGTACATCACGTACGTAAGGATCACGTGTTCCGAATCTCTCAGGAACCATTAAATACAAATCACACATATTGGAGGCGAACATAGTTCACATATCCATGGGTCACGCACATACTTACGCTCCCATGGTCAGCTGACTTATCAACTCACAAATAAGTCATTCACAGTACTATGTCCTTAAGGTACCAGTCTAAATTCCCCCGAAGGCACACAAGGATAAGAGGGTCCTTTTCCAGAATAAAAACTAACCTCCCGAGATAGCAAGTATGGTAGGTATGTCATACACATAAGAAGTCCATACACTAAGCATCCACACAACCTAAGTAATCATTTATCAATATAGATGTTCACACATTTCATCTAGTTAATCTAGTACGTAGCATGTTTACCCCGAACATTACACATAATATATATATTCCGTTTGATAACTCTCTCGTCATATCAATTTGGGTACTTAACCTATCTAAAAAGGTTACTCGATCTCTCATTAGTTTCTAAAGTTCTCTCAGTACTTAAGGTCCCTCCATTACTGCCCTTAACCTTACATCATCATTAATTCCCATTATAATTCCAATTCGAACGATTTCTAATCGTACCTCACTCGGTAGACCCTCGTAAACAATAACGTTCAATTCCATAAGTTATAGCATTCTTCGATAATGGCTAAGGCCCTACTGACTTTATCTAAGCCCCACAAGATTATATTACTCACCCTAATAATCAGCATTGACTTTGGAATAATCCTTAAACCTTAAAGATAAACAATTGCAAAAAATCAGCATGGGTCGATCGATCGATGCTTCGATCGATCGACATTCTTGAGTCGATCGATCGATCAAACAGGTATCAGTCCAGAAATTCTTAGCAGTTACGGGTTTGCATCTTTTTACACTTCTTAATCATCATCCCAACATCCAAAATTCATAATTAAGTAATTATCCTACTAACATAGTTACATCATTCACCACGTTTTAGATTCATTAAATCGACCTATAACATCAATTACTTGGATCAATTTACCCAATTTTCATATAAAAACTTAGTTTTCCTATTTCTTCAAGAACATCCCATAATCCAATCAAATTTCGGAATTCTTTACCCATAAATCTTAAATTCGTAGTTGTTATCATCTCCAACATAAACATACATGCAAGTCCTACCCAGATTATGATTTTAAACCATTCAAATCCATTCAATTTTCATTATTTATGACAAATCTTCAATTCTATAAAAACATATAAAGTATATGCTTTGAATCTTTGCAAGATAAATCACTTGCCTGTAAATCTGATGTTCTGATCCGTTGTTGTTGTTCAAGGGATGGTCCTCTCTTCTTTCCGGTCACAATTCCGTCCAAATTGGTGGTGGGTGGTGGTTTTGGTTTGGGGACTTTTTGTAACCTCTCCTCTAACTCACGTAGCCCACCTCTTTGTTTTTGGCTGATAATGGCCCTAATGGCCTTTCTAATATTACATAATTAAACACTAAAATTCGTGGGTCATATTTCCTCAATTTTTAAAACTACCAAAATACCCTTCCGAGTTGCCGGTTAGGCCTAAAAGTTCCCCGGGACCCAAACTAAACCTCTGGCTAGTGTTTTCTGACTAACTCGAACCTTCTGGACACGTTGGCGCACTCAAAAAGCTCATACGAATGACATAAAAATAAAATACTTTTAAATCCATTTAATTGTCCTGACACGACTGACACGCGCGTCCAAACAAAATTACCGAAACTGCAGTATTTTCAACTCACGACATTGTTAATAAATTCGATGATCACATACTACCATAATCACTCAGTAATATTCAACAACATATTAATAACCAAATAATAACTCTCGTCTCGCTAGCATTTAAATCCGAATTACTTTTCCAATTAATTAATTTTCCCAATTTAATTTAATAAATCCCATAATTAAAAAAAATATTCATTTCGTTAACCTCATAATTAAAAAGCCATAAAAATACGGAGTATTACATACTTCCTCCCTAATAACGGAATTTCGTCCCGAAATTCGGAAAAATAAGGCATACCTGGAAAAATTTGGTATCCTCGAGTACTCAAAACGAAATTTAAAGAAAGGCCCAATCACTAAAGCCCTCGCTTCACAACAAGCTTGTTTATCCGTCTTGATACTTTATCAGTTATAGGGTTATACTTCAATAAATGCACTTCACGTTGTGCTCTTAATAAACAACATTCAAATGAAAATAGCCTATACATCATTGGCCGCATTATCTCAATATTATTGTGAGTCCGCACCTCACTACGCATTAACTCCCGCTTTTATCAAAATTCTAAACTCTCATCCTGGAAGGAATCAATAACACATCTGACTACTCTTACCCATTCTTTGAATCTTTGTTCCCGGCGTTGTGATTTTTACACAAGGGAAAACCACTTCAGCCGGTTGGTGTTACATAAACACTTTTAAGCACCTTGTCCACTATAAATAGATACGGGTGCTTTCCCCCAACTCTACCATTAGGAAATATCTTCTCCCCATTACTACAATATACCTCACTTACCAGATTTGGAATTGAAAAGATCGCAATGAATCCAAAATTTCTTTCATACAATCCACCAGTCGTCAATCACCTCGCGCCTACACCTCAGGCTATAGGTGATACAACCCTCAGAACGAAGCGTTATTTCCACTACTTCTTGCTACCCCACATTGAAGGTGGCTTTCGGGGATCTCCTATTGGTTCTGAATAATGCTGCGTAGGACCACGTATCGGCGTGTTCACTATCTAATAGTGTAAATCACCCAATATAACCATTTCTCTCCTTCTGGACAACCTGTCCCACATATTCGAAGGAACTCGTTACTTATCTATAAGTTGGTAACCCCTCAAGGAAAGTTACCAACTTGACGCTTCCATCCCTGGAATCGTCGGCTTGATACAAAATTATCTGGTTGATCATCTAACCCCAACCGTTCTACTACTTACTACACCCCTGTCAATGTCGACTTTCACGTATAATTCTTCCCGTTAAGTGCTACTTAATGATCTTCTTCTTCTCTCGGCGTATACTAAAAGTTTCGACCCTTGCACTTTTCACCACGTTGTGCACATCTAGGCCCTGTAGACCTTATTGACATCTTCTTTCTATTTACTCTTGAGTCACCCTCAACATTCGATTGGTCGGAACTCTAATCCAAATTGTCCATAATAATTAAATATTTGCCTTCTCAAGAGATATCCCCTTATTAAATGGCTTTCCACCGCCTTTTTACTAAATTCGGCCGTGCTATTCTGATTACGCATGATATTCATTAATACCTTCTCTTACGACGTTTAATCCCATAAGTAATAATTTTACCCATCTATATCCCTTCTTTTGGCGATTACTACATAGCAAAACGGGGTGTCTACACCCCTTATAACCCATGCATACGGGTGTAAACATCATATACGCTTCATACGTACTCCAAACTCTTTATTGCCCCTGCATGTGTAACGTGGCTATACCACTTGGGCGTTTTTAACCACCCCGGACTTGAAATCCTACATCCTCCTTAACCTCAATGCATTCTTCAACCCGCCGTAATAAAACCAACATTATCAGTACTTACCTCGTAATTCACTTACAACTGGCTCTACTGGCCTTACATCGTAAATTTACCCCTAGTTACTTCCAGTTATAACTACTTACTTTCCTAACGATCGAGGTATTCAAATCATGAACAAATGGCCACGCATCTCCTTACTACCAACTTTATGCTAAGTTTCATGCGTAGGGTGTCTCGCAAAGTGAAATCCAAACAAGGAACCCCCCTGATACACTACTACCTAACATTATCGGTCATCGGGATCCGTTAAGCCCTCAGTCCATAACATGTACCCCTATATTCCCGTCTCTTAACAACAAAATTACATCTCCTTCCGTAACGACACTAAAACAAGGAACTCCTTACGAAAGACACTTTCTCTTGACATTAATGGTAATCATATTCCATATACACGATACAAGTAACATCGGGGCTCTCAAAATCCCGTCCCCAAACATACAACTATGGGTTTAAACTCCCAAATCTCTAAAGGGTGATAAAACAATGCACTCTTCTTATTATGACATCTTGAGCATTAGTTATAATATTCAGTTAAACATTTTCGCTGACTAGTAAACCAATTACATACGACTCATAACAATTAAATCCCTACGTATACTGGGATTAAATATCCGAGACCATTATACCTTTTTGTAATCACAATAATATATATAAATATATACATATATAAAAAAGTACAATTGTGAGCCCGACCCTCTCACAGATGGGACCTCGCCATAATCAAAACATTCTACCCCAAGGTAGTAACTCCGATAAACTTGTAATACCAGCACACTATCGGTACAATTATATATAAAACCACAATTAGCATAATATCATCCTCGTATAAAACAGCACTAAAACGAGTAATTTCAATAAAGTATATACCGCTATCAATATACTCATTCATCCTCCGCGGATGACAATAAAGGTAACCCCACACTATCAGGGAAAAATATTCACATAAATAATTAAAATTGCCGATACTCACTAAACTCGACTCTCAAGCAAAAATATAACAATAATAACCATTGTAGCAACTCGTTCATGCCACAAACAACATGCAACATCATCTGAGGATATAACTCCTACTTCTATCTTGACAATCTTCCTGCTGCTCAAATGGTTCCTGGACTTAACACACTTGTCCGTACCAAATCGAATATTTCAATAACTGTTGCCCTTGCCAGGCACAATACCTTTATCCCTACACTTGCTTCAGGAAACATTTATAACGCACGGGTTTCACTCCCCATAAAATACCTCTACACATACTCCACTTATCTTCGATCACACTGATCATGTTAAGGTGGTCCTCTTGGACGTTGGTAATCTCGGCTCTGATGACTACCTCTATTGTTCCCTTAGCTTGAAGGACCTAAGGAACACGCTACTATTTCCCATATCTCTTACTGAAATCACCCTCGCTCGGTAATAATTCAGCTATCTGAATCATTTTAACAGGTTCCCCGTTGGGTTTTCCCCCTTGTGGTGCTTCTCCAACACCATTTTCCCAGTCTTACTTTATAAAATTTCCTCGATTCTTGCATTTCCCACCCAAGGAAACATTTACCTCCAAATTAACACTACGCGATATTAACATCTGCATTGACCGTCCAAGCAGAGTTCCCCAGAAGAGCTAACAATTCTTCTTGTATGTAAATTCTCCCTTTAATGTCCTCTTCTCCATTTCACCTACTTCACCCGGTGTAAGGTTTGCTATGTAATTAAATTTCTCCTCACGAAGTGACCTCTGTCCGGCCCTCTTGTGCGAGTTCAGAACAACATTCGCCTTTCACCCTGAACATCTGGTGAAGGAACCTATGGTTAAACCATATGTGTATGCCTTCTCTCGTTGTCACATTCCACTTCCAAGTGTGTTGATTGCCTCTCACCATTGAAACTCCGCTCTTACGAGCCAATAAAATTTTTTCCCAAATTTTCAATCCCGATTGGCCATACCCCGACATATGCTCAAGCCTTGGGATGTATTACGTTCGTTTGGCTAGCACATGCCATCTCCGCATTTCGAGTATTTCCACTGCTGGTTCTCTTCAATGTTTCACCTAACTCTTTCTCTCCCATTCCAACCTTGTTGGGTGAGTGTAATTTGACCCCACTTCTGCTATAGTTGTACCTGGAAGTCTCAAGTCGCACCTTAGGCGTTTATACCGTTCTGGACGTTCGTGCCATAATATGGGTGACTTCAACTACGGTCATCCTTCTTTAATAAATTTAAATAACCTTAAATGATCTTTGCCTCCTGTTGTCCGCCCAACAACATTTACCTGACAAACTGCATTATTCGGCACCCGGACACATCCGAATGAAAATAAGATTCACTATCATAATTATCATAGCAGGAGAACCAAATCTCACTAAAGAAATCAGCAATCCTAAACATAGGGCTCTATATCAAAGAAAGCTACGCTTGGAAGCATAATAAGCTGCACAGGTCCTAAAGGACACTAGAACCTGATGCTCTGATACCACTTGTGACACCCAGTATAATTAAATACTGGGTAGCTACTCCTATATTAAATTAATACAGAATATCAAGATGGTTCAGTCTTAGCATCACTGTCGAAAAACATTTAATTAATTACTAGCGACTTAATATTTAAAAAAAAAAAGATGTCAAATTTTAGTAATTAAGCCAACAATTAAACAAGAATTTATTTAATAAATCAACAATCGCATAACCAAACTCATATAAATGCTCAACGAGATGAAATCAAGTAAGTCTGGAGTAAACACTCCAATAATAAAGATGCCAGAGTAAATAATGTCCCAATACGAGAGTCTGAATAAATAATAAACCAAAACTGAAATAATGAAAGTCTGCAACTACAACCTCTAAATAAGAATGGGAGACACGCCCTAACTGATACAAATGACTCTGAAGGAATCAAGGATAAAATGAGAGCGTCTACTACCAAGACCCTGTAACTTCCACAGCAGCTACAGCACATCATCAGAATGGAACTCCTATGCTTGGCGTTCCTGTGGTTGGGCACCTAAAATGTTTTTACAAAACAAAAATAGATTTTGAGGAAAACGGGTCAGAGCCTGATGCGAAAACAGTTTAAAAGTTTAGCAAGTGATTTAAATTACAATTAAACATCACATATTATAAACACGTTAGTTGCGTGCTCTCACATGAGTTTCTTACCTCTCAACTAATTTGCACGCCTAACGTATGCCTTTAACCCATCCTAGTTATGCCACTATCTAATTAGTTTGTACCACTCCTGCCTTCGCATGCTAACATAGAGTATCTACACGTAACCCTCAAATAAGTCATATCTATAACCCATGTTCACATTCATTAAATTACTTATCTCACATGTTAATTAAATTCTCATTCTTAACCCATTCAAATATCTTAGTTATTCACATCTACTAAGCAACAATGAACCAGTCACAAGTACATAAGTACATTACTCTCAGTACATAAATACATATATGGAACCCCTAGGCTAAGCTGTGGTGCATGCATACTCTCCTATCGGATCCATGTACATCATGTACGTAAGGATCACGTATTCCGAATCTCTCAGGAACCATTAAATACAAATCACACATATTGGAGGCGAACATAGTTCACATACCCATGGGTCATGCACATACCTACGCTCCCATGGTCAGCTGACTTATCAACTCACAAATAAGTCATTCACAGTACTATGTCCTTAAGGTACCAGTCTAAATTCCCCCGAAGACACACAAGGATAAGAGGGTCCTTTTCCAGAATAAAAACTAACCTCCCGAGATAGCAATTATGGTAGGTATGTCATACACATAAGAAGTCCATACACTAGGCATCCGCACAAACTAAGTAATCATATATCAATATAGACGTTCACACATTTCATCTAGTTAATCTAGTACGTAGCATGTTTACCCCGAACATTACACATAATATATATATTCCGTTTGATAACTCTCTCGTCGTATCAATTTGGGTACTTAACCTATTTAAAAAGGTTAATCGATCTCTCATTAGTTTCTAAGGTTCTCTCAGTACTTAAGGTCCCTCCATTACTGCCCTTAACCTTACATCATCATTAATTCCCATTATAATTCCAATTTGAACGATTTCTAATCGTACCTCACTCGATAGACCCTCGTAAACAATAACGTTCAATTCCATAAGTTATAACACTCTTCGATAATGGCTAAGGCCCTACTGACTTTATCTAAGCCCCACAAGATTATATTACTCAACCTAATAATCAACATTGGCTTTGGAATAATCCTTAAACCTTAAAGAGAAACAATTGCCAAAAATCAGCATGGGTCGATCAATCGAAGAAAAGGGGTCGATCGATCGATGCTTCGACCGATCGACATTCTTGAGTCGATCGATCGATCAAACAGGTATCAGTCCAGAAATTCTTAACAGTTATGGGTTTGCATCTTTTTACACTTCTTAATCATCATCCCAACATACAAAACTCATAATTAAGTATACTAATTATCCTACTAACATAGTTACATCATTCCCCACTGTTGCCCAGATTATACTCAAGAGGGGGGGTGAATTGAGTTTTTACAATCTTTTAGTCAAATTTCGGAATTAATTTATTTGCGAGATAGTGTGCTGAAAATATTAACACAAGCAAGCATGTGCAAACAAATAAATAAAAGTACGAAAAATAAATGACACCGAAATTTAACGTGGTTCGGCCAAATCCCGGCCTACGTCCACGCGCCTAGAGCCTCCGCCTCCTTTGCGCTTCACTAAACCTGATCCACTTGCGGGTAGGATCAAACCACCGCGTACAAATGTTTGCAAGCTAACTCCGAGCTTCAAACTCCGTGGCCCACTTACGGGTAGGAACTAATTACCGGTACAAATCGAATTTTCAACAAAGCTTCACAACAAATCTGAATTTATGTAGTACAAAGTACAATACTGAAACTCCTTAAAATACAATTTGTAATATGAGTTTCTCCTTCTTTAATGAGACTTCAATAAAATGATGCTGAAGTAGGCACAAGTCTTCTTCTTCTTCTTCTTCTTCTTCTTCTTCTTCTTCTTCTTCTTCTTCTTCTTCTTCTTCAATGATTGAGCAGATAACAAGATTAATTGCTCTCTTGAAAGTATAGCTGGGTAGTAAAATAAATGCTCACAATAATATTTCAAGTCTTGATCATATTCTCATTCAAGTATATTTATTCAATGCAGCTCTTGAAAGCTTTAAATGTGTCTTCTAAAAACTAGCTGTTAGACACATGCATTTTGAGCATTAAATGCTCCTGATTTAGCTGAGATGAGCTAACTGAAAAAAAAATCTCCAAATCTGATATGCAAATCTTCATTTTTATCTTCTCCATAAAAATATAGCTGTTGAGATGTGATATTAGCATTCTCATAATATGACTGAAGGTGCAGGACTGAACATAGCATTTCAAATTTCTAAAAATGACTTCTGCAAAATTTTGTTAGTCCAAGAGATAAAATACAAATCTGATATGTAAATGTAAAGTGTTAGTACAAGAGTAGATAGCAGGTAATGGTAATCAACTGACAAGTTGGTCGACAATAAATCTAATAGCAATTGAAAACCTATTTGGTTATATTTAGATACAATCTCTCAAAGACAGCTAAGGCTTAATGTATCCAGTACAAAAGTTGGTAGGAGGTACCTAAGGCTATGCAAGTTTATACGGCCAAATATAATTAATGGTAACTGATAATAACCAAATACCCAATGGGTATAATTTCTAAAACCGAAAGCTATAGATCCTTAGGTAAAAAATATCGGTCAAGTAGGAACTATAGTCGACGAAACTGAAAATTGTTTTAGCTAGCTCAATGATCAAACAAACATAAAAAAAGAGCTGACCATGTCAGCGCTTGCGGCAACCGAGGTTTTAAAGAAAACTTTCAAACAGGTATTATGTCCGAAAGTAAGAAGAGGAAAAAAAAATCCGTATCTTTTTAACAGGTGTAAGACTTTCCATAGTTAAGGTAATATAAGTCCTGTCAATATTTGTGGAGTATGGCTTGTGGAGTATGGCCTGATGCCATGTTCAAACAAATAGTAGCCGGGAACATAACTCTCAAATATTAAAAGCATCAGAGATATTTTTTTTATTTAAAGAATCAGTCAACCAACCCATGATGACAATTTGATGTGGGGCCTGAGAACGAAACAATGGGAGCTCAAGTAAAGCAGGTATAGATTGTATGGGAGTAGTGACGAAGAGAGAAAAATGAAATTAAGGATGGGACAATAGGTATGGAAAGCTGTTAAACTGGTACTAGTCACCAACTGTAGCGCGGGTACAGGGCTTAAAATATTATACTTCAAATGATATAAACCTAAGGCTACTAGAACTGCTCCTAAGGTACACATAAAGGTTCTTTTCGTGTAAAGCTAGGCACGAAATAAATCTCGGGTAAGAATATAAAGGTTAAAATAATTACCTATGGTCGAAAGTTATAATCGAACAGGTATAACTTAAGCAGCAGGTCTAAGATATAAAGATTTGTATAAATATATTCGTCCATAGCATGTATAGATATAACTTTGTGTAAATGTTTATAAAAATATTATAGTTCTTGGTACAATCGATTAGACAAGAACTGACAGATACAAACAGTGGCCAATGACAACTCAATACTGGTAAAAAAAAAAAATCAGACTCGGTGCAGTATACGAGGCCTTAAGGAAAGAGTACTTTGGTAACTTTTATAAGCCAAAGCTCATGCATGTAATAGTTATATAATATAAAAAGATATTAAGATAAAGTACCAGCTCAACTAGTATATATGCAAAGACGAACATTATAATCATTAAAAGAGGTCAATTCTTTTATTTATATATGCACTAACTGTATAGAAGTATATGAGATGCATGGTATATAAAGAGGATGAGGTGTGCAAAGTATATACAAGAATCAAGTTGCAAGCACTAATTATTGTAGACAAAATATATAAAAACGTGAATAAGAAATATTTATATAAACAAAAAAATATGTAATATAAGTTAAGAAATATTTATATAATCAATAAAAAAATATGTTTGGAATCATCAAAATTAATATATTAAGTTAAACTAAAATGTACATTAATTAAACTAATTTAATTAATTAGGGATAAATAACATTTTCGTTAACACCCACGTTTTAGATTTATCAAATCGACCTATAACATCAATTACTTGGATCAATTTACCCAATTTTCATATAAAAACTTAGTTTTCCTATTTCTTCAAGAACATCCCATAATCCAATCAAATTTCGAAATTCTTTACTCATAAATCTTAAATTCGTAGTTGTTATCATCTCCAACATAAACCTACATGCAAGTCCTACCCAGATTATGATTTTAAACCATTCAAATCCATTCAATTTTCATTATTTATGAGAAATCTTCAATTATATAAAAACATGTAAAGTATATGCTTTGAATCTTTGCAAGATAAATCACTTGCCTGTAAATCTGATGTTCTGATCCGTTGTTGTTGTTCAAGGGATGGTCCTCTCTTCTTTCCGGTCACAATTCCGTCCAAATTGGTGGTGGTGGGTGATGGTTTTGGTTTGGGGACTTTTTGTAACCTCTCCTCTAACTCACGTAGCCCACCTCTTTGTTTTTGGCTGATAATGGCCCTAATGGCATTTCCAATATTACATAATTAAGCACTAAAATTCGTGGGTCATATTTTCTCAATTTTTAAAATTACCAAAATACCCTTCCGAGTTGTCGGTTAGGCCTAAAAGTGCCCCGGGACCCAAACTAAACCCCCGGCTAGTGTTTTCTGACTAACTCGAACTTTCCGGACACGTTGGCGCACTCAAAAAGCTCATACGGATGACATAAAAATAAAATACTTTTAAATCCGTTTAATTGTTCTGACACGCGCGTCCCAACAAAATTATCGAAACTGTCGTATTTTCAACTCACGACATTTTTAATAAATTCAATGATCACATATTACCATAATCACTCAGTAATATTCAACAACATATTAATAACCAAATACTAACTCTCGTCTCGCTAGCATTTAAATCCGAATTACTTTGCCAATTAATTAATTTTCCAATTAATTTTCCGAATTCCCATAATTAAAAATAATTTCCATTTCGTTAACCTCATAATTAAAAGCCATAAAAATACGGGGTATTACAGTTTTTAGTTTATTTTTACCTATAAAAAAATAGTTGTACTTAATTTCACTGTGTGCTTTTTGTACATGGGGTTCCTTCCCCTCATGTATGTTTTTAGCTTATTTTTACTTATAAAAAAAATACTAGTACTTAAATTGTCCCTCTAGGAGCCCTGGGGAATGAAATGGTGGTCTTTCACAAAATTGGTTGTTTCATTAGCTTAGATCAAAGTAGTAGCGCAGTTTTTTAAGGAGCAAGGCACACCAAGGCATTAGTGTCTCTCTAGAAATCACGCACAAGGGAGGCGTGCGTCTTTTCAAAGTGAAACACACATTTTACAAAACATGCAAAAAATGTATATTTATAATAATAAAATTATTTTATGATTTAAAATCTAAAATATATAGCAGATATTACTATTACACTCGATTATGAAGAGACGCTTAAGAAGTTATATCAATCCACCATATGCAAAACATTATATATATTTAGATATCAAAATTTATTTAACATTGTACTTATCAAATAATCAATAAAAGCAAAGATATTCATATATATATAATGAATGTACTCAAATGTGTGAAAAGAAAAATCAAAATCAAATGCTGAAGTGTTGGAGAATTATTTGGCTTTCTTTTGCCTATGTAGTGACATGAGAGAGAGAGTTGCATTGGACTTCTTATGTTTGACTTCGGTTAGTTTTGGGGGGTGAGGAACAATCCAATTCTCCATGTTTCATTGAAAAATACATTGTCAACATATGAATTGGTCCATTTTTCTATTGGGGCAATTTTTCATAAAAAAAATTATTCAGGCACGATGCTTGCCTTGCTGAAGGGACCGTGCCCAAGGTGAGACAAAGCGTCAATGCTGCCTTTTGGTGAGCCTCGAGCCTAGGTGCACCGTGCACGCCTTAAACAACAAGGAGTAGTAGGGGTAGGTTCTCTAGTAGAAAGAAACGTGTGAGATATCTTGATCGCACGTGTCCATTTCAGATTAGATTTTACTTGGCAAAAATAATTCCTTCTAATTAATGGCATAATATATGCAGTTTTAGGTCTGGGTTTTATTAAGCTATAGGAGGTGGATAAGTATTGCATGTTATGTAAAGAATAGAACTTGTTTCCATATTGAATTTCTCAAAATGTACTGTAAAAACTTGATGCAATCCATGAATTATTTCTAAGTTATGCGGTTTTTAATAATCTATGAGAAGCTATTTATGATGTATTGGCTTGGCTTACTCAACTTGAGTGCCAATGTGTATATTTATATTAAGAGATGTGTGGGAACAATGTACAAAGAAACTAATGTGGGACAAACCACAATATACAAGGTGGGACAAACTACAATATACATAGAAACATAAGACATTCTAACACTCCCCCTCAAGCTGGAGCAAAGATACCCACCAAGCCTAGCTTGCCAATAGATGAGTGAAGCAAAGAAGGTCCAACCGTCTTGGTGAGACAATCTACAGTCTGAGCTGATGAAGGGACAAATGAGGGACGAATGATGCCTGCAGATATTTTCTCCTGGAGGAAGTGAATATCCACCTCAATGTGTTTGGATCTCTCGTGAAGGACATAATCAGATGATAACAAAATGGTTGATTTGTTATCACACAACAAATCATAAGGACCGTCCTCAGTATAGCCTAACTCACGCAAAATCGATCGAAGCCACAAGAGCTCACATGTACCTTGAGCCATAGCACGGTACTCTGCCTCTGCTGAAGAACGAGAAACCACCGCTTGATTCTTACTTTTCCATGATATGAGATGAGAACCATAGAAAGCACAGAAGCACAAAAGCCAGAAGTAGAACGTCTATCAGTCCTGCAACCAACATAATCAGCATCAGTGAAGCAAGAGAGACCCCTTTGGCCTCCTAAAGCATAGAAGAGACCAAGACCCAGTGAAGACTTGAGATACCTCAAGATATTATGAACATCATCAAGATGGGCGGTGCGAGGAGCATGCATGAACTGACTAACAAGACTCACAGCAAATGCCAAATCAGGACGAGTGTTGGTCAAGTAGATGAGATGGCTAACCAAACGATGATACCTAAACGGCTCATAAAGTAAATCTCTAGACTCAGCAGTCAACTTCACATTCGGATCCATAGGAGTAGAAGCTAGACGACAACTAATCATCCCTGTATCCTGTAACAGATCAAGAACATACTTCCTCTGAGACAGAAATCCCACGACGAGATCTCGCAACCTCAATCCCCAGAAAATACCGAAGAGGACCCAAATCCTTGGAATAAAAAAATTCTCCAATGTCCTTCTTAACCTGGACAGTCCCCTCTAAATCATCACCAGTAATAATGATATCATCAACATAGACCAAAAGGATAATGCACCGGTGGTTGGGATGTCGTCGAATAAAACAAGTATGATCAGACTGGCATCTGAAAAATCCCATAGAGGTAATCACCTCACTGAATCGGCTAAACCAAGCTCGGGGGGATTTCTTCAACCCATATAAAGATTTGCGAAGACGACAAACCTTGCCCTCATACTCCCCGCAGCCCGAAAATTGAGAGGAGGATCCATATAGATAGTCTCAATAAGATCCCCATGAAGAAAGGCATTATTAATATCCAACTGATGCAACGACCAAGAGTGAGATGCGACAAGAGAGATAAGTACACGAACATAAGTCATCTTAGCAACCGGGGAAAAGGTCGTACCAAAATCTTTACCCGGAATCTGAGTAAAGCTACGAGCCATAAGACGAGCCTTATATCGTTCAACGGAGCCATCAGCTAAATATTTAACACTAAACACCCATTTTTAACCAACACATTTCTCCCCCTGAGGAAGAGACACTAACTCCCAAGTACCATTCTTGTCCAAGGCATCCATCTCAGTTTTCATGGCAGCTACCCACTCAGGATTCTGGAGAGCCTCATGCAAAGACCAGGGAATAGAAATAGAGTCAATACAACCCAAAAAAGCACGATAGGACCCTGAAAGACCATCATAAGAAAGGTGCTCGGAAATAGAATGGTTAGTGCTACAAGAGTTAGCATAATCAGCAAAATGAGCAGGATAGCGGCGATCATGAGTGGGATAACGGGACTGAAAATCAGAATTAGGTGGGGGGACAATACCTGAATCCACAGGAGGAGGAGGAGGCAGCGGCATACGAAGGCGACGAGCATAAACCTGTAAAGGGGGTTCCTCATGAAGTGAGGAAGACACATCAAATAAAGATATGGGACGGGCTACTGGAGAAGCCTCCTCCATAGGAGGAGGAGATGGGGATGGAGAAGTAGCAGGTATAACATAAAATAGAGTATCCTCGTGAAAGGTGACATCACGAGAGTGATACATATGTCGAGAAAGTGGATCATAGCATTTATAAGCTTTAGACATGGTAGGATAACCCACAAAAATACATTTAATGGCCTTATCATCAAGTTTGTGACGTGAAGGACGCCTATCCTAAACATAACACACACCCAAAAACACGAGGTGACAGAGGGAAAAGGGGGCCAATGGAAAATATAGCGTGAAGAGGTGTTTTGCCATTTAAAATTTTGCTTGGAGTGAGGTTAATAATTAATGTGGAAGTGAGTAGGGCAAGGTTCCAATAAGATTTAGGAACATTCATTCCCCGTAAAAGACACCAAACCATTCCCATTAAGTGACGGTTCTTATGTTCCGCCACCCCATTTTTCTCCGGAGTGTAGGGGCAAGAAAGTTGGTATAAAATTCCATTTTGGCTGAGTTGTGAACGAAAAGCATCAAAAACATACTCCCCACTATTATCAGACCGAATGTTACGAACAGTGGTGTTAAATTGTGTTATAATCATTTGCAGGAATTGAACAAACAAAGGTAACACCTCAGATTTATGTTTAAGCAAATATACCCATGTACACCTAGAGAAATCATCAATAAAAGTGACATAGTACTTGTGACCTGATAAAGCTGTGACAGGTGAGGGTCCCCAAACATCAGAATAAATAAGATCAAACATACTTGGTGCACGACTCATATAAGAAATATAACTAGTACGAATATGTTTAGACAATTCACAAGTCTCACAGGTAAACCTTTTATCTTTACAAGTCTTAGACAGAGAGGGAAAAAGTAAACATAGGTACTAAAAATTAACGTGTCCTAAACGGGCATGCCACAGATGCAAAGTTTGTAAGGATACAGAAGAAACAATGAGTTCAGTGGAAGAAGAGGAACTGAGACCAGAAACAGAAGTAGGGGGAGTATCCCCAAAGTGGTATAGGCCATCACGCTCACAACCCCTGCCAAAAATCCTCTTTGAACTCAAGTCCTGCAAATAGCAATACGAGGATAAGAATATGACAGCACAATTGAGATCTTTGCAGAGTTGACGAACAAAGATTAGATTAAATGAGAGGTCAGGAACATGTAACACAGAACATAAAGTGAGAGTAGGAGAGAGAAAGATGTTTCCCTTGTTACGAATAGGAGCAAGAGATCCATCCGCAAGACACACATTACGACACACAGGGGTAGTAGGGGAAGTGAACAATGATGACTCACCTGTCATATGATCAAATACTCCAAAATTTAAAACCCAAGTAGGCTTAACAGTCTTAACATGAAAAGCGGATGACGTACCTGAAGCAATAGTGGCAGTGGAAGTAGAGTGCCCAAGAGAGCTCAACTGTGCCTGGAGGAGATCAATCTGAGCCTGAAGATGGCTATCATCCCTAGAAGCACTAGCAATAGTAGAAGCGGAAGCATTGACAATGGCAGCAGTCCTAAGGGGCAGTGTGTTTGGCCTTAGCCAACTTCTGTCTCAACTCTGGGTGAAGTTTGAAGCATCGGTCTCTGGAGTGACCAATAACACCACAATGATGGCAAGTTAGTCATCCATCATGAGTACGAGGACCAGTGTGAGCCGCAAATGCCATCTGATCAGTAGAAGAAGATTGAACCCGAGGAGCAGCTTGAGAAGTCTGAGATAGTCTGAGATAGTTTGAGACGACGCTCTTCTCCATCCACAATAGCAAAGGCCTCTCGAAGGGGAGGCATAGGAGATGTGTTTATGATCTGAGTACATAGAGCATCGTACTCTGATCGTAAACCTATAAGAAACTGATAAATGTGCTGACGATCCAGACGCTGCATCAGAATATAAACGGCCTCAGGAGGAAATTTTTCTAGTGTCTCAAACTGGGCCAGCTCCTCCCAACGGCACAATAAATATACAAAGTAGTGATATACGGAGAGGTTGAGTGACTCCTGTGAGGCATGACCAATCTCCCGATAAAGCTGAAATACTCGGGCATCATTATGAGCATGAACATACATCTGATTAAGAGCCTTCCATAAATCGGAAACAGACTCATAGAACATAAACATAGTATATATGCGCTCCTCCATAGAGTTGAACATCCATCCACCCAAGAATAGTGCAACGGTCCATCTCCCATTGTTAAAAATAGCAACGTTATTAGCATCTGGTTGGGTTTCAGTGCCCAATAACTAACTAGTCTTCCCTTTCGACCCAATAAAGAGGCGGAGAGATCGGGACCATGAATTAAAATTTGTTCCATTCAATAATACACTAGTAACCCGATGAGTAAGTGTATGTTGGGTAGGAGCGGGACCATTCAAATCAGCCATATCTCCCAAATACTCAAATATAATCTAACAAGTACACAAGTAGGACCAAAAAATTGGCAAGATGCTATCCAATCAAATCAACAACATAAAGAGGTATAATCCCTCACAAATAAGGCCAAAAAATTGGCAATGAGTTTAACCAAATAAACTCAACAACATAGAAGCGTATAAACCCTCAAAATAATCAAATAAAGGCAAATTAATAGCCTAATACATGGGAATAAAACCCAACAGCAAAAGCAGGGACTAAAGAACCCCAAATTAAAAGGGTATAAACCCTAGAAAAAGTAGAAAAATAGAGAGGAGTTTACCCAATCAAATCAGCAGCAATTGAACCCTCTAAAAAGGAGAGGATCGAGCCTTGAGAGAGAGAGAGAAGCGCTGCTTAGTCAGCTGCCAGATACTAACTTTATCTCTGATACCAAGAAGCTATTTATGATGTATTGGCTTGGCTTATTCAACTTGAGTGCCAATGTGTATATTTATATTAAGAGATGTGTGGGAACAATGTACAAAGAAACCAATGTGGGACAAACCACAATATACAAGGTGGGACAAACCACAATATACATAGAAACATAAGACATTCTAACACTATGAACTTCTGAAAAATATATGTTATATCTGAGGCTACCTTTATAATAGATATGGAGCATATGAAATTTTGTCAAATGAGCTTAAAATGAATTTTGAGTGTAGCAGAGCTTGCTATATGATTGAAGGCATTGAGGGTTTGAAGTAGATAGATGATTTTTTCTTTTGATGGTATTACTTTTGGTTCTTATTGTGGATATGAATGTTTAATATCATTTAAATAAGTTTGTCGTTAGATCCCTCTTGCGTTGGACACCTCAACAGTATATTTTTAATTTGAGTGGGACTTGTTAGAAATGAAATGACATTTTTATAGTAATTTTTATGATTATGAAGGGATTTTGTACACTGGCTTGTTGTTATTTGATAGCTTCAAGAATAGGTTGTTCTATCTGGATATAAGGAAGGAGCTACTTAGTTATTTGAGGAGGTATTTAGTCTAATGAAGGTGTTGGTGAAACAAACTTTCTTTTATGGAACTTCTAAACAATATAATCCTTCCATCCTGAATTATCTTCTCATTTAAACCCAAGGGAAATCCTGGTGGCACGGTTTCTTATCTCACGACCTGGAGAGGTCATGAGTTCGAATCTTAGGGCCACCTTCGTTGAGGTGTCCTGGTGTGTGCGGATTAGAGGGTCTAAATGTACCCTTGGGAATTAGTGAGGTGCTCCAAGAGACTGAAAATGAAAAATATGCTCATTGTTTTCATCCTTTTAATTTGATTAAATTTTCTTTATCATCCAGATTTGTATGATCAAGTCCTCCTGTAAGTTGGCTCTGAAAGAACTAAACGGTTGGATGAAGCCAGATAAAGTAATTTCTATCAGAACTTCTCTTTTATTTGGAAATTCTATGTTCACTGTTATCTTTATGAGTCAATAATTTTAATATTTTTAAATTTTTTTTATGAATGTTTACAATTGTTTTCAGGTTAAAACCTCATTAACAACTTTCCCTTCATCAGCAGAAATAGTATCAGAACCCTTGGGTGTTGTATTGATCATATCAGCATGGAATTATCCTTTCAGTATGTTAAGATCCTCGTTCTCCACAATCTTCAATATCTTTTGGTTCTTAAATTTTATTTCATGGTATAATGAATTAGGTAATATACTTTTATTTTTAATTTATTAATGTTTCCTCAGTTAACTTTTTACCAGAATAGTGTTAAGCATGAACTAAATGGTTAATTTACCACAGATACTGCTATGCTCTTTTTTATCATCATCAAAATTATTCAAGATAGAACTACATCAAGTTGAATATGCTAATATGTTTTGTCTATTTTCAACTATCAAGTTCCTTAATTTCTTCTCTTACCCTACTATTAGCTTGTATCGTAGAGTTTGTTGCCTGTTCAAGTGTCCAAACTGCTAATAATTGGCAATTACATAAGTAGGTGCATTTGATGCTACATAATTTGTTATAACTTAACATGTGAAATCTACTTCTAGACTCATAGTCAAAACTACTTTTTGAGAGCAAGCTTAGTGGAAGATTGTATTAAAGTTAAATTTGAATTAAAAATTGGTAATTAACGTATCTCATCAACCTAAAATATTTAGAACTGATGATCTAACACTATTATTTTTTTGTTCTTATTGTTCAGTTTGTCAAACAGCCTCGTATGTTTGTGTGTGTGTATATATATATATATATACAGATAGGCTCAGGTGTGGACTTCCCGTGCAGACTTTTCGTGCGGACTTTGTCCTTATCCCGTAAGTGGTCCCCTCGTGGTCCCAAAGACTTTTGTTATTTACTCTAGATGGTCCCCCTCTTGTCTTATACTAAAACCTTAATTTAAGACCATATAATTAAAAGATTTATAGTTTAGACCCAAAATTGGTATCAAGACCTTAAAGATTTTAGAACATCACCGAATTCCGACCAGAACCCAAATTCTGGTATCAGAGCCATAAGATGTTCCTTTTAGACTAAAAGTAAAAAGACTTTAATGCCCTTGGGATTTATCCCTCGCATTTACCAAGATATTTTTGGATCCAACCCAGACTACCAACCTATATCCATAACTGATTTAGACTCAGAAGGTTGTTTAACCACACACATAGACGGTTGTTCACACATTGAACATATCCCATCCAAACACGCAGACAGTAGACAAGTTACTGCTAGTGCTATTAATAGCATAATAGACCAAAATAAGTGTATACTGCTTATATTAAGACAGTTAATAAAAGACACTCATACCTTAGAAACAGAGAAAAAAATATCTCTAAAAGATTATTAGACATAGATAATCAAATCCCAATAGACTTAGTACACGTGTTACAAGAAATAAATATTAAGACTAATCATATAGAAGTCCTTAACAAAGACATTTTAGAAATTAAAACTTTAATTAAAAATCAAGACAGTGAGTTAATTAAACTTACTAAAGAACAAGCCAAGCTTATCCCTAGACTAGATAGTTATCTTCCTAATGGAGATAGTTAGATCAAACTGGAATGAGGTACCAAGAGAACTCTCCATTCAGACCTTATCAGAATTTTATCAAAGAATTTTAGAAAAGATAAATTATGATAGATTTTATTATAAGCTAAATGAAAATGAGATTGCCAACGCGGCTAAAGCAACTAGACTCATATTAGAAAGATTGAATTTAATTTCTACATCCATAACAGCTACCCAAGACTATAACAATAGCTTTGTTAAAGACTTGCATTTAGACTTAAAGGCTAAGACAGAAGGATTAACCACATTCTACATAGACTTTGTTAAATTCCAACAAAATTTAGCAAATTATCTTAATAATATGGAAAGCCATAACCTATCCAAAATGGATAGTATTATCAAGGAACTTAGACTAGATATGGCCCAAGTAGAAGAAAAATACGGAGAAATTATAAACGGAATTAAGGCCGTATATAATAAACCATCCCAAGCAGAAATAGACTCTCCTTTTATTCTAATTAGGTTAGATAAAATTGAAAAGACTGTAGAAGCCATAGAAGTTAGAACTATGCAACAACTAGAAAAAGATAACGAGGTAAAAGACTATATCACTCATGTTGGTAAAACCATCGTTAATTCTCTAGCTAGACATAGTGAAGAAACTTCTGAAAAGACTAGAAAAGAGAATAAGAATTTTAAAGAAGAAATCCTTAATCAGATAAAAAGACAAAAAGATTATTCAGACTTCTTAGAAAGAATTGAAAAAAGACTTGAACAAAAACAGGTAACCACTTGTAAGTTTAGAGAATCCCCTTCTATAGAAACTAGAGAAGGAAAGACCTTAGGTAGACGAGTCATAAATGACGGATTATATAAGACTAGTAAGATAGTTAGCTCTATCCCAAATATAGGACAGAGTAACCATATGCTCCAAAGACTTAAGGATTCATCCTCCAATGTTAGGACATGGTGGAAAGAAAGAAATTTCACCAACCCCCTCAAATGGAAAGAATGGGGTGAAGTGGACTGGAAGATTGTTGAAGATTCCATTCATAATGGACAACTTTCATCCGTTAGATACATAGACTTGTTCAAAGAAGGTGCCACTCCTAAGACCCCCAATTATAACATGACTTACCATTGTAGAAATCATGTGTTAGACAAATCCTATACTGAGCTCCAAGTATTTGACTCAGAATGGCTTAGATCTAGAGGAACTGATAGGAAGTTCCAATTCCTAACCTTTGGACTCTTTCAAGCAAGAATCCAAGGATTACATAGACCTCAGAATAATATTAACATATTATGTTGTTTAGTAGACAAAAGATGGAAAGACTTTGAGAAAAGCCTTATTGGGATAGCCCAATTAGAAATGTTAGACATCATTGGATACTTTAATGTCATTCCGGCATTTACAGTAACTGTCGACATAGCCAAACATTTTAAGTTAATCTTATATGCTAGTGGCTATGAAGACTATATAATCCCAAACGCTAATATAAATATAGAATTCCAAAGCTATGTGAAGTTCTCTCAATTTCCTTATGAAGGAATGCAATCGGGAATTCCTTGCGGTAGACTTAATGAAGAAATCTTAGTTAGAACCAATGTGTCAGACTATAATCATACTTACAGTATTAGGAATACTGGACCTATGAGAGAAAAAGCCAAGACCCTCTGGAAATTGCCAGAATTTCAAGAAACTAAGACTATACAAAATAAACCTTTGTTTATTAATCAAGACGACGTCACTGGAAATGTTACCATCCAGTTTGGTCCTCCTAAGATTATCAATAAGAATATCTAGACCGAAGAAATTAGATTTAGGAATATGGGAGAAGCCATAATCAATGATCCTTCAGAAGGAGAATGTAGTAGTAAGACTAGTGCTAGTTTACTAAGACAAGCCCCTGACCTATAAGATCATTTGAACAAAAAGACTTAATTAAAGAAAAAGCTAGGATCCAAAACTTTGGACATGAACCCTCAGAATTGGATATGAAGACATTTAAAGATAACCTTAAGAAAAGTCATTCTTTTAGATTTCAAGAAAGAGAAAGATTTAATATGATAGCCCAAGACCGCATATTAAAATTAAAAGAATCTAAGAACACTAAAGAACTTCTTAGAAACTTGAGACTAATAGAAGAAGGAGAACAAAGATCAATGCCAGCTACACAAGTAGAACCTAGTAAACAAGAGATAGGAAGTAGTAGTAGGCTAGAAGATGCTCCTAGACTTTTTAATAAAACAATAGGAATAAATATTCCTATATACTCGAGCACCGTAGTAAAGACTAAACCTGATTATATAAAAGACTTCCCAACAAGTGACAAGAGTTTCACTCCTGTTAAGACTATGGCAAGCCAAGCCATAAATCCAGTAGGTATATACCTTAACTTAGACAATGTTCAAGATAGGAAAAAAGCCTTAGACGAGTGGCGAAACCAGATGAACATGTGTTTTGCATCTAATGAACAATGGGATGCAAGTTCATGTAAGCAGTACGCTGAGCAATCCATTAGAGGTATTGCAAAAGATTACTTAGACAGTTTAAGAAAGGCTACAGACGAAGACTCCTTAGCTAAGGTTGAGAAGATGAAAGAAAACTCAGAAGAAAGATCAATTGAAGAATATATTCAATTGTTTACATCGGAATTCATTGGAGCTGGACATATAGCTCAGATCAATGAACAAGACATAGCAAAAACTAAGTTAGCCCTCCTTAGCATTTGCAAATTAGATAAGATAAATGAATATAGCAATAATTACGAACAACTATATTACCAAATTAAAGAATTTGGAGAGACCTTAAAAGACGAATACTTTAGAAAGATACCAGCCATTGGACAAATCCTAATTAATGAATATAAGAATTGGCCAGGTGTAGCTGGAGTTAAGAATAACTCCCTTGGTAAAAGAATCAATTTCTCCAAAGACTATATCATATCTAAAAGACGTGATATAACTCAAGGAAAGTTAATAGAAGAAACTTTCAAGCAGATCCCTCCGATCAAATATGAAAGAGACATCGCTCCAATCCAATGGGGATGTGGAAGTGAATCTAAGAAATTCAAAAAGAAATTAGAATGAAAACATAGGAAGTTTAAGACTAGACCTTTAGGATTGCCAAAGAAGTATAAATTTAGACAATCTACTACCTTTAGGGAAAAGAATCCTAAGACTAAGAAAAATATATTTAACCAAAGAATATACTTTAAGAAGAATACTAGTAAGCATAAGAAGGTTCCTAATTATAGGAAAGAAAAAGATATAGCTCAATCTAAGACTGTCACCAAAGAATGTTGGACTTGCGACAAAGAATGACACTTTGCTAAAGACTGCCCTAATAAGAAAGATAAAAAAAGTATTAAGATTATTAATACAATATTAGACTATGCAGATCAAGAAGAATTAGATATCTTATATGCTATAGAAATATCAGACATAGAAGATGATGATAATACTAGTATCTATAGTGTATACACAGATAGTGATTCTGAAGACTATAGTGATACTGATGAGTATGAAGACTCTCAGGATACCCTAGACTTATATATGATGCAGACTGATCAAGGCGATCTAGATGATGAATATATAGACTTTGAAGAAGCTTGGTATAAGTGTATATTAAGCCCCTTTTTAAAGAAAAGATAGACAGTTAGTAATCCTGAATTACTAACCTATATACCTAGATGCTATTTTGATGAAAGACATTATTGTACATTTGAAATGAAATGTAGCAAGAAAGACTTTAGATGTGTAGAATGCTTTGAGGTTATACAGACAGAGTTATTTATGGTTTGTATTGTTTGTCAATTACACTACCATGAAGACTGTTGGAGAACTAGATTTAGAGCAATTTATACTAGCCAGTATGATGCTCAAATAGACTCAGATATTAAAACATATTATCAAGACATTGATAAAAATATAGCCAAAAGATTGCAAGAAAATGAAGACTTCAAGGGGAAAGGAATTTCCTATGATTTAGAAGAATACCATTCTGATAATAGTTCAGAAGATCAAATACCCTTAGATTTTATAGATAAACCTCAGAAAGGAATATCTATTTTATAAAAGAACAATTTAGGAATTTCTACTAAACCACATGCTTGTTTTGTAGAATTATTTGTTCAACATAAAGACTATCCTAAAAGACTTTCAGCTTTTATAGATACAGGGTGCTCTCAGAGTATTTGCAAGGCTAATGCCTTCCCTGAAGACTATTTTTTAGAAAGTACTCAAGAAATTTATGGTAAAGTGGCTAATGGAGATCCATTTACCTTATATTTCCAGACTATTCCTATTTATTTTAAATTAGGAAATCAGACCAACAAAATCGTTAATCATCGGTTTTGAATAATGGACCCTCGTCTTAGTTTCACAGGAAATATTATTTTAGGACAAGACTTTATTAGTAAATATCATCCTTATACTCAGTATAATGATAAGATATTAATTAGTGATCAAGAGGAATTTAATATTAAAGCCCCTCTAATTGATCATAAGACTGCCTTTGACCTTATGCAGGTCAAACCAAATTATAGACCCCTTAAACATCAGAGTTCTTCAGCTGAGCATGGTGGACCTAGACCTACAACCCAACAAGAAACCTTAGATATCACTAAACCCTTACAAAAAGAGTGTAAGTGTCCAGACCAAAAGTGTTATAAGCAAATAGCGCTTATACAACAAGACATTTTAGATCAAACCCAGCAGACCCTATTACAGGTCCAAGCTATATCCAAACAGAAGAAAATGGATATAAAAGTAGAAAAGGAAAAGATTAGGCAACTAGCAGAGCCTACTTTAGGAGAAAATCCCATCGCTAAGTGGGATAAAGACCAAAGCTATTGTGAAATTATCCCTATTAACCCAGATGCCACTATTAATGGTGGAACCTATAAGAAAGGATACTCACAAGAAGATAGGGAAGAATTTAAGAAAGACATAGATGAAATGCTTAAGTTAGGCATTATTAGAGAAAGTAAAAGTAGACATAATAGCTTAGCCTTCTATGTTCAAAATGAATCTGAACGTAAAAGAGAAAAAAGACGAATGGTTATAGATCATAGACAATTAAATAAGAATTGTGAATTTGATTCTTATAAGATACCAGACAAGAATAATTTGATTAATTTAATTGAAGACATAATTATATTCAGTAAGTTTGATTGCAAATCAGGCTTCTGGCAAATTAAGATGCATTCAGACAGTATTACTTGGACAGCCTTTAGTGTGCCCCAAGAAAAATACGAATGGCTAGTCATGCCATTTGGATACTTGAATGCTCCCCAAGTTTTCCAAAGAAGAATGGATAATATATTTAGACCTTATTCAGAATTTTGTCTTGTTTACATAGGTGATATTCTTGTAGCAAGTAAGACTGAGATAGAGCATGTAGACCATCTTAAAAAGATTATTTTAGAATTAGATAAACATGGTATTGTTATTTCCGAAAGGAAAATGCAATTATTTCAGACTGAAATAGACTTTGTGAGAATGCACATTAATAAAGGAAAATTATCCTTGGCAGAACACATAACTAAGAAGATTCTTGAGTTTCCAGATCAACTCAAAGATAGAAAACAATTACAATCATTTTTAGGATTGCTTAATTGTGCTGCAGACTTTATTAAAGACCTTGCTTCAAAAAGACAAAGCTTAACATCCAAATTAAAAGGAACTGACAAAACCAATCCCTTTTATTGGACTAAAGATGATTTTAAAGTCATAATGCAAATTAAAGATGCAGTCAAGAATATTCCTTTACTTGAACTGCCTAATGCAGAAGACCAGTTTATAGTAGAAACAAATGCCTCTGATAAACAATGGGGAGCAGTATACTTTGCCATTGATCATCAGACAAAAAAGAAGAAACTTTGTAGACATAGTTCTGGAACCTTTACAGACCCAGAAACAAGATACACTGCCCATGAAAAAGAAGTTTTAGCCATAGTAAGGGCAATAGAAAAATATATGTTGTTTCTTAGAACTAAACATTTTACTGTTTATACTAACTCGTCTTATGCAGTAAAATTCAGGGATTTAGACTTGTCCAAATCAAGGACTAATAGACTAATTAGATGGCAAAAATTGATTAATGGTTATGACTTCTCTGTTATACATATTAAGGGAAGTAAAAATACCATTCCAGACATTATATCAAGAGAGCCAATGTTTGCTAACACTAATATTATTTTATGTTTTATGTTGCAAATAGAAGACCTAGAAGACATGAGTTCCTCTGGAATGAATAGACTGAACAGGGAAGACGTTGCAGACTATCTTAGATGCGTAAGACCAAATGCTGGTGTAACGCAAAGACCGACTCATATTCAAGACTCTCAAGAAAGACCAATCCTAGAAAACTTTGATGATATCTTAGTTCCTCCTGAAAAATCTAGACAAGAGATTATTTCTCAAAATAGACTCATTGGGAAGATTTATTTTCCCCAGTATAAACCCGATCAAAGATACCCAGACCTGATCAAATTTAGACGAGAATTTTCAGAAGACGAAAATACCCTTATAGATGCCATATGGTGGAACGTAAAGAATAGACTTTGGATCGAGTTCAAACAAAATTTGGTAGCTATTGCCAGATTTATGAGGACTCAAAGACTTGCAGTTACCCAACTCAGAGGTATTGCTATACCTAGACCTCAGACTCAAACCTATGCTCAGACTCTTGGAGAATCCTCCAAAGCTAGACCCACTGATAATTTTTGTTATCAGAAAAAGACCTTTAAGACTAAGATTGTTATACCATTTGGTCATAATAATCTTCCATTAACAGAAGACTATAAGAAAGAATCTAATAGCATTATTGAACATTTCAATATGTTATTATCTGAGACTAATGGAGATGCCTTAATAATGAAAGGTTTCTTCAAAGACGTTCCAAAGATTTATCTTGCTGGGAAAGCAGAAATTGCCCAGATAACCTTAGCAGACTATGGGTTCATCGGACTCATCCAAATTGAGACTATAGAAGACTCTGTTGCTCTTGGAAAAATAGTCCATGAGTATGTTAAAAAGGTAGAAGATTTCCTTCCTTTATTTGCTAGAATCTATCAGATTGCTCCAAGTTCCTGCGGAGGAATGAGAGTGGAAGGATTTAGACTTGTTAGATTTTCTAACTATACATTTGAAGATGTTGAGATCCTATCAGAAGACGAGATTGAAGATTTAATTATTGATAAGTCCAAGCTCTAGATTGCTCAAGCCATGGAGACAATTGAAATCATGGAGTTGTTAACAGGAGAAGACAGGTGGTACACTGCCTACCACAAAGAAGACCTGATAATCCAAGCTGATGAGCCATTCAATGGAAGGCTCAAGAAAGAATCCAAAGAAATGGTAGAGATAGCTTTGCCAGCCACCCTTAGAACGATAGGCCTTATTGATGAATTTTTCAATAATACCCTCCCAAACCAGGACAAGGCAGAAGAAGACACAGACACGACAAAGAAGGGCCCCTCAGTGGTTGATGAATTATTAAAGACGGAAGAATCGTTTGCCTAGACCATGCTTTCCATAAAGCAAAAATGATGCCTGCCCCACGTGGGCCACCAGACTGATGAAAAAGACGAAGACTTTGTTTGATGCTCTTGCATTATTACAAAACGATAAGACCCATGATGAAGACTTGACACGCCTTTCTTTTCATAAAGAAAGAGGTATCCCCAAATTATCAAAAGACGATAAAAGCTTGTAGACCCAGCTGATAAAGATTCTGAAGATAATGTTGCTTTAATAATTTTCTTTCAACCGGATTGCTTTTGGTAGCCGGTTACCAGTCATATTGTAAGTTCCCTTGTGCTATAAAAGGGAGCGTCCATTTGTGTTTTAGATATAAGGAGTTAGAGAGTGAGAGATTGTTAGACCTTTAGAGAGTATGCTTGTAGAGAGTAATATGTATATGAGTGAGTAAACCTCTCATAGTTAGGGGAGAGGGGAGAGTTGTATTTACTTATGCTATGCAATAAAAGTGTTTTCTTTTTCAGAAATCTCTTATGCTAAGTTGTTATTATTTTCCAAATTGTCTCCAACTTTCTGTTCATAGAGGACTATTGTGTGGAACCTCTGGTGTAGCACACAAGGTGTTATACTGGTGAACCGCCGTCAGGTGCCGATTAGCCGTGAGCCGTTAGCCAGGTGGGCGTTAGGCGTGAAGGCGTACAGGCAGGAAACGGGTGAACCGCCAAAGTAGTGGATTGAGGTGCGACACATAAAGAGAGAGTTGTAGGAGATCGAGACCGGAGAAGAATAGTAGCAAGGCTGAAGAGACAAAGGGAATAAGATAAAGATATTGCAGACCAGAAGGAAGGTACAACTCGAACCAAACCCTTAACTATTTTTGCATATTATTTCTTTAAAAAGATTTTTATATGAGCTTACAAATCACTAAAGACTTTTTAGAATTTGTTAATCAAACAAGCTTAGACTTAACTAGAGAAATTCAAGACTGGACTCTTACAGACCCTAAAGATAAAGAACTTATAGAAACTGCTTTAGTATATGCAGGTGGTACTTTTAAATACATAGACCAGATCATTGAGTGGTTAGGAAGAGAAGTACCTAGAATAGAAATAATTAGAACAGGGATCCGAGATCTCTTTAGACAAAAATTAAGAACTGAAGATTTTGCAGAAGAACTATCAAGACCTGAAAAATATCAAGAATACACTAGAATACTTGAAGACAGTATAGGCGTATTAAAATTTATTAGACGTAAAAGGTTAGCTGAAACAAAAGCTACTTTAATTAGAGCCGGAGGAATCCGTCCTCTCCTTAAAAACGTAGAGACAGCTGCCCCTAGAACATATCGAAGATTTTTGTCATCTTATGGTGATTATAATTTAGACGAATTTATAGATAACGATATAATTGATACTATTAATCAAATATATAAAGAAACTAGACAAATAAACCCACGATACCGTATAAGGTATTTAAGACTAGAATATTTTCCATCAAAACCTCTTCCAAATTCTAGACTTCCTGAAGAAATTATTTATATAGATAATCCTCGCTATTCAGAACTTCAGTACGATAGTGACGGAAGAAGCTTGAGAAGTAACAGTAACCCTGAAACTTCCACACTTAGACTTTCAGATTAATTAAGCGTTAAAATAAGCTTAAAAGACCTTAGAAATCATTGGGGTAAAAATTGATATTCTCCAAAACTTAGAAGAAGTTAAAAGACATCGCGGTCCCAAAAGGTGGTCCTAAAAAGACAAAATGGTCCCTAGATA
This sequence comes from Sambucus nigra, assembly GCA_949130495.1. NCBI lineage: Eukaryota > Viridiplantae > Streptophyta > Magnoliopsida > Dipsacales > Adoxaceae > Sambucus > Sambucus nigra. Next base: position 326,555,546 of record OX422211.1, on the reverse strand, counting down.
ATTCTTGGACGGTAGCGGTCCGTAAACTAGGTCCGTATACGATCCACCCTCTCTCTCTCTCTCTCTCTCTCTCTATATATATATATATATATATATATATATATATATATATATATATATATATATATATATATTGTTACTTTTCTCAACATTTAACTAGAACACATGCATTTTGGGGTTAGCGAGAGAGAGATGGGCGAAGGGGCATGTATTTTAACTCAGGGCATTCCAAGCCTTAGATCTCAACGCGTGCGTTCTCTTAGTTTAGGAAATTGAGACAGGTGGTGACTCATATTTTGGAAGTGAATAGAGAGCAACGAACAAGTTACTAGGAATTTCGATTGATGATTATAATCATTTAGGGCATGTTTGGTTCTCTGTTCTGAAAACTCGATTTAAACGTTGTTTTTAAATACAGTTTTAAAATTCAGCTTTTTATGTTTATAATTATTGGTGTGCGTTTGGTAAACTTGTTTTTAAATACAGTTTTTTAAAATTTGACAAAATTGGCAAACATGTATATTTATATTATACATATATGTGTATATATATAAACACATACATTAAACTTTCATACATACATGATACATGAATGTATGCATATATACATACATCAATCATAAATTATATACATGTACATTTAATATCATGTATTTTTATGTATATTTAATGAGGTATGTTGGAGAGTTTAACCACACACACATAAATTATATATATATATGTGTGTGTGTGTGTGTGTGTATAATGATATTGCATGTATACTTCACAATAAGATTATATACATACATGAATTGATAATATTTTTTAATACCATATCTAGTATATGTATATTTTATATTATTCAATACATTAATAATACATGTATAAAATTATATATAAGTATCATGTATTCATATTATTATTTAACATATGGATCTTACATGTATAAAATTATATATAAGTATCATGTATCTATTCATATTATTATTTAACATATGGATCTTAGTATATTATATAATTTAATAATATAAATATACGTAATTTTGTGTACGTGTACATATATATTTTTTATTTATAAGAATTGCACATATATTAATGTATTATGTATGTATATTATATATTAAGGTATAAATGCATTAAAGTATTAAGAATGAATAATTCTGAGTTGAAAAATAAAAAACAAAAGTTATAAAACACCCTTTTGCTGTTTTCTGAAAAACTTGATTATAACACAGAAATATTATAATCCAGTATTTAAAAACAGATTGCCAAACACAAATTTTTATTACAATTGTATTTAAACACATAAAACAGAATTATAGTTACAAACCAAACATGCGCTTATTTTTGGTGAGAAGATAGTGTGAATATAGTGTTCGTATGAAGTGTAAGAAAATGGCATAAACATTTACGATTGATTAGGCGTACAACGTAAATGTTTAAAAAAATGCAATTTAATTAATACTGATGCTAAACCTTGCTACAGTCCACAGATTTTCCCCTTGGATGGGTCAATGCGACTCATTGAAGTATTTTCCATAATAATGCGATTTTCAAATGCACTTTATTGAGATTGAAAACCAGTGTAAGTAAGATTAGAATTGTCAAACATACATGTATTTAAGATTCTCATACTTTCACTTTAATTGAATCATTTGCTTTAGTGTTTATCATTAATATCTACTTCACTGTATTAGTCCCTCATGTTCTGTTTACCAAATACTTCTAATCAGTTTGTCTCTTATGGGCAGTCATTAAGTTCTTAAGGAAAGAATTTTCTTATAATAAGTATCTTAATATCTTATGTTTAGTAGTGTTAACAGTTCAGTATCTATAATATAACTTTATTGAGTCAGATTTCTTGTACATAATCTTATAACAAACTCCAAAATCTCATTTGATTAGTGCCTCTTTTTTATTAATTTTTTAATTAGGGGTATCTAGGCCTATTTGAGTAGAACTTTTATGCCTTTGTCTATGCATAAAAATTTTTCCTCGTTACCGAGGCTTCTTGTTATGATAATTGACTGATCATGTTGAATTATTAATTGGTATAAGCTTAATATATATGCTGGCAGTAAGTTCTGTTTCGTTGTGATCTTTTTTCCAGTGTTATCTCTTGATCCAGTTATTGGAGCTATTATCGCTGGCAATGCTGTAGTTTTGAAACCATCAGAAGTAGCTCCAACCACATCCTCATTGCTTTCAAAATATATAGGGGAATATATGGACAGCTCAGCAGTAAAAGTTGTAGAGGGTTCTGTTCCTGAAACATCTGCACTACTGGAGCAAAAGTGGGATAAGATATTCTATACAGGTTACTATCAAATTTCTTTCCTCGTTTGCCTTTTATTTCATAACAATCTCATGATTTCAGATGGGCTCAAATATGATTATTTCTTGATATTACTTGGCCATCTGTTCCAAGGACATATTTTTGTCGTTAAGCGAAGCATGGATTGAATTTATGTTCTGAAGTTTGTGACCTACAAACCTTGTAAGTGATTTCACATTCTAGAAGTGGAGTGATGAAAGTGGGAGAAAAGAAAGATTCAAAGAATGGTAGTGCAATATCCTTAACACACGATATTGTGTCTCTCTTAACAATCTTCCATCAAGTCAATTTAGGTCTCCCTCATCCCCCAGGTAACAATATCACTCTTCCTTAAGAGAGCTGTTTTATGTAAGTTTGATATGTCCAAATAATTTAATGTGATTTTATCTAAATTTGTCCTACGTATATGGTCATTGTTAGTATTATCCTCTTCACTTTACCAAAAAATCAGTCTTAACATTCCCATCTTCACCACACTATTTTTTTGAACATGTTACTTGTTTGCCTCGTCCCATATAGCATGACAGGTCTCACGGTCATCCTAATTCTATACAAGTTCCTTCATCTTCACATGCATACGCCATCACATAATAGGCAGCCAGCACTTATCCACTTGACCCAACCTGCCTTAAACATCATCACTAATATCTCCCTCTTTATGGATGATCGAGTCTAAGTAACGATTTTCACTTCTAGGTTTGTCAAGTTTCACCACTCACCACATACCAAACAAGAGAATTTCATCCCTCGTATTTGTCATCCCTCCGACCAAACTAAAATGGGAAAAAGAAGGTCTTTCTCTATTGATCAGAAGTTCATATCTTTTAATTTTCTTTCCATACACACGCTTCTGTCCTTTTGACAGCATTAGGTTTCACTTGAGATGCTGTTATTAGATTAAGGTACTCTCTTGTATTTTACTTCAATTTTTTAGCATAGTAATCTAGAAAGCAGGCTTTCTGAAAAGGAGAAGGGATTAAGATGTGTGTGTGGATGTGACGCATACGTATTTAATTGTAACATTTTTATATTTGTGTCTTTTTTTAGGTTATTACCTTATTTTAGAGTCTTGGAATATTCTAGTGTCCACTCTTTAGTTTTACATTTTAGGTTATCTTGGCTAACAAGATACCTCTAGGATATAAATAAGGCTTTCGACATTGAATGATCACTTTATGATCGAGAATGAATGAATGAGAGAGAGAAACCTTTATATCTAAATGGTGTTCTTGTTGTGAGTATTTTCCGCTGCGTTTCATCAAAAGTGATATCAGGGGGAAGTCCTGTAAAAATGAGCTTCATACTGATACGGTGATATATTCATTTGATGTTGCTGCAGATTTTAACAAATTGAAGTTGTGAAAATTTTTACACTATAATTATAATAACATTTAGTAATTCACAAAATTATCAAATCCTAATAAACTATACAATGTAAACCATTCCTGAGAAAAACTATTAAGTTTTATTTACAAATTACCGAACAAGTTATAGACACATTATGAGTACATGGTTTTTAGTTTGAAATCCATGAAGTTGATATATCCTAATTCATCAATTTTTACTAATCAAATGATGTAAGCCGTTGGATTATATGCAGAACCCATCCAATAGTGGGAATCAAACCTATTTCAATCAAGAATTAATTTATTTTTCTCACACTAAAGTGCAATGCTTGTCAAAAGTAGTCATGTATTCTGATAATTCACGGTGGTCGTGATTTTGTCTCGTGATTGGATTCTCATTCGCAACAGCTGCAAGACGTTGTCTAGGAGACCTTTGAGGAGAGGCATAGAGGGCCGAGACCTCCAAAACCTCGTGCCTCACATTTTCGTGATCTTGAAACAACCATTGGGCACGTAATGCAGTAATATATAAACCAGAGGCAAGAAAAACTGTTACTAAGCCGAAAACTCCAGCAGCAGAGAACAAGCCTTGTTGGATGATGAGGCAACCCGGCCTTGGTTTTGACCAGTTTTTTAAATGTCCTGATTCCACACTAAGCCCGATCAACAACAATATCTCTCCAACAGCAAAGCAAATCCTACAATCAAAATGGAAAAGTTGGTTTCTCGGTGTGGTAGTAGATTAAGTGATTTATTGACATGAAAAAAATATAATGATTGGACCTGTTTCAATCATGTATTAGACAATTTTCTTTGTTAAATACACATTAATGCTAGGATTAAATTAAGGGACATTGAACAAATAGCCCATGGTATACTTTTTATTTAATTATTAGTTCAACATATTTTCAAAAATAATTTATAGTCCTTGATAGGGATATTAGCACACAGAGTTAGTCTGACACGCTAATAACCTAATAAGATTAATTCTAGATATAACATAACATAACATTTAAAGGTATAGTTCATTCAAAAACAAATATTTTAGAACCATTAAGATTTGGATTGAATTCTAAGCATTAATATGTTTGAATCAAGAATTTATCAAATTCGGATCATACCAAGTTGTTACAAAGAAAAACCCAGCTTGCCATGTGAGGGACTTGGCCAATTCAGAGTCTGGGTCCCAAGTAATTAGAGCCGGAGGGGCTGATTTACTCACTGCAATCAACATGTACGTATGTTCCACCACCATAGCTATTGCCAACGCCAAAAATGCACCTGCTCCACACAACAGCGGTGTTTTCCCACTGCCGCTATATGTACACTCATATCTCTCCGTCTCTCCATCCCCTTTAACACTTGTGCCCACCCATGTCATCTGCACATAAACAATTAAACATACACTCATCAATAATATCAAACACTACATTTTAATTTCATCTCTTGTTTTTTGTTACTATTAATACCTGAGAACGAGTGGACTCTGCAATAAGAGACAGAATGAAGCAACATAGTCCAAAGAGAATAGAAAACACCATGAGCAGCGCTCCTGTTTTGCTACCCAGGTCAGTCCCTCGACGGCTCGGCGCAAGATCAGCATGTGTTACTGCCATTGCTACAAAGGTTCAAGATGGATGAAAGAGGAAGATTTGGGATTTAATTTGCACAGAAAAGAGATAGAAAATGAGTTTTAGAATGGCTTGTAACAAAGGTTGCTTAAAGGTTAGAGATACCTTTGGTTTGGGCTTTACATGCAAGTTTTCACACAAGGGTTCTTAACTTTCTTGATTATAAAGTGTTTTGAACCGATTAATTAAGCCAGAAAGGCTATTTTTTGTTGAATTTAGATAAAGGTATCTTTGATGCTCATACCCAGAAATGGAATTTGAAGTTTAATTGCACCTCTTGTAAAATTGAATTCCTTCATAATTAAAAGGGTAACCCAAAAGACAGTCAGCGTCCAGTGGCTCTGTTTTTATTCACTAGAAAGGTGTAGTGTAGAATAGGAGAACGTATAGTTGGGGGTTGAAGTAGATATACGAGACAAAACAACTTCTATATTTTGCATAAACATCAAGACTAGCTCAAGCCATATTTTACGGGAGATGTAGAGCAGTACTTGAATATACCTTATTTTTAGATGACTATTTTTCTTAACATCCATTTATTATTTTTGCTTAATGACCAAATGATAAAAGCTACAGATGATTTTAAAGTAGACAAATACTTTTTGATTCAGTTGATTCTGTCGAATTTTAATATCATCTTAATTTGTCCAAGTAGAGAAGGCTAAGCACAGGGATAAGAAGTTAAATATTTAATCTTATATGTTGTAGGTCTATACTCTATGGAATAACTTTTTCACAGGTTGTGGTAGGCGATGGTACCACTCTTGGCCTATGTTCCTTTGTTTCAGGGTCTCTTCACTATTTTTATAATGTTCTCCTTCTCACATTATGCAATAACAAAAATGGAAAGTGATGGTGAAACAACTTCATCCTTTTGTAAATGGGTTATTGGAGTTTTGATCCCCATTAGTTTTGTCCGTTTAGGGATTAATTCTCAATTAAAAACTATTGTAGGATTAACTCTCATTTTTCACTTTTGGCGATGCTTTTGAATTGTTTTGATACTTTTTGTTACTTAAATTACCCGTCAAAAGGCTCCTAAAATTATTTAAACACTACTCTAGAGAGAGAAACACTATTTCCTATTTTAAAATTTAAGTCTACCTCAAATGAGGCTTATAAGTGGGTATTTAAAGGGAAGGAGTAACTTAGGTTCTAAACTAAGTTCATAATTACAAAAATGTCATTACTACTCTGTACCTCTAAATAATAAAGCAAAAGAAAGAAATATACAATCACAAAATAAAAGAACATACGAAAGAAAATAAATGACTAATAAAACCCTAAAATATGGCTCATTTCCATCACTCTCCCCCTCTTAAAAGTAAGCTCGTCCTTAAGCGTTCAAAATTTGGGGAGTCGTGGGGAAATTTCAAAAATTGAGCCAAAAAAAAAATTGTGGGGACCCAAAAATAATATTTATGCAAGTTGAAAAGTGCATCCCACAAATTTTCTTCTTCTTTAATTCTCTTCTTCACTTTCTTCACCCAAACTAGTTCTAAAAACTTTCACCGGGCGAAAAACCATGGTTTTGGAGCAGTTAGAAGGGTTTGTGAAAAAGCGTGACTGTGTGATAATTGATTAATTCGCAACTTTCTAATCTGGCTCACTTATTTAATTAGAGTCTATTAATTCAGCCCCTAAACATCCATCTATGGTGCGTATGTCAAACCATAAACAAATACCACACGCGACACAACAAATATGCTGAGACACAGATTTCAGGAAAAAATCCTTTTCGGGGAAAACCTTTATTTCACTATGAATCTATAAATCGCAACTTACAATTACATAGAGAAATCTGCAATGGATCAACGCGCAGCTAACCCACAAAGAGTCACAGTCTTGAACTCAGCAAGAGAATACCCGCAGCACCCTTTAAGGACTCGCAGTCCTATCTTCAGCAAAGAATCTTCATGCAACAAGATCCTTAACGACACGTAACCATACGGTGTAGAGACACACTCCACAAAAGATGAACAAAGGCAAAGATGTGTTCTTGAACACCAACACAATTCACTAAAGCAAGATGGGAGTTTTGTGAATTGTAAATCAAAAAGGGATTAAACCCTTACAAGAAGAAGCCTAAAGATTACTGCTTTGGCAGTGTTTCTGTTCTGGAAAACGTATGGACTTCTTAATGAAAACGTTACCATTTAATGAGTATTTATACAAAAACGCACCGCCTCGAATTTCGAGCTCGTTCGAACGAGAAGCATATGTCGCTCGAACGAAGCACGCATGTCCTTCAAACGACATCGCGCGACTTCCAATCTCGTTCGAACGAGATGCTGATCTCGCGCGAACGACCTGGGCGTCAAAATAGAGGTCTGCTTCAAAACTTAGAAAAAATACTCATTCTCAATATTTGACAAAAAAATCCGCTCCAACACTTAGAAAATATTTTGTAAAAATCTCCCAAAAGCTCTAAGTGAAAAGCAAAGGTATTTAAAACATAACCTTACCAAAGTAAACTTCGCGGAGCCTTGAATGATGAAGAACTTGAATAATTCAGATCTGTCTTTGATGTAGATTGCTCTTGAATGCTCTTCGACGGTGTAGCGGTATATGACATAATAAATTGATAACGGACCTATGAAAATATGTCCTTACAGTTTGGGACTAGGTTGGGCAGCCCAGGAGAGTTCCGCACAGAACAAGGGCAAAACCCTAGTTTTCTGGGGTTGATTTGGGGTCTGGAGAGCTGCGCGACCACCTGGGGTGGTCGGCGCGTAGGATGCGATAGGGTTCGGGTCGGGTTGGGTTCAGATGGATTTTTTTTAGGGTTGGGTCTACTAGGGTTTGGGTCGAGGGCAGTAGGGGGGCTATAGGGGTGGTCGACAGGTGGTTTCAGGCTCTTGGGGTGGTCGGTAGGGGTCTTTTTTTGGGCTGGGGCATTGGGGTGGTAGGGTTAGGGTTTAGGGGTGGGAATGGAGGGTTGGGGGTAGGGCGAAAAGGGTGGGGGTGACTGCTAGGGTGGGAAGGGTAGTGGGAGGAAGACTAGAGTTAGGGTTTTGAATGGGTAGGCTAGCGTTTTGGATTTTGGAGGAGATGAGTTGGAAGAGAAGATCAAATTTCTCATCTAACTCTTACCTCAACTCCCGAATCTTTTCAATTTGTGGCTTGGATTTTTTTGAAGCCATTGAAAGTAGCGTACGATTTTTGATAAAAATAAACAACGATACACCAACACTAATGTAGAGCGACGCCCGCTCTGATACCAATTTGACGCAAACCACCCGTCAAAAGGCTCCTAGAATTATCTAAACACCGTTCTAGAGATATAAACACTCTTTTCTATTTCAAAATTGAAGTCTATCTCAAATGAGACTTGTAAGTGGGTATTTAAAGGGGAGGAGTAGTGTAGGCTCTAAGCTAACGCCGTAATTACAAAAATTTCAATACGACTCCTTACCTCTAAATAATAAAGCAAATGAAAGAAAAATACAATAACAAAATAAAGGAAAATACAAAATAAAATAAAATGACAAATAAAACCCTATAATATGGCCTATTTTTATCACTTTTAGTAACATATTTTTTTCAAAAAGTGTCGCTAAAAGTGAAAATGAGGATTAATCCTACAATAATTTTTAATTGGGAGTTAATCCTCAAACGGACATAACTAATGGAGGCATGTAGTTGCACTTTCATATAAGTACATCTATATATACAATATCTTAAAATGAATTACTTTTAGACTCTCTAATTGTGCCATGCAACTTTCGAAGCTTCCACTTTTATTACTCTCATCAACCTCTCTCCCATCATTTATATATTTCTTTTTCTCTCCCTTTATTTATATCTCTTCAATTTTATTATTCTCACTTATATCTCTCCCTTCATTTATTTTATTTTTTCTCCACCTTTCATTGATCTCTCATTTTAACTCGACCGATTATTTTCCCTCCCTTGCTTATTATTTATGCTGAATTTTTTAAATCATTATTTTATTCACATTTTCCGCTCCTTTCATTTAAACCGCCTGCGCATTACACGGAGTTGAATACTAGTTTAAGGTAAGTCTATAACAACAAAACATAGACAGTAGGTACATAATTACTCTACGACATTAAGTTCATATAAGTTTACTTTTCTTTCTTAATAATGTAAATTGTAAAACTATGTAGATACATTTAAATAACACAAGAAATGCTTTAAAAAAAGTGTGTTTGTTGTGATACAAATACATTTAATCATTCAAAAGTAGCTTTTTCTTTCTTCTTAATAATCTTTATTTAGTGACATTGTTGTAACAATATGTACATACATTTTGATCGTAGAGACGAATAAAAATAATAAAGAATTAAGATAAATGTCATGTTCCTTCTTATATTTGAATTTTAAGGACAATGCTTTTCAAGTTTATAAATTTAGTCCCTGTGGTACAATAGCATTTATTTGTGTGGTCCCTTTAGAGTTAGAAGTTCATTTTTTTGGTCCGCGCCAACGACACCATTATTCACCATTTTTCTCATGGTATTTTTAGTACGGGGACTAAATTTATAAAATTATATGGAGTGTCCTATTTTTATACACTTTGAGAATTATGAGGACCTTTTCCCCAAAACCCCCTAAAAATAAAAATAAAAGTAGTATGTAGATACCTTTTTCTGTGGACTTATTGACATAACAGTATTTAGCTTGTACTTGTCGTTAATTTCTAAAGAGTCAATGGACTTATCACCATATTTTCCCTAGTTGTAATGAATTATTATATTCAAGGAATAATAAAAGGAAATGTTCTTAGGTTTATTTTGTTTTCTTTTTCACAAGACAGTGTGAACTTCTTTGAAGGAAGAGAATCTTATAAGGAGATATGAATGTCAAGAAAACTTTAACATCATGCACATACCAAACAGAAATCACATATACCTTACACCTAAGATGACGGTATTTTTACCACATCCTAATAAGTCCACTTAGTCTTTTGCTTGAACATAAGTCTCTCGCTGAAACAAAACTTTTAGATGCAGTCCCTTGGTGTATCAGAGCTTTTGAATGTGGTCCATATACTTTATTACCACATCCTAATACCTAAAAGCACATGCATTTTTTTGAAAAAATATTTGTTTCCCCAGGGACCTAATTGTGAGAGAGCCTCTAAATTAAAGGGGTTGTGGCTTCGGACAACTAATGCATTAGGGGAATAAGTTTAATTTTTTTCTGTGATTCGTCTAATAATTTGTTATTTCCCGAGGTGGTGGACAATTCCTCTATCCTTTTGGTTTAAACCTCAATGTAGGATGGTGAGGGGATCCAAACATTTCTTTTTAAGGTGGGGAATGGGATTATGGACTGAGAGCTTCTTTGGGACAATATTCTGTCAGTGGATGCTTCTCCTTGGATATCTTTCGGACTTGCACGATGTTTCATTATAATGTGGTGAAATACCATTGTTGAGAGAGATACAAGAGGCATTAAAATGGTAATATGGCCAGTCTCTAGTAGTAAAAAATTGCAAGACTTTCGTGTGAGTATTTTGAGATGTGATAATGAGATTGAAATTAAATTCACAAGCAACTTCATAAGATGCAGGGAATTTGTAACAGTAAATTATTTGTTTTGTAACAAGAACATGCTAATCTCAATCTATTGTATATAATGTGTTTGTAAAGAGAGAAACATGGAAAAGGTTACATACATTCTTGTTTAGTAGATTGTATATTGTATATTTCTCATCATCATCGTTGCCTTATCCCATCTAATGAGGTCGAAACATGGATTCTCTTATTTCATTTCTTTCTCTTATCTTGTAATTTCCTCCCAAGATAGTTTAGGTTGCCATCTATTTCAAGCAGTCTGCCTTTTGTTACTGGTGCACACAATGGTCTATGACGCAAATTGTAAATTTGTATTTCATTCATTTGGATGAGGTAAGCTTTTCCAGCTGAAGTAACTATTTATGTGCAGCAGGCATCGACTTTAAACAGTGTTTCTTCATACATTATCCCTTGTCATGATTTATAATAACAAAACTGACCTTCATAGGTAATGGAAGAGTAGGGCGGATCGTCTTGGCTGCAGCTGCAAAGCATCTTACACCAGTAGTGTTGGAGCTTGGAGGAAAATCTCCTGTTATTGTTGATTCAAACATCAACTTAAAAGTAAATATAAAATCTTTCTCACACAACCTGAGTTGTTGGGCTTAACTCTTTTACTTGTTACGACTAGTGGTTCCATGACACTATCATATTGTAATATCATAAGAATAATTTGTAAGAAATTGTCAACTATGACACTAGTTGCTAGTACCTCCCTCTTGCAAAAATAAATACTTGAACTATTCGATGCTTTTGCTATTTCCCATTTCTGTATTGCTTAAAAAAATTTAGTGATAATTTTTGGTGACACATAAGAGACTATATGCAAAACTTTCTTAGTCTAGGAATTCTTTGCAAGGCTAGGGGGTATTTACAATCTGACCTATATTTTACAGGGTTTCTTGTATTTTACCATATGTCTTGTATGCTATCATAATTCTATGCGGTGTTTCATAGGTTACAGCAAGACGTATTATATCTGGCAAGTGGGGGTGCAACAATGGACAAGCTTGCATTGCTCCGGATTACATTATTACAACGAAAGACAATGCTCCAAAGCTGGTATGATTTCCAATATGTGAACAATCTATATCATCGATATGCAGATGTTGACATGTTTATTTGCTATATTCTGACGCCACTTCTTTTCCAGTTAGATTCTCTAAAAATTGAGTTGAAAAAATTCTATGGGGAGGATCCATTGAATTCAGAAGACTTGTCTCGCATTGTTAATATCAACCACTTCGCTCGGTTAGCAAAACTATTGGACGATGATAAGGTTTCCGGTAAGATAGTTCATGGAGGTCAGAGAGACGAAACCAAGCTGTGAGTTTTAGTTCATATTTGTTAACGGTTTCCTGTTTTGTTAAATCAAAATTAAGCTAACTGGGACAAGCCATTTGTATCATCATGTTTCTTTTTCTTGTGAGGCAGAAAGATTGCTCCCACTATTTTGTTGGATGTCCCGGAAGACTCCCTGATCATGAATGAAGAGATATTCGGTCCTTTACTTCCTATTATTACGGTAAATGCCTAAGCAATCAGTTGTGTGAATTTTTCCCAGTAATGAAAAATACTAGTAGAGATAGATAGAGAAGAAGATGAAGAAAATGGCACACATCTCAAAGTTCACTAGCTTTACTCAACTCATAATTCAAGGATGATTTTCATGTTGGGATGCCAATAAAAATAGAGAAATCAAACTAAAATTGTAAATGTCAAAAACAATAAAATTATAAGCTACCACAAATACATTTACTATTTTATATAATATTAATGAAAATATAATCCGATTTCAATTCCCTCTGAGCTTCCAATCACCTCCATAATGTGTTCCGCATCAGTTTTCCTTTGAGATTCCTTGTTTCTATGTCAAACCGTAAAAAATAGTATGGATAATGAAATTATGAAAAAGTTTAAATCTGCATCAGCAAGCAGTTACTTTTGTTAGACCTGGACCAAAATGGTTAACATTTTTGAGCATGGCATCTGCTACATCATTCATAATATTATGTTTATTTATGTTCTCAAAGGTTGACAAAGTGGAAGATAGTTTTGATGTTATCAACTCAAAGTCAAAGCCACTTGCAGCATATTTATTTACGAATAACAAGAAGCTCAAGGAAGATTTTGTGAAAAACGTCTCTGCTGGGGGTTTGGTAACTAATGATACTACTCTGCATGTAAGTATTGCTCCCATAACTTGTACCAAAATATTATCTCATACACACAATAACATGATTTCATATATATATAAATATATATTGATGCATTATGCATATATACTTACATTACAAGTTGTAGTTTTTCTGAGACGCATTTCATTTCATGCTATCTGACTGTTGGTGACAATGTGTCCATAAGATATCTATTGTAGCACCAATTTAAATAATTAAATGCAGAATCAAAAATAGGAACGAAATTACCCAATTTTTGGAGCAAATAAATCTGGAGCAGAATAAATATAAGAAATCTCGAAATCCCGAACTGGACAGTCAAGAACACGGCTGAGTCGCGGACAATGTCGCTCTCTTTAAGGTGTTTCGCGGCTCTGCCCAAAGTGTGCTGACAGTGTACAGCCCGTCACCCCCAGGATAAAACAGCCTCCAAAATTAAATTACGGATTGATAAAGCACAAGAATCAATCCGGTCTGTATACACCCATTCTGTATTAATTGCTCGATTCTATAATTAATCTGTACACGAACGAGATTAATTATTCTGGAAAAAGTATTCTGGGAGAAGAAAATTTTTGCAGAACTGTAGAGAAAATTGTCTGTTGAAAGTAGATTACTGTGTATAAAAAACGGACGCTACAACCTCTTTTATGGGGCAAAAGAAAAGAGACGTTGGTAAACAACGTGGAGAAAATTCCGGAAGTAGTGGGCAACTCGGTTGAAGAAATCAACACGGAGTAAACCACGTTTTAATTTTTCGGAATTAATTACCGTTAAAAATTTAATTTTTAAAACCCAAAAACGTTAATTTATTTGTCCAAAAAATTAATTCTTAATGAGCCCAAGCCCAAGACCCAGGACCCGGACACGGGCCGGGCCGGACGGACGGCGGCGGGGCGCGCGCGCGTGTGTGACTTGGCCCATTGGGTCTGCCCACATACCCACAAAAACTTGAATGCCCAAGGGCTGAACCTTTGTTCCCAAAAAATTGTAAATATACACAACAGATTTTTTCTTTCCCACCGATGTGGGACTGCCTAAAAGCAGTTTAAAGCTTTGCACATCACAGCTGCCAAAGACAGCTGTTTCCACCAATCCCCCACTTGCAAAACTTGAAAACATTTTATCGAGCAATAATTCATAGAATTGTGCATAAGCAAAGGTGTCTTTCGACTTGAACCTTTACGTAGTAAAGATGATTCAGAATATACTAGATTAACCGTAGTTTTGAACTCTATCTCTGACAACATCCCACACACAACTCTACTTGGGTGTAAGTCTAATAGCTAGCACGTTACGGCCATGTGCTTCTATCCCAGTATAGTGAGCGCTTTAGGAATTTGCCCAAAATATCCATAGGAAGCGGCCACACTTCCACATTCACATAGGTGAGTCTATCAAGAATATTCCTGTAGCTAAGTACCCCACTAAAAATAGAGCTATAGATCTCATTAAGAGTTATCATAACTCATCCTTAACTCGCTTCAGGATATCATGCTCCTTAGGGATGGACTCGGAGTAAAACCCCGTTCTATTTTAATTAATAATCGCATGATTCAATCCATATCACTTGTGACTTGTTATTACCCTTTGAACATATTTCTTGGGATCTCCAGTCTATATGTTGGGTTACCATCACAAATGACTCATTTATCTAAGGGATTTAGTCCTATCCCTTTCGTGGTGTTCCACACCTTCTCCCTAGCTAGTCCTTTCGTCAAAGGATCAGCTAAGTTCTGTTCAGACCGTATATGATCCACCCTCACAACACCCGTAGAGATAAATTCTCTAACAGTACTATGCTTACGATGTATTTGTCGTTTCTTACCGTTATAATAACGGTTCTCAACTTTTGCAATAGCCGCGGTACTATCATAATGAATCAAAACGGCTGGTATCGGTCTTTCTCATAAAGGGATATCTGACAGGAGGTTTCTTACCCAACCTGCCTCTTCACTAGCAGCAGCTAGCGCTATCATCTCAGACTCCATAGTGGATTGAGCCAAAATAGTTTGTTTCTTAGATTTCCAAGAAACTGCACCACCAGCGATGCTAAATATATATCCACTAGTAGCCTTAGAATCATCAGATAGGGTGTTCCAATCAGCATCACTAAATCCTTCAAGGACAGCGGGATGCTTATTATAGTGTAATCCGAGGTTCATCGTCCTTTTAAGGTACCGCATGACCCTCTCAATAGCATGCTAATGCTCCATACTAGGTGTACTAGTAAATCTACATAGTACTCCCACAGCATAAGCTATGTCAGGTCTAGTGCAATCTGTAGCATAACGTAAGCTACCAATAATGCTTGCATAAGCATTTTGCATAAGCATTTTGGTTTACACTGTCGCCAGTGTTCTTAAATAACTTTACACTAGGGTCAAATGGAGTACTAGCAGGTTTACAGTCAAAGTAATTATATTTCTTTAGAACTTTCTCAATGTAATGAGATTGATCCAAAGAAAGTCCCTTTTCTGACCTAGTAATATTAATTCCTAATATTACACTAGCTTCACCCAAATCCTTCATATCAAAGTTGGCACATAATAATGATTTAACATTTTCTACGGCATGAATATTAGAACCAAATATAAGCAAGTCATCAACATAAAGACATATGATAGCGCAAATGTTCTCAACATATTTATAATAAATGCATTTGTCACTTTCATTAATTTTAAACCCATTAGAGATGACTAAGCTATCAAATTTATCATGCCATTGTTTAGGTGCCTGTTTGAGTCCATAAAGAGATTTATCTAATTTACACACTTTATCTTCTTGACCGTGTACAATAAAACCTTCAGATTGATCCATATAAATCTCTTCTTCTAATTCTCCATTTAAAAATGCAGTTTTAACATCCATTTGGTGTACAATTAAATCATTTAAGGCAACTATAGCAAATAGTACACGTATAGACGTTATTCTAGTCACGGGTGAAAATGTGTCAAAAAAGTCTACATTTTCTCTTTGTCTAAAACCTTTAGCAACAAGACGTGCCTTATATTTTTCAACAGTGCCATCAGGTTTTAATTTCTTTTTAAGAATCCATTTGCACCCAATTATTTTGCATCCAGGAGGAAGGTCCACTAAATGCCAAGTTTTATTTGTTTCCAAAGAATCCATTTCATCATTAATAGCCTCTTGCCATAAATCGGCATCTAAAGAAGATAATGCTTCTTGAATAGTGTTAGGATCCTCCTCTAAGGTGTAAGCATAAAAGTCGGGACCAAAATCTTTTTCTATACGAGCCCTTTTACTTTTTCGAATTTCTAAAATGGATTCATTATTTTCTTTATTTTTATTTAAAGAAATATTAGTGGATGACTCGCCCCCACTATTCCTCAATTTAAAAGGAAATTTATCTTCATAAAAATCGGCGTCATTTGATTCAATAATTACTTGATTTTTCAAGTCATAAAATCGGTATGCTTTGCTATAAATAGCATAGCCTATAAAAACGCACTCATATGCTCTACTCGTCAATTTAGACCTTTTAGGGTCGGGTATACGTACATAGGCTAAGCACCCCCACGTTCTAAAGTATGACACGTTGGGCTGAATATTTTTCCAAATTTCATAAGGAGATATTTTCATTTTAGTCTTAGAAATTCTATTAAGCACGTGACACACAGTCAAAATAATTTCACCCCACCAATGTGAGGCAGCCCCTGAATTTAATAAAATAGCAACAACTAATTCAGTTAATGTCCTATTTTTTCTTTCGGCTTTACCGTTCATTTCGGACGAATAAGGGGCAGTTTTTTCGTGAATAATACCGTGGGTTTTATAAAATTCAATAAATAGTCCAGAATCATATTTGGTGCCTCTATCACTACGTAACCTTTTTATTTTCCGATTAAATTGATTTTCAATTTCATTTAGGAAAATTTTAAACATGTCAAACGCTTCACTTTTATTTTTCATTAAATACACAAATGAATAATCGGAACAATCATCAATAAAAGTTATAAAATAACGTTTGCCATTTCTAGTTATGACACCATCCAATTCACAAATA
Source organism: Sambucus nigra (assembly GCA_949130495.1). Taxonomy (NCBI): domain Eukaryota; kingdom Viridiplantae; phylum Streptophyta; class Magnoliopsida; order Dipsacales; family Adoxaceae; genus Sambucus; species Sambucus nigra. The sequence goes on along the minus strand of OX422211.1, from coordinate 326,538,508 downwards.
TCCGAATGAATTAAATCAAGTGGTTCAGATTCTCTAAAAACAGATTTATGTGGTGTCTTAGTGATTTTTGCTTGACTACACCATTCACATTTTTCAAAATCATTTAATGATAATTCGGGAATTAATCCTAAAGTGCTCATATTTTTAACAAGTCGTTTATTAACATGACAAAGCCTAGCATGCCAAACATTAAATGAACAAGCAATATAAGCAGAAGGAGAAATTTTATTCATTGCATCAACATTCAATTTAAACATCCCATCAGTGGCATAACCCTTGCCTACAAAAATTCCATTTTTGGTCAAAGTAAATAAATCAGTACCAATAGTTTGAGTAAAGCCAGCTTTGTTGAGAAGATAACCCGAAACCAAATTTTTCCTTATCTCGGGAGTGTGAAGAACATCTTTGAGGATAACAGTCTTTCCCGAAGTGAACTTCAATTCCACATTTCTAGTACCAGCAACCTCAGTGGAGTGAGAATCACCCAACAACACCTTCTTATCTGTAGTCTCAGAATAAGTCTTAAACAGACTACGGTCATAACAGATATGGCGGGAAGCGCCAGTATCCAACCACCACCCTTCGGCACCGCTAACCAGGTTGATTTCTGAAATCATAGCACATAGGTCCTCATCGGTCAAATTCGCTTGTGCTTGTGGCACATTGCGACATTTGCGAGCCATATGGCCAGGCTTGCCACACTTGAAACAGAGAAACTGTCCCGAGTTGCTAGACTGTCCATTTCCAGGGTTCTTATACTTATTCTGAGTCTGAGTTTTAAAATTCTGGTTGTGGCTCTTTTTCTGATTTTTCATATTTTTTCCGTTTGCTTTTAAAACAACTGGAGTGTGGTTCTTTTTCTGATTTTTGTTGTTAGACACAACAAGAATTTCATCTTTATAGTCCTGTTTTCGGGATTCCTCCTCAATTCTCAATTTAGTAATTAATGACTCTAGTGAAAATTCTTTAGACTTATGCCTCAAAATATTTTTAAACTCTTTGAACAGTGGAGGCAATTTATCAATAATTACAGCCACCTGAAATTGCTCATCTAAAGCCATGCCCTCGGAAATAATTTCATGGGCAATCATTTGCAAATCATGGGTTTGAGCAACAACAGATTTGTCATCCGTCATTTGAAATTTCAAATAACGGCTGACGGCATATTTTTTAGCACCCGCCTCCTCCGTGTCATATTTTTTAAAAAGTGCGTCCCAAACATCTTTCGCAGTTTTATAATTGGCATAATAGTCATAAAGTTCGTCACTTAAAGCATTCAGAATATAGTTCTTGCACAAAAAATCATTTTCCTCCCAAGTTCTAATTGTTTTGCTTTCCTCAACAGTAGGTGGATTATTTACTACGGGTTGTCAAATTGAATACATGATGTGACTTTTTTCGTAGTTAAATAAACTAGCAATTTTTTGCTCCAACGTTTAAAATGAGTGACTTCATATTTGAAAGGCTTATTTAGGTTACTGGAGTTAATTTCGTCCATGGCAGAATTCATAAACACCTTAAAATTGTTGTAGCAGCAATTTAAATAATTAAATGCAGAATCAAAAATAGGAACGAAATTACCCAATTTTTGGAGCAAATAAATCTGGAGCAGAATAAATATAAGAAATCCCGAAATCCCGAACTGGACAGCCAAGAACACGGCTAAGTCGCGGACAATGTCGCTCTCTTTAAGGTGTTTCGCGGCTCTGCCCAAAGTGTGCTGACAGTGTACAGCCCGTCACCCCAGGATAAAACAGCCTCCAAAATTAAATTACGGATTGATAAAGCACAAGAATCAATCCGGTCTGTATACACCCATTCTGTATTAATTGCTCGATTCTATAATTAATCTGTACACGAACGAGATTAATTATTCTGGAAAAAGTATTCTGGGAGAAGGAAATTTTTGCAGAACTGTAGAGAAAATTGTCTGTTGAAAGTAGATTACTGTGTATAAAAAACGGAGGCTACAACCTCTTTTATGGGGCAAAAGAAAAGAGACGTTGGTAAACAACGTGGAGAAAATTCTGGAAGTAGTGGGCAACTCGGTTGAAGAAATCAACACGGAGTAAACCACGTTTTAATTTTTCGGAATTAATTACCGTTAAAAAATTAATTTTTAAAGCCCAAAAACGTTAATTTATTTGTCCAAAAAATTAATTCTTAATGAGCCCAAGCCCAAGACCCAGGACCCGGACACGGGCACGGGCCGGACGGACGGCGGCGGCGCCCGCGTGACTTGGCCCATTGGGTCTACCTCACATACCCACAAAAACTTGAATGCCCAAAGGGCTGAACCTTTGTTCCCAAAAAATTGTAAATATACACAACAGATTTTTTCTTTCCCACCGATGTGGGACTGCCTAAAAGCAGTTTAAAGCTTTGCACATCACAGCTGCCAAAGACAGCGGTTTCCACCAATAACAATATATTTGGGTTAGATTTATATGTTGCTAAGCATGGGGGAAATAGTTTCAAAGTAATTGAGGGGTTATCTTGCATTTCTCGTGCAAAGATGAAAAGGCATTCGAGTGCCTTGGTATAAATTACCAAGGCCTATAATGAGTTAGTAGACCTATGTTTCTACTCGTGCTTGCGGCACTATCCCTGCCTATGGTATTACTTGTGCCTACGGCATTATTAAAATCCATGGCGACACCGATTTTTTTATCCTTATAACACCGTGTTTATGATATTAAATGTGTAGTACTGCCCCAAGTTAATGCTGATAGATAATTAACACATGATTTGGGATATGACACAACTCGAAATATGCGATACAAGATTTTTCCAAAATGTAGGATACGATGTGCTAGGATACGTGATTAACTATATATTATCGAAATAAAACAGAATTTGTTTAGTAGAATACCTAAATATAACGTACTTAACTTGAAATTCAATAACAATACAAAGACATAGATGTGTCACTGTTAAGAACGTCCAACACTACCTACGATACTATTTAATTTTGGAGCAATTCTAGATGGCCCGCCTGGCAACCGTTTGGCGACCGCATTCACTTTTTTTCTTTTTTTTCTTTTTAATTTCTTATTCTTTTGTTATAAACAAATGCTATAAAAACAGTTTTTTATATTAAAAAAACAATTTTTTTAACACTTTTAAATTTATAAACAATTTTTTATATTAAACAAATTTTTTTAAAACAATATAAATAAAACAATTTGTTAAATGTGAATCCGCACCAGCGACACTAATTAATCGCGATATTTTTTAACTCATGATAGGCAGGGATAGTGCCGCAAGCACGGATAGTGCAACACTACCGACGCGTCTCTGTGATGAATTTCTTGTCTACACCACCACTGTACATATAATTAATTATTTGTGCCTATGACCTTTATTGCTTACATTATTACATGTACCTATGACACTATATAGTCAGTGCCTACAAGGATAATACCCAACGAAACTTTTTTTAAAATAAAAAGCATGTTTTAATAAATATATATTTTTTGATAAATAAATTAATTTATCATGAAGATTTTAATAAATTAAATATTATTGTTTAATTGTTTTTGAAAAGGATCAAATATTTAAAAGTTCCTCAAATATTTTTTTAATACAGATTTAGTTCAAAACTTTTATTTTGTACAAAAAAATCCCTTATTCTTCTATCTTTAAAGGTTCGCGCCAACGGGATGGTAAAGTCTTTTTAGCATGGTGAAAATTTTTTTAGTTCAAAATAAAAAGATTTGGACTAAACGTGTATTAAAAAAAATTCGAGAGACTATTTGGTATATGTCCCTTCTGAAAATGATAAATTAGAGAAATTTTTTTCAAATATTCCTTTAGTTGTTTAGATTTCTTTTCTTGATTTGTCTGAGTAACACGTAAGTTCTCTGTCAGTTTAAGTAATTATCATAATCTACGTGCCAATTATGGTCTAGTTAGTTTGCTAGTGTAGTAGTGTTGCTTAATAGTTGCAAGCAAGAAATAATTACATTCAATTATCTACGAGTAAAAATAGGCATACAAATACCGATGACAGTTCCACAAAGGTGAGCAGAGCTCAAATCCCCGCTAGTGACACTTTCACACTCCTTTGGACCTAGATTAAAACGGGGAAGGTTTTCCCCAGTTCTATAATCCATCTTTAGTAACACAAAATGCGTCTAGTTGGCTAGCGATAGGCTTTGTCCATTTGTAGCATGGCGACGGTTGTCCATTGCCAGCCAGTTGAGAGTTGCTAAATAATGAGGCTTTTGGTGAAAGGTACTCAAATTGGTAGCATCGTGAGGGTTTTGGCTCACTTGGATATGTCTTTTGGCTTATTTTGACGTGTATCCAATTTTGATGTGTGTTAGTTACCACACCACCATTGTCATGGATCTAGGATTTATGGTTAGTGAGCCCAATTTGGCGAGAGCTTATCAAAGCGAATATTTTTGGTTAATTAGGATTTTATATAAATTATAGTTTTAATTTTCTAATTTTATACAAATTTATTACGTTTTTTTATTCTAAAAGTTGTTAAAAAAAACTCATTATTTATGTCTTTAAATTTTTATTTTTACATATTGAGGTTGTATCTTAGTGTCATGATAAGTGCTCTCGTTCAAGTTATGGTTCATTTTAAATTCGTGACATGGGAGCAGCCTCTTCGTATATGGGGCAAGATCAGCTTACATCCGCATCTTTTATACCCTGCAATTAAGCGGGAACCTTATGTACGACCTTTACATATAATACCCCCCCCCAAAAAAAGGGTGGGGGGAATCAGGGGAAACATTCGCTCCCCCTAGGCCCAACATGGCGTTAGATATAATTCACGAGTAATCTTAGCCTCATGGCGTTAGATACAATATGGATTTAATCTTAGCCACTAGTTGGAACAATAATTCACGAGTAACTTGATTGTGTAACTTTCCCCCGTAAGTCTATTTTCTCATTTAAAATTTACAAATGACTAAATTTTGTCAATGAACTTTGATGCTGCAGCTTGCACTTCCCAGTTTACCATTTGGTGGAGTTGGAGAAAGTGGAATGGGAGCATACCATGGTAAATTTTCATTTGATGCATTTAGTCACAAGAAGGCGGTTTTGTATCGAAGTTTTGTGGGTGATGCGTCTGCAAGGTACCCCCCATACACACCTGGGAAGCTAAGACTGCTTAAGGCTCTTTTAAATGGAAGTATGTTAGGCATTATTGGTGCTTTATTCCAGATGTCTTAAGGTATAAAATATGCAATTTATCCCTATATTTCGCATTATTGGGCAGTTATGTAAATTTAATGCAATATTGTTTTATTAATTGTCTTTGTAGTTAAATGTCCTCAGAAAATGGTTACTTGTTTTATTTGTCACTTCATTGAAGGTGGTTGGATATTGATAAAAGGTGAAATATTATATTCCATAATTGTTTTGATAAATCTTGTGCCTGCAGCCTTTTTTGTTGTTTGATCGCTTGTTGTAAATCTAATGCGTCAATATATTGTTTGTTCAACTGTCGTTGCGACAAAACTGTTAAAACGCCGCATGTGATGCCCAGTTTAATTTTGGATAAAATAATTTTTGGAGTAAAAGGTAAAATGGTAAACATTATTCGAGATTCATTTTTATTCATAAAAAAATGTAATTAATTATATATGTTATAACTATGTGATTTTAGATTTCTTACTCCGAATAAGTAATAACAGGAACCAAGAATTTTTTATGGGTTATTTTTACGTTTTACAAATATTTGATTGATAATTTGTATTTTCAGACAATTATAACTCAAATAAAACATTTTCTCTTTGAGTGGAAAAAACATTTGCTCTTTGATCGATACATTACGAGTTTTGTCAATTAATACCGCAAATGGTCTCACGCTCGCCAAACATTAAATCATAAAAAAATATATAAATTGCAAGTTTAAATAAAATGTGAGACTTACTAAAAATACCTCAATATCTTCAATCCAATCAAAGAAAAAATATCTAAGGTAGAAATCCTTCACCAGTGGTATTTTTTGACCCTAAAGTCCACACATATGAGGATACCGTGAGGCGGTCCTAAGATGATTTGCACTCATGACATCTAGATTTTTTAGGTAAGTGCATACTAATAGTAATAAATATTTAAAAACTATATATCTACAGTTGTTTCTTGGATGTTAACATTTAACGTGTCACCCACAAATTATTCCTTAAATGTATGTTGAGAGTGACTAATAAATTCTCTACGAAATATATAAGAACTGTAGTCGATCATTGAAAATTTATGTGGGCACTCTACCTCGTTTTCAAAATATAAAGGGGCAAAATTTTGGGTGGGGCACTTGCCCACCCTAGCCTCCATAATAGCTCCGTCCTGGGTAAAAATATTTTGACCATTTCACTTGCCTTTACCTCTTGGATGAAAATTATTTTACCCCAAGCCAACAGTACTCAAAAAATACAAACTCCATGAAAGAAAAATACTCCAATAGGCTTGAATTTTGCTAAGTTTTCGCTATTTAATATTAGTTGTTGTAACATAGTTAAAAAGGGGTGGCACGTTCAATGATTAGTTTATGCCGATTTGATGTGGGATGTGTGAATGTAATGTAATACATTAAAATGAGTGGTTCTATAGATTTGTATAGAAAGAGAAAAGATTTTAGCCGATAATTAAATAAGTTTTGTTAACTTTAAAAATATTTTTTAAGCCCTATTAGACCATCTTGGAGTCATAGAGTTATTTTACGAAATCTCATTCCGAAAAATAATCTTTTGTATTCCTAAACTACCCTCCGACCTCTCTCTCTCTCTCTCACACACACACACACAAAAGTGAGAGAGATGTTCTTAAGTGAACCAAAATAATGAACTTTTTGATGAACCTAATACTACATTAAAAATAACCCTTAATTCCTTGTTGTAATTGGTCCGCGCCAGCGATAACGGATACTCGTGTTACATGGGTTTGTAATTGGTCCGCGCCAGCGATAACGGATACTCGTGTGACATGGGTTATTTTTACCCCCCCCCCCCCCCCCCCCCCCCCAATCCATCTGTCATCAGTTATATATAGCGTCAGAAATGCTATTTGAAAGAAAACTGGGTTTGAAGATTAGCAAAGGAGCAGACTACGTAACATCTTAATAACAAATATGTAATCATCTTTAACTTATTCGTCATTTGATAACTGATTAATGTATCTTAGCTGTAGTTTTCCTTTCTCCCTTTGATCACGGATGTTATTAAATTAATCCTCTAGTTTTGGGGAGAGTAATAGTGTGAGTTTGTTCGGAGGATCACTCATGGGTGTAATTCTGACTTTAATGTTGAAGGTTAATCTCATTGATGATTTGTTTTTTCGAATCTCATTAATTTGTTTCCTGTATTTACTCTCGTGTCTCTCTCTATACATATTTATATACATTAAAGTGATTGTGAGGTAGATGATTAGGGAGGAGTTGTATGTTTCGACTAATGGGTTGATGGGGTGGGGGGTAAGGTTTGTTAGGTGTGTGTGCGTATATTAAAAAACACGCATGTCACACGCGTGTCCGTTGCCACTGGCATTGACCAATTACAACAAGTAATTAAGGGTTATTTTTAATATCTTATTAGGTTCATTAAAAAGTTTATTATTTTGGTTCACTTAAGAACCCCTCTCTCTCTCTCTCTCTCTCTCTCTCTCTCTGTATATATATATATATATATATATATATATATATATATATATATACACACTAGCGGAATGCCCGTGCCTGAAGGCACGACAAAATTTTCCAAAATACGTAATCGTAAAATGACAAAAAATTTTAAAGTATGTAACTGCAAAGCGGCAAAATTTTCGTTCCCGAACAAAACATAGTGTAATTTAAAAAAAAATTTGCCATAATATCCTTTATTTATAAGGCTATTCAGCCTGCATAATTAACAAATAATAAATAGCCAACAACATTCTAAATTCATCAAACAAATTCACATATAACATAATATATCGAATATTCATCAACCGAATTCACATTGTTCCTCAAATAAACAAAGTGTCAATTTAAAAAAAATAGATATAGTCTCATTTGTTTATTAAACTATCCACCATGCTTCAGGCGTAACAACTAATCCAATAATATTCTAAAAGCCCAAATTCATCTAACAAATTATTCAACAAAAAAACTTCTTGAGTATGATCACAATCTATCTACTTCAAAATCGATATCTGAGTGGGAACGATTGAATTAATAGAAAGTAAATTCGTATAATAGAGCTTGTCTTTAACATTTTTTCATGGGTACTATTAAGAGTTATAATTATGAAGAATCATTATGTCTTTAACATTTATTTCTTAGAGTGTTACTTACTTTCATTCCTATCACACTACTCATGTACATAACTCTGAATATGGTCACGGTCCAAAACCATGCCCCATAGGACCTGGTCACGGTCCAAAACCTTGACCAAAATCCTATTTTGGTGTAGTGAATATCTAAAGAGGCTTGGAACATTTTTTATCTCACCCATGAGGGAATTAGTGCAGTGAAAACTTTCGAACTTTAAAATATCACCATTTAGTTTGAAACTATCATGATGGATGAAGGAGAAACCTTCAATCAGTTTTATGTGAAATTTTTTGATACTGTAAACTCTTCTTTTAACTTGAGAGAGAAAATAGCCGAAACTAACATTGTGAAGAAAATATTAAGGTCCTTACCTGAAACATTTAATCCCAAAATCACCATTTTGAATTCGTTTGGAACTTTTGACTCAATAAAACTCGAAGAATTTATGGGTGACCATCAAAACATTGACCTTGGCATGTTTCCTCCAAATAAGAAAAAGAAATATAAGGGCATTGCTATAAAATATCGTAAGCAGGAAACATAGGTTTTTGATGAAGAGTCTAACATTAATTCAGATGATATGTCCATGTTTGCAATGAAGTTTGAGAAAATTTTCAAGTTTAAGAAACATAACTCTAAATTTAATGAAAAGAAAATTTAGAAGAATAAGTTAACATGGTAGAAAAATTCCCTAAGGATCATGCTTTAAAATAGAATAGAAATTATCTTAAAATGGATTAATCTAGTAAATTCTTTTTTTGTGAGGGTTATGGACATAGGGAAGATGAGTATCCAACTAAACTAAGGAAATTAAAAGGTTGAAGGAATTCAATATTACCCTTAGCGATACTGAGTCAGAAGGGGAACCTGATTCCTTTGTTTAGTCTAACTACACCACTTTCACAGCTAAGCACGTGAGCTTAAGTGAAAAATATTTTGTCAATGAAGATGATCATTTATATGATGGTTTCGGGGTTCAGTCTGTTGTTTCCCAAGTAAGTGGGGAACAAGAACAAGAACAAGAACAAGAACAAGAACAAGAACAAGAACAAGAACAAGAACAAGAAGAACAACAACAACAACAACAACAACAACAAGAATACGAATAATAACAAGAAGATAGTGAGTTTCAGGTTGCCTTTCGTGTGTTATACACCAAGTCATTGAAGTTTAACAAGGCGAAGTTTAAGGAACTTACCATAGGTAATGATGATACGAAATCGATTGAGGATTTGGGGAATGTGAGAAGACTCTTAGGGAGAATATCAAGTGCATTGAGGAAAAGAGATATAACCTTCGCGGTTATATGAGAATTTACAATGGTCCTTATTATTTATAGAGTCTAAGAGTTTTCTTAAGTCCACGGTTGAGTATTTAAAGGAAAAATTGAGAGACTCGAGTCATATGAAATTTAATTTGGAATCTAGGTCAGAGAAGTTAGATAAAATATTATGCACCGTTCAAATAAAAAATGAAAACGTTGGAATTGACTTCTATGATCTAAATACTTCCCCTACGAAATCCAAGACTAATATTTTGAGAGGGTAAACCAGAGCCAATGGTGTTAGAAAAGGTCATCCCAAAGGTAACATTCCTCGTCATATCTACACTTCCACACATTGTAGTAGGAAAGGTCACCTTGTTAAATTTTTTAAAAAGGTAATAGAAAGTCTAAATCTAATTAGAAAATTAGATTTTGAGGCATTAAATGTCAAACCTAATGATTCTTACATGCTTACCCGTGATTCCTCTCATGCTATATCTAATGGTTGATTGTTTGTGTATATTTTTCATACACTAGATTTTGTGCTTCATGTTATATGTTATTACTAGTTGTATGATATTTGCATATTTTGTATTTTTATTTTTCATTTATTTAGTCTATATGAGAAAAATACAAAAAGAATTTTTTTATCTTTTGAGTCGTTACGGAAAAATGTTTAAAACTCAAATATATATTTGTTTGAGTAATTTGATTTTACACATTTTGTGTGGCATATCGGTGTGTTTGTATCTCATTCATTCCATGTTTTTCATGTGGCTATGACACTTGATTATAATTTTCAATGGTTTGGATTGTTCTTAATCATTCTTTCATAGAGTTGTTTGAAACTAATTTTCTTAATGGATTCACTTTGCATATGCCTCCACACACACTTGCACGATCTATTTTGGATTATAACTACCTATGTTGCATGAGCTAAATGAGGTGTTATCCTATCAATCTTGTCATGTACATATCTTTTTTGTTGAGGAATTTGTGTGTGTAAGAACCATTGCCTTTGAGTTTTTTTAAGATTAAAAAAGTATGAGTGAGCAGTGGAAAAGGGCTACGAATGGAGTAAATATCCTTTGTGTGAAGGGCCACCATTAGCAAGAGCCTAAAATAAAAGAGAGGTAAAGAAGATACAAGAATTTCCAAGGCCGTTTTTTAGAAATTGATGCTTCAAATTTTCCATCCTCAAAAAGAGATAAAAAAAATGAATATCTATACTTTTGAGGGTGTTATAGTTCAATATCAATGGGTTAGCACAATGATTCCTGGTTAACATAAATGTTTTATACTATTGATTTGATAATTTTCAATATTTCTAATCTAGTGTGCATTGTATATGTTTGACCATTATTAATTCTTTATTTATTACTTGAGGCTAAATCGAAGTTTGATAAATTATTGCGGTCAAATAGAATTCCTTATCCATCTTGGGTGATTGAGACATATTTCTTTTATTTTTAAGTTCACACCCCTTCACTCCGTACCACATTTTGTTTAGACATATTGATGTCATATGATTGTGGAAAGCTTATGTGTTTTATGTCTTTTATGGTGTTTATATATATATATATATATATATATATATATATATATATATATATATATATATATATATATATATATATATATATATATAAAGTATGTTTATTTTGATTCCTTGTGTTTGCATTCAATACAGGTTTTTCATATACTTTATAGTTATATCAAATCGACATGTCATAGTGATCATATTAGTATTTTTTTTTCTTTGTTTACATTGGTATCATTTGTTCATTATTTAGATTATTTGTGCTTATGTTGTTGAGTTTGTTTATCGTTGCATGTTTCACTTCATATCATTGCATGATATTAATTATTTTCCTATATGTTTACGTGTGTTACATTTATAAGGATAAGTTGTTTTATTGTGCACATTTTGTTTATTTACTAAGAAAAAAATGGGAGAATAATACAATTGGGCTAATTATTCAAGTAATTTTACTTATCTTTTCTTTTATATAACATAGTCTTATATATAGTAATAACTTCTTAGTTGAGTGTTGGGGTTATGTTCACCCCTTCCTTTAGTGGTTGTTGTTTCGGTGAACATAAATTGATGGAAGGGATTGTACATTGGTAGACACATAGTAATTTTAGGATTAATTTAATGAAAATGAACTAAAATTAGACTTGTTGTGTATGATTGATTAAATAAAAAATACTAATTATTTGATGTTGATATTGTGCTGTAATACCCTGCCCAAATATTTCAATTAAATTTTGTATAAAGTGTAATGAAGTGAGGTCTGATGATAATTGTAGGAAAATTGTGAGTAAGAATCAAAATTTTGAGAAACGAATAAGAAAATAGGGTTCTAACGAGAGTGATGTTGCTCGAACAAAGTTTGGACCTCGTCCGAAGATCAAGCGAGGTTCACGAGAGGTTCCACTTCCAAACAGTCCCAGGTCGCGAGAAGCCATAAATCGAATTAAGTTCACTTTTCGTTCGAACGAGGCTCAATCTTGTTCGGAAGACGTGCTTCAAAAATGTTAAATCTAACATGCCCTTGTGCGCTGTCAAGTTTTCATCCCTTGGATTGTTGAGTTGTCGACATCTGGTGCGTCCAGATGGGAAAAACAGGGAGTTTTGATGTTTTTAGGGTGTTTATAAGTCTTCGTTTGGGTTATTTGGGCATTTAGAAGATAAAAAATGATGAGAGGGAGATAGGGGTGGTCTTCCACCATGGATAAGATTCTTTCCACCTCTCACCATCATTCCACCACCATAAACCATCTTGTTCTTCCAGTATTTCAGTACATTCAAGTCACACCCATTTTCACCATTGATGAAGTGGAGCTACGAATTTTGGAGAAGTGTTGGGGGATTTTTGGAGAACATAATGGAAGCTTTCATGGAGTTTGAAGGGGATTTTGACTTGGAAGCTTAAATGGAGCACATATGGAGCATTTTTTAAGGATGATTTTGGTAATCCCTTGGAGCCACATTTGGAGATGGGGGTTGTTCCTCCTACACCAACCTTCTTGCCACCATTTGAAGCCTTTAGAGGTGGGAACAACTTTCTCTTCGATTAAGACTATATTTTATGCATTTGTGATCTTGATTGTTAGAATATTAAGAGTACGATGCTTACGACCTTAGTGATGGATTTTCTAGTAGAAATTAATAATAAACATTTTTATGAAATAAAAATATTGAAAAAAATGTCATTTGGTTAAGAATAAGTGAAGAATAAACCTTTCAAAGTTTTCTTGAAATAAATGGGGTTTTCTTGTACATTGCATGCTTAAATTGGTGCTAAATATTTTTGTGGAATAAAAATATTTTAAATTTATATGTTTATCTTGCCTAGGATACCTGCGAAATTAAGTTTAATTTCTTGCAAAAATAAAGATTCTATAAAAGAATGGGACATTCATTTGAATTTTAAACCCATTTAATAAGATCTTAGGATTTAAAATCGATCTTATCATGCACATAAACTTCTAGTATTTTGATGATAAATATGTGAACAAGTTTAAAGAAGCTTTGTTGGGTTTAAACAAGAAATAAGGAAAGTATAATTATAATCTTCAAAATGTGTAAAAAATGGGTTAATGGTGTGATGAATATAAGGTTGTAAGACTACGTATATTGTTAAAAAGAAAATGTTATTTTCGTATAAAAGTAGTCTTTAAGATTAATAATATTTCTTGAATAAAGAAAGTAAAGAAATATCTAATTTGAAAATATGGTTAATAAAGAGGTTGGATAAGTGTTAATGGTTAAACATTGAAAAGTTGGTGTATGTAACTTACTAATGTTTGAAAGATTAACACTTATGAATTTGGAAAGGAGATAATGGAATAAATATGTTTCCAACTTGAGAAGAATGATACTCCAAATATTAAGAAAGTATTATGGTATTGAAAGCACTTAAAAAGTAGTATGGTGTTTGGGAAAACATCATTTGTAAAATGGAGAAAAATGACAAGTTTGAAAACAAAAGGGTAAAATGGTAATTTACTTTAAATGGAACATTTTTATAAAATAAAAATATTAAAAAGGTGTTACATATATTGATCCTATATGAATATGATTGTTGGAATAAAATCAAAGTTAAAGTGTGAAGGACATGAAATGACAATTTCAAGGTTTAACAAGCGCTGAAGTGAAACCCCGAGTTTGGCTTTGGCAGGGTAACAAGCGCTGAAAGAAAGAAGGAATAATCTGGACATTTAAAAAAATTTAAAACACATAAAAGAAACTCGAATAACACCGGGATAATCAAGGAGGGCCCGGAGCCCTGGGGTGAAAGACCCAAAATTACTGTCTAGAGTTTATGATGGCATCGTCGGCAGTGTTGAGCCCGTTAAAGTACGTGATTTATTGAAAGATTTCGAGAAAAGATAAAGAAATAAGGAACATGTCAAGAAATTGATTGTGTGGTGAAAATGTGTTAATACAACCTAACTTGAATGAATTAATGAATGTTCCGATAAATGTTAAAGTGGACAAGAAATGTGTCAATTGATTAATGTCCGTAAAGTAATGAAAGGAAAAGTGTTATGGTAAATGGGTGAGTTAAACACCCTAAGAAGGCGTAACCGTGATTAACACAAGGGTGTGTTGTGGAAAGGTTTTCCAAAGGTTAAAGAAGCAGTGTCTAACACAGCATTCGCGTGTGTTGAAAGAAGTTATTTTCAATGAAAATACTATTGTCCATTGTTTAAATGGTAGGGTAATTCCAGTGAAGTAAATAAAGTGTAGTGGTTTCAAGTATTTAACCGTGTGTGTTAAATAAAAGGATAAATGTCAAGTTAAGAAAGAATAAGTCCTTTATGAGATTAAGGTAAATTAATAGGGATAAATAACGTTTTCTGAAGTTAAACAATTTCATGCATCAAGTGTGTATGTATGTGTGTGTGTGTATGTACAGGGTAGTTACATGTTCACGTAAGTATAATGTGTTAGAGTCTCCTTTTTGCTATTCGTTTCTATACGCTATTTGTATATTCCCACTGGGCATTGGCTCACACCCTCGTCTTTGTTACAGCAAGCTAGGTGTGGGTTCGTATTTTGCGAGCGCTATACAGGTAAGTATTTTATTTAATTTGACATTAGTAGATATGTATGCTTGGACACCGGGGATGCTTCCCACGGGTCCTTCACGTATGCAAAACAAGTGAAACGTTAATTAGAATGAAAATTGGACAAACAATATTATATAGGTTGTTTCGTTGCACTTCACACCTAATGCTCGAGTCGGACCGGGTTGATTACAGGTAATCCATAAATTTGGGCCGAGGCGTTACATATGAGGATGAATATTAGTGCATATATCTTTTTGGTTAACGGTTCTCCACATATTCTCCCCTTCATTAAGTGGTTGTTGTTTGAGTGAACACAAACTGGTGGAAGGGCTTGAACATTGGTGGACACATAGTAATTTAAGACTACTTTAAATAAAATGAACTAAAATTGGACATGTTATGTATGATTTATTAACTAAGAAAACATTAATTAGTTGATGTTGATATTGTGCATATGACTATTAATGCAAATATATTTTTGATTACTAATTGTGGCCGTTAAACATAAATGGTGATTTATACCTCAGCCATCAAGGGTTATTCCTTAGTCAATATGGACATCTATCTATGACTTAACCATTTATGCCTTAGACATTAAGGGTTCTTCCTCAGTCAATGTGGACACATATCTATGCCTCGACCATTTATGCCTCAACCATTGAAGGTTCTCCCTCAGTCAATGTACTTGACACCTATCTATGCCTCGGCCAAGGGTTCTTCCTTAGTCAATGTTGAATAGTGTGCCGTGCGTGATATCAAATTAAATAAATTCACAAATTTCCAATTTAAATTTATTTAACTTGAGTCAATTTTAAACCAAATAAAATTTGTCCCTAAACATGAAACTACGTGTGTGTAAAAATCAAACCAACAAAAATAATTGCTGACACACATTTCAGGAAGAAAAAAAAACCTTTCGAGTAAAACCTTTATTTCACTATAATACTTGCAATGATTACAATAAAATCAACATACACCGCAGCCTAGAGTCAGTAAGAACTGTAGTTCCAATTCATCCCAGGAACACCCATAAGTGCTCTCTATGACATGCAGTCGTCGTCAGTCCAGTACCTCCCTCAAATGGCACCTAAATCAGTAGTAGAGATCTTCTGTACAAGAGAAACTTCAACAAAGATGTGTTCTTGGGTTCCAAAACAATTCACATAAACAATTGGGGTATTGTGAATTGAAAATAAGAGGGATTAATGCCCTAAAATTGAGAAGACAAAATATTCTCCCAAAGTAATTTTGTATCTTTTCAAAATCATAGGTCTTCTTATGAAAAATAAAGTTGGAGAACTCTATTTATAAAAAAGTTAAGGTGGCGCATCGCTCAAACCAAACAGGGTGTCGCTCGAACGAAAAGGCAATGTCGTTAGAATGATATGAGGATATCGCTCGAACGAGATTTTAAAAATAAATTTTTAATATTAAAAATTCGCCTACAAATCTTGTGAAATAAATTTTGATGAAACACTCTGCTCGAACACTTAGAAAATATTTTGTAAAAAATATCCCAACATATTTATATGAACCGTTAAAGGACTTAAACACAGCCTTACCAAAATCTATCTCGCGGAGGGTTTTCTTGTTTAAGAACTTGATATTCGGATCCGTCTTGAAGTATGAATGTTCTTGAATATTCTTCGACGACTGTAGCGGTATACGACATATTTATTTTATAACGGACAATAAAAATAATGTCCTTACAAATCTCCCCCTATGTCTATGCTAATACAAAATAAAAATCATCTGAATTATCAAATCAAAATTCCTATACAAATCTAATACCCTCTCATGAACCCAAAACGAAATGGTACTAAAGATGCAAGTCTTAAAATTTTTCTTCAAAATCTTCAAATTCAAAAATCTTCAAATTCAAAAATCTTCAAACCTTTAAGCTTTTCTCATCAGGGTGTGCAAAACAATGAGCTTTAATTTTGTACCTACCCACACGAGACAAAGCAATTACCTTCGCGACGCATCGAGTTTGAAATGATATAAGCATAAATAAATCAATAATCAAATCTCCCCTATTTTTCGTTATCCTCCTTTTTATTTGACCAAAATAGACATGGAAACGATTGCAAAAGAAATATGGAGTTGTCACGATAAACAAGGAAAACAACTACGATCATCAAAGAGATACTCAAAAGTATTCCACAAACTATTTTTGATTTTTTTTTATACAAAAATAATTTTTATAAAAATCACACCATGAATTTTCATAAGACAACCAAATCATGGAAACAGAATGAATGGGTGTGAATAAATTCAATAGGTAATAAAATCCAATCAAGCATATGTGCATGATGCATAAGTGTACTCCTATCGAATGAACATCAAAATATCCTTAGGTGTAAAATTGTTGAATTTAAATGATATCGACATCGACTAACTCAAATCAAACATATCAAAGCCTAAGTGATTTTAAGACCAATAACATCCAAAACTATTTAGTGCCGTTTAGAGAACTTTTCGAAGGACGTACAAGCCCATTAGTACATATCCATCCAAAACTCCCTCATAAATAATAATCTTTTTATTTTTCTAATGAGGTTTTTAATTCTCAACTTAGAGAAAACCTATTGGCCCAAATTTTGGCATATTTCATCTTTTTATTGCCTTAATTTTTTGCGCGGGCTCATTTCAAATGGTGGCTTTCACGACGTGATCATTATTCACTCGTAGCCCTTTCTCGTGCACACCGCTACAAGAAAAATGAGTATTAAGGATGGTAAAAATCCATCCCTAAAAGTACAAAAATCGCCCCAAAAAAGTATTTAGGACAGATTTTGCAACGGTAAAAATATGTCCCTTATACTAGGCGGCGCAAATATTTTAGGGACGGATTTTACCGTCCTAAATGTTAATTCATGGACGCTCTACATTTGGTATTAGGGACGAATTTTTTCGTCCCAAAAGGTGTTCCCGCGAAAAAATTTCTGCTCCCGTGAGCAGTATTAAGGACCGATTAATCGTCCCCAATACTACTTAGATTCCAATTAGGACGGTAAAAACCATCCCAAAAGGAAGTTTCAATTAATACAAAAATGGGTATTAGGGACGGTAAAAACCGTCCCAAAAGGTAGTCTCAATTAATACAAAATAGGTATTAGGGACGGTTTATAACCGTCCCAATCGATAAATAAAAAATTATCATTAAAAATTATATTATTATATGCTTTATGCTGCAATAATAAATGACGTCTAATTTGCATTATAAATAAAATCATCCAATCAGAAACGCAATAGATCAATTGCATTCATTGAAACACGTATCCAATAACAATTTCTTCCATTAAGCTACATTCAAGTCGAAATATTTAAATGAGTACAAAATCATACTAATTAATAAGATATACAATTGTCAAAAAAATATCATCCCTAAACTAAGATGATAAATATAGTTGTCACGCTTCAAAAACTTCTCTTAGTGTCACATATAGTAGCCACACTCAAAAACACGTCTCTTCAACTTCTTGTGCACAACCCACAATCAATAAATAATCATTTTATCAAAATAATATTATAGTAAAATAAAATATCCAAATATATTAGTTAATCGTATCAACAACTTTTTACAATTTTTAAAAAACTCGATAGAGTCTCCTTTGTTTATACATGAAAACCAACCTGTTTAATTAATACAAATGCCTGCACGACCATAAAAAAAATTAAAAATAAGAATCTGGCATATTAACAACTCTTTATAATTTTTAAAAAAATTCGACAGAGTCTCCTTTGTTTATACATGAAAATTAACTTGTTTAATCAACACAAAAGCCCGCTTGACCATAAAAAAATTAAAAATAAGAATCTCGCATATTAATAACTCTTACAATTTTTAAAAAAATTTGACAGAGTCTCCTTTGTTTATAAATGAAAACCAACCTATTTAATCAACACAAAATCCCGCACGGCCAGAAAAAATTAAAACAACAATCTCGCATATCAACAACAATAATAAATAGGCAATCTACCTGACGCAAACCATTGATTTGTTCATGTGTTCCACGTGAATAAAATATAACCCTAAAATGGTATCCTACAAAAAATATAAGACACAAAACAAAAAAGAGATCTCTAATCAAATAATGTTTAAACCTAAGTCTAATTGTTTTTAAATTTTTGTCTTATACTCAAACCGAGAGTCCAGAGATTACGTGTTCAGTTCCTACAAGCTACATTGGTCCCGTGCAAAGCTACTCATTCCTCTTACGGGAACGTTTTGTGATTGTTTTACGTTTTACCCCATCATGGCATGTTTTTAAGCCTAATTATAACTGTTCATAAATTCGTGTCGTATACTCAAATTGGGAGTTCAATGACTACACGATCGATTTCTACGAGTTACCTTAGTCTCGTACGAGGTGCTCGTGCCTCTTATGGGACTATTTTGTGATTATTTTACGTCTTCACCCTTTGATGACATGTTTTTAAACTAATTCTAGGCTTTTGCATTCAAAATCTTGTCATATACCTGAACCGACAGTCCGGTGACTACACGGTCGATTCATACGAGTTACATTAGTCCCATTCGAGATGCGTGTGCCTCTTATGGGACCGTTATGTGGCTGTTTTACATTTTCACCCTTTAACGACATGTTTTTAAGCATAAGTCAAAATTTTTGTAAATTCTCCTTGTATACTCAAATCATGAGTCTCGTGACTACGTGGTCGGTTCGTACGAGTTACATTGATCCTGTGCGAGGTACTCGTGCCTCTTACGGGACCGTTTTAGGGTTGTTTTACATTTTCACCCTTTGACGGCATGTTTTTAAGCCTAAGTCTAATTCTTATAACCGTTTGCAAATTCTCGTCATACACTCCAATTGAAAGCCCGGTGACTACACAATCAGTTCGTACGAGTTACATTGGTCGCGTGCAAGGTGTTCGTGCCTCTTAAAGGACCTTTTCGTGGCTATTTTATATTTTCACCCTTTGATGGAATGTTTTTAAGCGCAAGTCTAACCGATTGCAAATTCTCATCGTATACTCTAATGGGGAGTCCGGTGACTACGCCTTCGGTTTGTACGAGTTAAATTAGTCCCGTGCGAGGTGCTCGTGCCTATTACGGGACCGTTTTTTGACTGTTTTATGTTTTCACCCTTTGACGACATGTTTTTATGCTTAAGTCTAGTTGTCTACAAATTTTCATCGAATACACAAATCGGGAGTCCCGTGACTATGCGATCGGTTCGAACGAGTTACACTGGTCCCGTGAGAGGTGCTCGTGTCTCTTACGGGACCATTTTTTGGTTGTTTGACGTTTTCACCCTTTAACCCCAAGTCTAACCATTTGGTAATTCTCATCGTATACTCAAACGAAGTGTCCAATGACTACACAGTCGGCTAGTACGAGGTACATAGGTCCCGTGCGAGGTACTCGTTCCTCTTATGGAACCGCTTTGCAATTATTTTACGTTTTCACCCTTTGACGACATGTTTTTAAGCATCAGTCTAACCAATTATAAATTCTCATCGTATACTCAAATCGGTAGTATTGTGACTACGTGGTCGGTTCCTAGGAGTTACATTGGTCCAGTGCGAGGTGTCCGTGCCTCTTACGGGACCGTTATGTGTTTTTTTACATTTTCACCCTTTGACGACATGTTTTTATGTCTAAGTCTAACTGTCTATAAATTCTCATCGAATAAACAAACCGAGAGTTCCGTGACTATACGGTCAGTTCGAACGAGTTACACTGGTCCCGTAAGAGGTGCTCGTCCCTCTTACGGGATCATTTTGTGGTTCTTTTATATTCTCACCCTACGAAGGGATATTTTTAACCCTGAGTCTAACCGTTCAAAAATTCTTATCGTATATTCAAATGGGGAGTCCGGTGATAACACAGTCGGTTCGTACGAGGTACATAGGTCCCGTGCGAGGTGCTCGTGCCTCTTACAAAATCGTATTGCGATTGTTTTACATTCTCACCCTTTGACGACATATTTTTAAGCCTCAGCCTAACCGTTTATAAATTCTCGTCGTATACTCAAACCGGGAGTCTCGTGACTACGCGGTCGGTTCCTACGAGTTACATTGGTCCCGTGCGAGGTGCAAGTGCCTCTTACGGGACCATTTTATGGTTGTTTTACGTTTTTACCCTTTGACGCCATTTTTTCACCCTTTGACGACATGTTCTTACCTAGATCCACAAAGTATGAAAAAGGTGAGATGCAATTTTAGGTCACTTTCTCAAGGCAAATTGAAAGGTGAATTTTTTGATATTTGAACTAACATATGACTAAAATGAGGTAAATGATCTACGAATGTAGCCTTTAAAAGGTGTAATCAACCGGTATCATCCAAATGTGGTCATTGTTATCTGCAATATCCAACAAATCAAACAACTAAAGATCAATTCTAAGACGAATCATACACATAACCAGTAAAAATAATTTAAAGCCACATAAATTATAACATAATATTTTCATTAGAAAAAAATATTTCGAACAATGGTAGGTTACTTCCACTTCCTCAACATAATCAACTAGAAACAAACATGCATCGAGAGAGAAGGTATTAACACATTTGCTATATTAATCATTCAATTGGACCAAAAAATAACTTCAAAAGAGAGAATTTATAACATAGAATACTTAATGCAGAAGATTACTGTGTATAAATTGTTTTAATTCCTATGTAAATCAACACTTACAGAGTTCTTAAGTGAGTGAGTTTTGCAAGCTCTAGTGTGAGTACTCCTAGCAAAGAAAGACCGTTGAGATTAGTACATCTTCAAGAACAAAGCATTTCATATCATTTTCAAACTTACCCTACTATAGATTAGTACAAAAAAATGTTTGTATGAAAAATAAGGCAATGAAATGAATGGGACTTTGTATAAATTTAAGAAGAAATATAACAGGGACTTACAGCATTTTCACTTCGACGTCGACACAATGAACACCCGACCACATTCATGGGTCAGAATCACAAGGGTTCCAATTTGTGAATGTATCATATGGGTCATAATCAACTGCAACCCAAAATTTCAACATATTCATGTTAAACAAAATCAATAATGGCAAACAATGTCGATATTTTCAACATATCCATTTTGCTCTATGTAGGAGATGTTAAGCAAGTTGGAGCAACAAGAATTGGGCAAACAAAATATGAAAGGCCAAGAACAAAATTTATGTTATTCTTCATTTTCATCAAAATTTCATCAAAATCTACGTTATTCTTCATTTTCATCAAAATTTCGAGTTGGTTTGAGAGTTATAGGGAAGAAAGAGAGGTTAGGATGAATTAGTGAATGATTAAGGAAGATTATCGAGAGATAAACAAGCTTATATATTCAAAGGTGCTTAGGTAAGATTTAACTTGTAAATTTCATTCTTTACATGACATAGATTATTTTATATGATATTAAATATCATATTCGGGGATGATGTAATACGTGTTGTTATGTGTGGGTGGGTATGTGTAGGTTGTATATATGAAGTATGTTGAATTCACACAACTAAGGGTGTAATCGTCATGTTAATCAAATTGGTGTATCTTTGTGAATACTCAATGGAATCGATTAATTCCAGTTGGATATGAAACTAAACTTATATATACATGTTATATCCGAAAATTATGTAAACATACCAAGAAATGAATCTTGGGTGATACTTTGAAGTTTGGGTATGACATCTGCCCCAAAAGTATAAGTGTGCACACCAGGTGTTCGACGTTTTGCTTGACTTAGCATATGAACTCTAAAAATTATGAAAATTTAATTTTATATTATTCAATATGTTTAATATATGTTCCCATGAGTTATAACCGAGGTGGAGGTTATATATGCTTGAAAAATGCTAAGTTATGCTTTGATGGTCTACTCAAACCTAGATGTGTTAAAAGTGCATAAATCATTGAATACTTGTTGAAATTAAGAAATTCCAATTGTAAATGTTAGATAACATATATGAGTATGATATAATTGAAGGGGAGAATAAAATACCTTCTGGTTTGTCTTAGGGGGTGTGTTGAAGTTGAAGTTTTGTTGTTGTTTTTCTCCAGAAATGATTTGGAAAATGTTGTAATAAAACGGACATAACTTTGTCGAGAGAATTCGTAATTTAATTCCGTAAATTGTGTTAGAACCCAAATGAATAAGGGGTTATAGAAATGTGAAGTATCATATTCAATTAATTTTAAGTTATGTTAGATTGACCAACTGATGTGATGTGTTATTGAGTTTAATGTGATTTGGTGTATTCAAATACTAATGATGTTGAATTGTTAGGTGGGGAAGCGTCTAACACTACCATACAAAGGAAATAGTTTTGGTATTAATATTAGTACCAAATTCAAGGTGAGTGACCTGTCCTATGAAATATAGAGGCTTATATTTTCATACGGAATTGTGTAGTTAAATACATGTGTGGTGATGCTTATGGAGTGATGTTGTGTTATGAAACATAGGCATATGATTAAAAATGTTAAATTATGTTATTTAATGTTATGGACTAAGGTGGGAGCTCTATCTAATGTTAATGCCTATGGATTAAAATGTAAAATGATGTTATCTAATGTTATGGACTGAGGTGGGACCTCTATCCTATGTTAAGGACTGTGGTGGATCCTACGGGATGCGGCATCCCCGGTAATCCAACTTAAAGGTTTGTTGTACTCGGGCCTAATTATGGGATGTGGTATCCTCATTAACTGGGAGTTAATTGGACTGGCGGGTCCAATCTTGCGAGAGTTACACAATTCCTATTGGGTTATGACATTAGAAATTAAAAATTATTATTCAAATTGGTTATATATATATGTGTGTGTGTGTGTGTGTGTGTGTGTGTGGTGTATGTGTGGAATATGGTCATTCACTAATATTTTGTTGCTTACACTCCTATAATGTTATGTTTCAGGTATGCCTATCGTTTGAAGTTTACTGCCAAGTTAGGACCATAAAACGGGGAGTGACGGATATCTAATATGGGTTGAATATCAACAAGCTTTTGGGGTAAATGTTAAACTAAAGAACTTTTGTATGTAAAATTGTTTAATACTTGTAAATTACATGTTAAGGTAGCTATGTTTTCATCTAAACATTCCTTGGAAGAAAAAAAATCTTGCGCTATTTTTTGAAAGATTTCAAGTACCATATTGTTTAATTGGGATTTATCTCGATATAAAATGATAATCTTAACTAAATTAAGTCGGGGCGTGACAACTTGGTATGAGAGCATGGTTATTAGGTTCTGGACAGGGTGTGAGGGTCTAGATTGGAAGTGGACGTAGAAACTATTTTGAGTCATAAGTATTCAGTTTCAAGGGACACATTTAAGTATGTTGAATTCTTGAGGCGTGGACACCAAGGGTTTGTTATTAATTTTTAAATTAGCTTTGTTGACTAACATCTATCAGTTATACACATATATTGTTGTACGTAATATGAAATGCAAAGAACTTGTAGGAAAGGAAAAAAAATGTTAAGGTTTATTCGGGGATTACAGCGAATACAGGTGTTTTAATATAAAGCATTGCATTGTTTTATATGTTGTATGAACAAATGTGTTATCAAAGGAATTTTTTTTAAAGACACAATGTGCTATACAAAAAAATGAAGTATTGAAGGTGATCTCTTCCTATGCTGGTATATGTGGACTTAAGTCGTGTTACGTATATCATTATGAATGGGTGCTCCTCAGCTGTATGGGAGAGTGATGTATGGGTACACATATTCCATTAAAGGATGATAAGTAAGAAGAATTACTGTTACATGATTATGATGAGACTTAAATTGTTAGAGTGTGAATGAAAAATTAAGATTCACATAGTAAAGGTTAAATGAGAAGGTTAGTAGTTGTATATGTTTGTATTTAATATGTGAAGAGGCGCGAAATTCAATAACTAGTCGATATATCACAAATGATCAGAATATGGGTTCATAGTGAATTATTACAAGTAGAATAAAAGAGTAATGAGAGTTGATATGTACGCCTTTAGTAATATGAGTACATTTAGTGGAAATTACTCTTGTGATGTTTTGAAACGCTTATATGAAAAGTAAAGTTGAGATTAGGTGTTAAAGAGTTGGAAGTTTACAAATATTGAGGAGTCCTTTTAAGAATATGTGTTGTGGATGAGTGGGAAAGATGTTAGTCGTGTTTAAATATTTACAATTGGGTTGGGTGAATATTGAGTTGTCTTTGTCACTATGCGTATGTGTTATCACTAAGAGTACGTCATGTAATTAATATGATTGACATTATACGGAGTCACCAAGAAGTATGTGTAAGGAGAATGTGATATGTGAGATAATTAAGGTATTTTTACATGTTATTTGAAAGTGATACGACAGATAATAGTTAGAGAAGTATTATGGGGTTGGTAAGTATGGTTAAAGTTTCAAATGGTGATGTTATGTTTAGCATCCATGTTATTAAACGGGTAAGATGAGTGTATTAATAATGTTGCATAAGACTATCATGTTAATAAGGATTGGAGTAAGATTATGATTGCAAATATATTATGTTGGATACATGACTTATTAAGGTCATTGTATGTGTAATTAAAGAACAATCAAACGATACAAAAAAAAGAGGGAATATAGTGAGAAGTTATATTGAATTCATAGTGCATGAATGCACAAGATACATGAAAGTGAATATGGAATATTGGTTAAATATATACATTTGGTGAATGATTGTTCATTATCGATATGTGGAAAGTAGTGAGGCTATGTTTAGATTAAGGATCGTAAGAACGATATTTAACATACTCTAAAACTTCAAATATTATCCGGATAGTAGTCAAAGCCGAACACATATATTTGGTATTAAGTGGAAGATGAGAAGATGACATGTAATAAGTTGGTATTGTAATATGATGTTTATCATTTGAAGTAATGAATGGAAGTTGGAGAGATGAACTATAAGAAGTTAGTCTTGTAATAGAATATTTATTATTTAAAATGTTACACGATAATAAGGATAGACTATATGAATGAACTGAGAAATGTATAGAATGATGTTCGATTTATTAAGAATGTTTACTTATTGTTAATATAAGAGGATACAATCGATAATCTATTATGTGTGAATGTTTGACATACGTATATAAAGGTATGTAGTAATATATGAGTTGGGAATTAGCTTTCATTGATAAGAAATCACTATACGATTATCCTTACGTATGAATGATAAAGACGCTTATGTGTTGATAAATCATGGTTCTACACATTCTTTTGTGTCTTTGCATATTCTGTTGCATCTTAATAAACTACTATCATCATTAGATTCTGGTTTAGCTATTATTACTCCAGTAGGGAGGATTGGTTTTTATTGATAGGGTGTGTAGGGAGTGTATGGTGCGAATAAGTGAAAATGAGTTGTTGGTTGACTTACTACCTTTCGATATGCATGGCTTTGATGTGATATTGGGTATGGATTGGTTGTCCTCATATTATGTATGTTTAGATTTTGTTAGAAGGGAGGTAGTGTTTCGATTACCGGGTAAATCTGAATTTAAATTTATTGGGGAACGAAACGTTATCTGCATATTATTTTACAGACCTTGCAAGATAATCAATTATATGCCGAATTTTCTAAAAGTGAATTTTAGCTAGACCAAAGTAGTATTTTGGGGCATGCTATTTCTTTTGATGGCATTTGTGTTGATCCTGAGAAGGTGAATGGAGCTATAAAGGATTGTGACTGCACAATACCTCGCCATTTAGGTAAGGCTAATGTTGTTGCTGATGCTTTGAGTAGAAAATATCTAAGTAGTGTATCTTGTATTTATTGTGTTTGAGTTGACCTGCTGAGAGAGTTACCTTTAATGGAGGTGGAATTAACTTTGAATGAGTCTTGTGGAATACTAGCGCATTTAAATGTTAGACATATGCTGATAGATTGGATATGACAATCATAAGCAGGAGATATAAAATTGGAGAAAATTGAAGACAATATGAAAAAAAAAGTAAAGCAAATGAATTTTCTATTCGTAATGATGACATTGTTATATTTGATAACCGTTTGTGTGTACCTAATGTGCCTCATTTGAGGAGAACAATTTTAGAGGAAGCCCATTGTTAGTTGTATGCTATGCATCCATGAGACACATAACTTTATAGAAATTTGAAAAAATGTTATTGGTGGCCGGGAATGAAACACTACATTGTAAATTTTGTTGCTTGATGTCTAGTTTGCCAACAAGTGAAGGCGGAGAATCAGAAGCCTAGTGGTTTACTACAATCCTTACCTATTCATGAGTGGAAATAGGAGCATTTTACTACCTATTTTGTTATAGGTTTACTAAAATCATACTAAGGGTTTGATTCTATTTGGGTTATCGTTGCTAGATTAACTAAGTCTGCACATTTTCTTCCTGTTAAAGCTACTTATTACATGGATAGATATGCCAAAATATATGTGGATGAGATAATTAGATTGTACGGTGCACCTATTTTTATTATCTTTTATCGAAATCCGAGATTTAATTCCCACTTTTAGCCTAGTTTACAACAAGTTTTGGGAACTAAATTGAAATTTAGTACATCTTTTGATCCGCAGACTGATGGGCAGTCAGAGATAATGATCCAGACACTCAAAGACATGTTATGAATTTACGTATTAGAGTTCAAGGGAAGTTGGTGTAACTTGTCACTAATAGAGTTTCTTATTATAATAGTTATCATTTGAGTATTGAAAAGTCTCCTTATGAAGCCTGGTATGGGAGAAATTGAAAGACCCCAGTATGTTGGACCAAAGTAGGAGAACGTAAAACTACTTGGGCCAAAAATTGTGCAACTGACTACTGAGAAGATAAATCTTATTCATAATCATTTGAAGGCGGTGCAAAGTAAACAAAAAGGTTATGCATACAACATAAGAAAGGAATTGAAATTTGAGGAAGGTGATAAAGTATTCCTACGTGTTTATCCTTGAAGAAGGGTTATGAGATTTGAGAACAAGGGCAAATTAAGTCATAGGAACATTGGCCCTTATGAAATAGTGAAACGAGTTGGAATCATAGATTACAAATTGGCTTTTCTATAAGAATTGTTTCGGATACACGATGTTTTCATGTATCAATGTTACGTAAGTATGTGCTCGATCCTTCACCTGTGTTTATCTCATAACCGATATAGCTTAAAGATGACTTGACCTACGTGGATAAATCAAAATGTGGAATAGGCCACCTGGGAAGGAGAGAAGAACATGAAGGTGTAATATCCTCATCTGTTTGGTAAGTTCTTATGCGTTAAATTTCGAGGACAAAATTTCTATAAGAGGGGTAGAATTGTAAGGCCCTAAAACATGATTAGGAATGTTAAATATATGATTAAATATAATTTATGATTTACATGTTTGGTGATGGGCTAAACATTTTAATTATCACATTTGGGGGATGCATACTCATGGGGTATATGTGTTGTTTACATTATATGGTAATCGAGCTTATGATCGGGGAAAACAAGTTTACAACATATGATTAGTTATGTGGTTAAATGCATCATGAAAATATTTATATCATGCATCATTATGGTTATAAAATTAAATTAGGGTATTAGTGCGAAATTGGCAACATTTAGTCGCCAAATGTGAAACTTATGAGATTTTCAATAAATTGCTACTTTCCTGTTCTAGTCCAAATTAGGTGTACAAATTTTATGATTTTGGAAAAACACAAAATATGAAAGTTGTAGATATAGGAATTAAGTTTACAACACAACAAACGGTGTGTAAACCAGAGGTCCAAGTAAGGAGTTATGCTGAAATTACAAAACAGGGGCAAATATATATATATTTAAATCAGGATATTTATTGCAACAATAGAGAGAAAAGCCCTCTCACATGGATTACAAGCAAATCAAACAAAGACCTTTTCTGAAACTACTAAAATAGAAGCTTTAATCTCTCTAGGGAGATCACAATAATTTTGAAAGCTAAAAGAGCTTTGATGATAGGATCCATGATTGGCAAGCAACTCTGTAGTTTTATTGTCTTCTGATGAACATAACTTGATGAAGCATTGATTAGTTTGGAGAAATTCATTGATTTCAGAAATTTCAGTCCTTATACGCCACTGAGCTGTAGAAGAAGAAATAAAACATTGAAGAATATTTTCAGACTCTACTTCTATGTCTATGTTAGAAAAACCCTTCTCCTTGCAAAACTTGATCCCAACCAAAATAGCATGAACTTGAGCTTCAATCGATGAATTTGTGGATAAAGCATTTGAGAAAGCCCAAATGAATTGACCCGTATCATTTCGAATAATAGAGCCAATACCCATATTGTTCCCTTTCTTGGCAGCACATTTGAGTTTGAATCTACCTTTTGGAGGACATTTCCAAGGCATAAATATAAAAGAAGAATTGGAAATCTTGAAATTAAGAGAAAAGACATTGATAACCTCCTTGCTTACATCATTTCTCCCACCTTTGATTTTGGAATGTTGGAATACCTCTGCAATTCTAGATATTACTCTAGATGAAATCATGTTAGCTCTCATAGATATACCTTCAAAAAGGGCTTTGTTTCTGGCAAGCCAAATTTCCCAGATAATAGTGACTGGAATGATCTTATGAAGCCACTGAGATATATGAGAATTTCCTGAATGTAACCACCATTGAATTATCGAGCTATGAATAGTGGATGGTCTAGGAGTAACTCCCAGTAAGCAGCAAAAAGGATTCCAAACTTCTGCAGCTATAGGACCAGATATAAAGAGATGATTCAGAGATTCCCCTTCCTTATGGCAGCTAAACCTGTCAACGGGTCGGTTTGGGTCGTGTACGGGTCGGGTTAACGGGTTAACGGGTGAAAACACCCTTAACTCGTACACGACCCGTTAAGCCTAACGGGTCTAATAACAATACCCAAACACGACCCGTTAATATTAACGGGTACACGACCCAAACCGTTAACACCCATTAATATTAACGAATCATTTTGGGTCGAAATGGGTAACGGGTTGGGTGACCCTATAATACCCGTTAGTCTTCAATACTTTAAAAATAATGGATTTTAATTGTAATTTTTATTGGGTATAGATTGGGTGACCCTATAGCACCCGTTAGTCTTTAAAGATTTATAAATAATGGGTTTTAATGGTTATTGTTATTGGGTACGGGTTGGGTGACCCTATAGTACCCGTTAGTGTTAACGGGTGTTAACGGGTAGAAACGGGTTAAAACGGGTACAGGTAAATTTCCAAACCCGAACCGTTAGTGTTAACGGGTCTACCGTGTCAAACCGTTAATGACCCAAACCCAATAAGGGTAAATCCATTAACTTATAATTTCGTGTCGGGTCGTGTCGTGTTAACGGGTTATCGTGTATTTTGACAGGTCTAATGGCAGCATTGACATCTTGATGCTAATTTCACTCCCACCTTTTGAATAAGATCTTCAACAGGAACAAATTTAGATAATGTTTTCCACATAAAAGTAGATATGTTAGGAGGAATATTAGGATCCCATATATAGTTAAATGCTAAAGATGACAATTTATGCTTTCTAATAATCTCATAAGCTGATGAAAATGTGAACTTTCCAGTAGAAGAAGGCTGCCAAATCAGACCATTATCTAACCATAACGGATTAGCCTCCATTATATTCCAAGCAGACCTGATTCTTCTAAAAGTCATTGATCAACTTCCAGTAGGAACATTAGAATATTTAGCATTCATAAACTTAGCCCATAAGCTAGTATTCTTCTTCATATTCCAGGCCAATTTGATGTTAGAAGCTTCTTTGATATACTCCAAATTTTTTATGCCTAATCCACCTTCTTTTATTGGAAAACAAATAGAATCCCACTTGATCCAATGAATTTTTTTCCCATAATATTTATTCATTCCCCAAAAGAATGAACTAATCAATTGAATAATTGATTTAATCACCAATTTAGGAGGCTGTAAAGCAAATAAAGTAAAGATAGGGATATAATTTAAAACAGATTGGATCAGAGTAACTCTACCAGCTAAAGAAAGAAATTTAGACTTCCAACTCTGAATTTTGAATGCAATAGAATGAATTAGAGATTCAAAGTACATAGCTTTCATTCTTCCTTTGAATAGAGGGCAACCAAGATAGCTCATATAACCATTAGAAAATTTGAAACCTGTGCAGGCTGCAATACTGGATCTGACAGTCACAGAAGCTTTAGAGCTTAAAGAGAAGCAACATTTCTCTTTATTAAAGAGTTGACCTGATTCCTTCTCATAACATTTAATAAATTTCATAAGGTTTTTAAGACTGTGCTTTGTACCTCTAGAGAAAATAATTAAATCATCAGCATACCCAAGATGGCTAATTAAAGGACATCCTCTAGGGTGAGAGAAAGGAGCAATAGAACCTGTCAACATCTTCTTATGCAATCCTCTGCTAAAAGCTTCTGCCATGATAATGAAAAGGCTTGGGGAAATAGGATCCCCTTGCCTAATTCCTCTGGAAGGTTGAAAGAATCCCATAGGCTGCCCATTGATAATTATAGAAAACCAGGTTGAAGAAATGCATCTCCAAATTAGATCAATAAAAGTCTCTGAGAATCTAAAAGCTCTGAGAGATTTAATTAAAAAATGCCATGAAGTTCTATCATATGCTTTAGCCAAGTCAAGTTTCAACACCACATTACCTCCAGTAGCTTTTCTATCAATAAATTGCATCATCTCTTGAGCTAACAGAATGTTATCAAGAATGTGTCTCCCTTGCACAAATCCTGATTGATTGCAAGAAATAATAGATGGAAGCATAGGGCTAAGTCTGGAGTTAATAATTTTGGTGATTATCTTGTAACTAAAGTTACAAAGACTTATAGGTCTGTAATCCTTGCAGAACATAGGTCTATGAACTTTAGGAATAAAACAAATCATAGTAGAACTCCAAGATTTGGGAATGTCAGCTCCTAAGAAAAATGCTTGGATAGCATTCACAAGATCCTGCTTGATTATATCCCAACACTGCACATAGAAATAACCATTATAGCCATCACATCCAGCTGAGCTATTCTGATTCATAATTTTTATAGCATTCAAAATTTCTGCTTCTTCTGGAATAGAAATAAGAATACTATTCATCTCCTCTGTCAATAACTTTGGGATAACTTCAAGAAGTCCATTATCTTCAAGAGGACCTGCAGAAAACAAATTTGAAAAATAAGATATAAACTGGTTAGCAATGTCTTCTTTAGTCTCTTTGATTTTTCCCCTCATCATCTTTTATAGCATGTATGCATTGTCTTCTTCTATTGTTATGCACCTGAGTATGATAGAATTTTGTGTTTCTATCTCCATTACTTATCCAATCACCCCTTGATTTCTGAAACCAGAACATTTCCTCTTTGGCCATAGCAGCATTGAGGTCTGCCTTGGCTTTAGAATAGATCTGCCTTTGAGCTCCACTATTATCAGATTCTAACTTTAGCTCTTCTTGGATTAAATTATCCTCCATAATGGAGATTTCTTCAAAAACATTTTTAAAAACCTCTCTATTCCAGCTTTTCAAAGCTGCTTTCAGTATTTTAAGCTTGAATGAAAAAACATCCATATGTCTACCTGTAGCAGCTACTGCCCAAGAGCTTTGGACTAAATTGATAAAACCATCATGAGAACTCCACATATTTAGAAATCTAAATGGTTTAGATGAGGAATCAAACTGACTTTGAATAGATAGTAATAATGGACTATGATCAGAACAGTTTCTATGCAAATGAGTAATGGAGGAATTCGGGAAATAATCCAACCAGGAAGGATTAACCAAGCCTCTATCAAGTCTCTCAAACATCATATTCCCATTGACACTTTTAGCCCAAGTGAATTTAGATCCAGTATATCCCAAATCCTGCAATGAACAGCTAATCAAGCAAGAGTTAAACTCAGAAGCACCCCCAAGATCAATATCAGCACCCCCAGCTCTTTCTGTACTTGTACTAACTATATTGAAGTCCCCCATGACAATGAGAGGATAATCATTACACAGAGAAGAACTGTATGCTAAAGAATCCCAAAGATCCCTTCTTTCCAGTCTAGTACTTTTAGCATAAACTAAATTAACTCCTATCTGATTTATTAAGTTTGGATGATCAAGTTTAAGCAGCAAATTTTGATCCCCATCTACCAAAACCTCACATTGAATACCATGTCTCCAGAAGCACCAAATTTTATTTAACCTATTAAAGCAACAGCCCTCAAAACTTATAAGTCTCCTGATATCTTCTATTTTAGAACTAACAACCAAGGGTTCAAGAATGGCTAAAAAGGAAAGGTTATTATTCTTACAAAGTTTTTTAATCCTTCTTTTTGTAGGCTTATTCCCCACTCCTCGAGCATTCCATACTATTCCTTGAATCATTGAGATTGAATATGGAAAACTTGCTTGGAACCTCTAGTAGCAGATCTGGTAACCCTTCTTTTGGCTGTGATCACCTTCTTACTTCCTTTGGCTTTAGTCTTCTTTCGAAATATCACCATAGGTTTCACTGTACTATTCTCCTTTCTCTCCTTATTATCCATTTTTTCTGTCAACAAAGCTGAGAACATATTCAAATTCTCCCAGTCAGATTTTTCCTGGATAGCAGTCTTTTCATTATCTGAGTGGTACCCCCTCTTGGAATTTTGACCTTTATATTTCACCTTATCCATTTTAGTTCCTCTACTGTAATACTTTTCAGCACCTAAATTGATCGCATTCTTTTATAGTAATTTTCCAATGTTCAATTCCTCCATGCTGTCTTCATTCCATTCCCCTTCCTCTTCTCCAGTATCCTCTTTGCAATCATCATTTACTTCTGCAATTGTCACAATACCATTCTGATTAGGATACCTTACTTGTTTGTCTGTATCTTCAACTTGCATTCTTATTACTGGTTCTTCAGTATCAATGGGAAGATTCTTGGTTAAACTGGTAGAGGCTTCTGATTGGAACTTTAAGACAGGATGCTTCTCTGACTCCTTTTCTATAGGTCTATACTTCCAAACTGATTCTTGAAATTTAGCTGACTTCTTTAAAGGTTGCATATCTTGTTCAACAACTTCCTTTCCATTCTTGTCAGGTTTATTATTGATCTCCTTCTTAAACATACAATTTTCTTCTTGATGCCCAAGTTTGAAACAATGAGAACAATAAGAAGGCATGTTTTCATATTCGATGGATTGCCAATAACCAACATCACCACTCCCTATCCAAATTCTATAGGGTCGTGGCTTTAGCA
Source organism: Sambucus nigra (assembly GCA_949130495.1). NCBI lineage: Eukaryota > Viridiplantae > Streptophyta > Magnoliopsida > Dipsacales > Adoxaceae > Sambucus > Sambucus nigra. The sequence goes on along the minus strand of OX422211.1, from coordinate 326,504,721 downwards.
GATCCAATTCTACACACACTCTAGCCACACTAGGTCTGTGAATATTTTCTGTGGATTGATCAAATATGTTTATTCGTTAAATGGTATTTTGTCTTATTAGTAGAACACATGGCTTGTTTTGATTGGACCAAGGGGAGGTGACTTATGCCGACTTAAAGACATTAAAAATCTCCCTTATTCTTTATTTTCATCAGAATTTTGAGTGGGTTTGAGAGTTACAGGGAAGAAAGAGAGGTTAGGAAAGATTATCGAGAGATAAACAAGCTTATGTGTCCAAAGGTGCTTAGGTAAGATTTAACTTGTAAATTTCATTCTTTACATGACATAGATTATTTTATATGATATTAAAGATCATATTTGGGTATGATGTAATACGTGTTGTTACGTGTAGGTGGGTATGTGTAGGTTGTATATATGAAGTATGTTGAATTCATACAACTAAGGGTGTAATCGTCATGTTAATCAAATTGGAGTATCTTTGTGAATACTCAATGGAATCGATTAATTAAAGTTGGATATCAAACTAAACTTATATACACATGTTATATCCAAAAATTATGTAAAAATACCAAGAAATGAATCTTGGGTGATACTTTCAAGTTTGGGTATGACATCTGCCCCAAAAGTATAAGTGCGCACACCAGGTGTTCGACGTTTTGCTTGACTTAGCAAATGAACTCTAAAAATTATAAAACTTTAATTTTATATTATTCAATATGTTTAAAATATGTTCCGATGATTTATAACCGAGGTGGAGGTTATATATGATTGGAAAATGTTAAGTTATGCTTTGATGGTGTACTTAGACCTAGATATGTTAAAAGTGGCATAAATCATTGAATACTTGTTGAAATCAAGAAATTCCAATTGGAAATGTTAGAGAACATATATGAGTATGATAGAATTGAAGGGTAAAATAAAATACCTTCTGGTTTGGATTAGGGGTTGTGTTGAAGTTGAAGTTTTGTTGTTGCTTTTCTCCAGAAATGATTTGGAAAAGGTTGTAATAAAACGGAAATAACTTTATCTAGAGAATTCGTAATTTAATTTCGTAAATTGTGTTAGAACCTTATTGAATAATGTGTTATAGAAATGTGAAGTATCATATTCAATTAATTTTAAGTTATGTTAGCTTGACCAACTGATGTGATGTGTTATTGAGTTTAATGTGATTTTGTGTATTCAAATACTAATGATGTTGAATTGTTAGGTGGGGAAGCAGCTAACACTACCATACCAAGGAAATAGTTTTGGTATTAATATTAGTACCAAATTCAAGGTGAGTGACCTGTCCTATGAAATATATATGCTTATATTTTCATATGGAATTATGTAGTTAAATACATGTGTGGTGATGTTTATGGAGTGATGTTGTGTTATGAAACATATGCGTACGATTAAAAATGTTATATTATGTTATTTAATGTTATGGACTGAGGTGGGACCTCTATCTAATGTTAAGAATTGTGGATTAAAATGTTAAATGATGTTTGTAAGGAAATATTTTTATAAGTCCGTTATCAATTTGTTATGTCATATATTGCTATACCGTCGAAGAGCATTCAAGAGAAATGTACATCAAGACGGATCCGAATTAATCAAGTTCTTCATCAAAAAGTCTCCACGAAGATTAATTTGGTAAGGTTTTGTTTTAAATACCTTAACTTTTCACCTAGAGCTTTTGGGATATTTTTACAAAATATTTTCTACGTGTTAGACCGGACTTTTTCATCAAATCTAAGAATGAGTAATTTTTTCTAAGTGTTGGTGCATACCTCGATTTTGATGCCCAGGTCGTTCAAGCGAGATTGCCATCTCGTTCGAGCGACATTGGATGTCGCGAGATGTCATTTGAACGACATCTATAAGTCGTTCGTACGAGACCCTTATCTCGTTCGAACGAGCACGTTTTTCGAGGCGGCACGATTTTGTATAAATACTCATTATTTGGTAACGTTTTCATTAAGAAGTCCCAGCGTTTTACAGAACAGAAAAACTGCGAAAGCAGAATTCTTTTGGTTTCTTCCTTTAGGGTTAAATTCCCTTTTTGTTTTTCAATTCACAAAACTCCCATATGCTTTAGTGAATTGTTTTGGTGTTCAAGAACAATACTTTGCTTTTGTTCAACCTCTTTGGAGAAGGAATCTCCATATTTGATCGGTGGATACCGAGCGTAGTCATTTTGCGTGTGGACGAGCCGAAGACGATGAACCGATGCCTGGAGGGTATTTCGCTGTGTCTCGTATCTTTGAAGGTTTGCTGAAGGCACCGTACATTACACACTTGTGGGCGAAAGAAAGATGGTATGTAAGTCAATGGTCTTATAAACTTTTCAAAGTTCTAGAAATAAAAGGTTTTTTCCTGCGGGGATTTTTCCTGAAATTTGTGTCGCATGCTTTATTTATTTATGGGTTGATACACGCACTTTAGATACATGTTTAGGGGCTGATTTAATTTGATTTAATAATAGACTCTAATTAAATAAGGTTTAATTGGAAACTTATGAATTAATTTAAATCGGTATCACACACCGCAGTTAGTCAGGTTTTACAAATTGGTATCAGAGCGGGTTACGCTAATTTATTGCGTGATCCTGATTTTTCAAGGATTTATTTTTTTTGATACAATTTGACTTCTCACGTCGTCAAATTAGTATCAAAGCGGGTTACGCTAATTTATCGCGTATTCCTATTTTCCGCAAAATTTGTGTGATATTGATTTTTTTTTAAATTCAGTTTTGTGAAAAATCGCAATTTTTCCATGGAGCACTTATGTAATCGGAGGCCCCCCCTTTGATGACACGAGTCATAGTTTTGATGATACAAATCATTTGAATTTGATATTTGCTAAAAGAATTAATTTTTTGGAGAAAGAAAATTCTCGTTTTAAATCCGCGATGGATCTTTTGCAAACGGTTCAAAATCAAAGAGATTTTTATCGTGAAAAATTTGTTTCTTTGGACCATGAATTTAATGCTTTAAAATTATCCAAAAAGGAGAGTGATGATAGGGTCCTATTTTTAGAAAAAGAATTAGAAGACCTTAAAAATTCGATGGTTTGTGTTTGTTCCAAAGAGGACAAAAATATTTTAGTCAATGAATTTGTGGCACGTGAAGAGACTCTTAGGGAAAAGTTTGCTTTAATTGAGGGAGATAGAGATACCCTTTTAGGAATTGTTGAAAATTTGAAAAAGACTTAAATTTAAAGAGTCTAATTCTTTGAATGAGTCAGAAATTTTGAAGTTAAAAAATGATTTAACAAACTCGAGTAGGTTCGATAGTGATGGTAATGGCTCATCTTGTTCTCATACTTCTAATGCTAAAGCCAAAACTATTATTTGTTTTAGAGGGTCAACCAATTTCAAGTATCTTAGAAAAGGTCAACCCGTAGGTGTTGTTCCACCTGTTTACACATGTTCATATTGTGGTAGAAAATTTCACCTTAGGCGTTTTTATTTTGATCTTGGAAAATCTCCGAGGAAGTTTATGTCTAGTGTTCCCTTGGTTCCTAAATTCCCTACACTACGTTTCACATCTATTTGGGGTTAGGAAATCACTTTTAGAGGCACTAGATTTTAGACAAGTTGATTCCCGTTTGCTTACACATGATTCTTCTCTTGCCATATCATATAGATGATTGTGTTTGCATGTTTGTCATACACTAGATATGATTTTATGATATATATTTGCTAGTGTAATGACATGCACTTTTTGTATAAATTTTTTCTTTTGAAAAGTACAAAAAGGTTTTATTTTGATAAAATTTTTGAAAAAATCCAAAAAGGGTTCTGTATTTTGTTTGCACCGTTTATGGATGGAGACTTAGGATGACCGAGCACAACATCATTACATTTTTTTTCATGTGACAATTTGATAGTGTTTTGAGACAATATGTCAATTCATTCATGTGCTTTATAATGTTTGGAGTCATTAAAATGTAATTAAGTGTTACTTCCTACATGTTTGACTCATGATTTCCTTTATTGCGCACGTGCACGGATTTTTTTGATTATTATGCTTGTCTCATCACATGTTGGTTGGGTGTTTTCACTTCAATCCTGTCCTTTAAAACAAACCAAGCGCGATAAAACTTGATAAGAAAGTTGTGCATATAAAAACCTTTTTGTGAGTTTGTATGCTTTATTTAAAAACGGGGAAGGGCTGCGAAAGGTTTATTTGGCCTTTGCGAATACTAAGCCACCGTTTAAATTGGGCCTAGAAAATTGAGGAATTTTATTATTCGAGGTCCAAAGAGGTTTAAAAGAGCCCCAAAAAAAATTTAAAGGCAATAAAAAGAAATTCATGCCAATTATGGACCAATTAGGTTTTTGCACCAATTCTCCAATGTTTGAGAATTTAGATTACCTATGAAAGAAAATATGCATGAGGGAGTTTGGATGGAATTTAAATGGGTTTTCATGTCCTTGAAAGTCTTAAAAAAGCGCTATATTGTTTTGGGCGTTATTGGTGTGGAAATCACTTTGACTTTGATTTGTTGATTTGCATAAGCCGATGTCATCTAAATTCAACCATTTTTACACCTAAGGAGGTTTTTGATGTTTATTCGTTAGGAGTACACATATGCATCGTGCACATATGATTGGTTGAGTTTATTTACCTATCGAATGTGTTCACATCCATTCATTCCGTTTCCATGATTTGGTTGTTTGAGTTTAAATCCATGGTGTGATTTTTTTGGTATCTTATTTTTGTATGAAAATTTTTGAAAAATCAAGAATAGTTTGTGAAAATTTTGAGATACTCCTTTGCATGCGTGTAGTTTGATCCTTGTTTGCTATGAATTTTTATCGTGACACTCCATGTTTTGATTTTTTCTTTTAATCTGTCTATTTGGGGACATCATAAAAAGGGGGAGAAAGAATTATCATGTTATGGGGGAGTTTTTTCATTATGGGGGAGATTTGATTATATTGATTGATTTATTCTTATATCGTTTCAAACTCGATGCATCACGAAGGTATTTTTCTTTATCTCATGTATGTAGGTACAAAGATTGAAGATCATTATGATACACACCCTGATGAGAAAAGCTTTGAGATTTGACGAAGATGTTTGAAGAACAGTTTGAGAACAGTTTGAGAACTTGCAAATTTATTCATGGGAGGGTAGATTTGTATAGGCATTTGTGATTTATGATAATTCAGATATTTTTATGTATGTACCGGCATAGACATAGGGGGATATTTTTAAGGACATATTTTTATAAGTCCGTTATCAATTTTTTATGTCATATACCGCTACACCGTCGAAGAGCATTCAAGATAAATATACATCAAGACGAATCTGAATTAATCAAGTTCTTCATCAAAAAGTCTCCACGAAGTTTACTTTGGTAAGGTTTTATTTTAAATACCTTAACTTTTCACTTAGAGCTTTTGGGATATTTTTACATAATATTTTTGAAGTGTTGGAGCGGAGTTTTTCGTCAAATTTAAGAATGAGTAATTTTTTCTAAGTGTTGGAGCGTACCTCGATTTTGATGCCCAGGTCGTTCAAGCGAGATTTCCATCTCGTTCGAGCGACATTGGATGTCGTGAGATGTCATTTGAACGACATCTGTAAGTCATTCGTGCGAGACCCTTATCTCGTTCGAACGAGCACATTTTTCGAGGCGACGTGATTTTGTATAAATACTCATTCTTTGGTAACGTTTTCATTAAGAAGTCCCAGCATTTTACAGAACAAAAAAACTGCGAAAGCAGGATTCTTTTGGTTTCTTCCTTTAGGAATGAATTCCCTTTTTGTTTTTCAATTCACAAAACTCCGATATGCTTTAGTGAATTGTTTTGGTGTTCAAGAACAATACTTTGCTTTTGTTCAACCTCTATGGAGAAGGCATCTCCGTATTTGATCAGTGGATACCGAGCGTAGTCATTCTGCGTGTGGACGAGCCGAAGACGACGAACCGATACCTAGAGGGTATTTTGCTGTCTCTCGTATCTTTGAAGGTTTGCTGAAGGCACCGTGCATTACACACTTGTGGGTGAAAGCAAGATGGTATGTAAGTCAATGGTCTTGTAAACTTTTTAAAGTTCTAGAAATAAAAGGTTTTACCCTGCTGGGATTTTTTCTGAAATTTGTGTCGCATGCTTTATTTATTTATGGGTTGACACACGCACTTTAGATGCATGTTTAGGGTCTAATTTAATTTGATTTAAAAATAGACTCTAATTAAATAAGGTTTAATTGGAAACTTACGAATTAATTTAAATCGTTATCAGACACCACAGTTAGTCACGTTTTACAATGTTATCTAATGTTATGGACTGAGGTGGGACCTCTATTTGATGTTAAAGACTGTGGGTCCTACGGGATGCGGTGGCCCCGTTAATCCAACTTAAAGGTTTGCTGTACTCGGGTCTAATTCTGGGATGTTGTATCCTCATTAACTGGGAGTTAATTGGACTGGCGGGTCCAGGCTTGTGAAAGTTACACAATTCCTACTGGGTTATGACATTAGAAATTAAAAATTGTTATTCAAATTGGTTATATATATGTGGTGTATGTGTGGAATATGGTCATTCACTAAACTTGTGTTTCTTACACTCCTATAATGTTATGTTTTGGGTATGCCTATTGTTTGGAGTTCACTGCCAAGTTAGGACCATAAATGGGGAGTGACGGATATCTAATATGGGTTAAAGATCAACAAGCTTTTGGGGTAAATGTTAAACTAAAGAACTTTTGTATGTAAAATTGTTTAATACTTGTAAATTACATGTTAAGATTGCTATGTTTTCGTCTAAACATGCCTTGGAAGAAAAAAATCTTGCGCTATTTTTTGAAAATTTTCAAATACCATATTGTTTAATGGGGATTTATCTCGATATAAAATGGTAATCTTAACTAAATTAAGTCGGGGCGCGACAATAACAATGAGAAGGAGAAGCAGAGGAGGCAGTGCAGGGGGTGGGGGCGGAGAAGAGAGTGGGATGGAAGAGAGATCGAGAGATAGAGAGCAAAGAGAGCAAAGAGAGAGAGAGAGAGGTCGTGCAAGAGAGAGAGAGAATTAGACTTTAATTTGGTTAGGGTTGGAAAAATGTGGGGGAAAATAAGGGAAAAAGCAAAAGGGTCGGAAAAAACCCGTCCGTTTTGCTTTAACAAAAGGGACAGCTGTTAAAAATCGTCCCTTTTGCTATACCAAATGGGATTGTTTTTAAAATACGTCCCTTTTGATAAGTCACAAAAGCTAAAAATTCAAGGTATACCAAAAGGGACGAATTTTTAAAATCCCCCTTTTTGGTATACCAAAAGGGATGGTTTTTAAAATCCATCCCTTTTGATATACCAAAAGGGACGGTTTTAAAAATCCGTCCCTTATATTAGTCCGGGAAAAAAACGATAAAAATTCGTCCCTTTTGTATAATCGTCATACACTTTAAGGGACGTGTTTTTATAATCGTCCCTTTTGATATACCAAAAGGGACGATTTTTAATTACCGTCCCTTTTGTGATTTATCAAAAGGGACTTTAATTAAAAATCGTACCTATTGGTATATCAAAAGGGTATGACTCGGTCGTCCTAAATACTCCGATCCTTAATACTCATTTTTCTTGTAGTGCACTCATCATTTTTTATTCTAAAAAAATTTCTCACGGGTAATGGATCTTACATGCACTACTTTTATTACTCTTGTATTATTGCATTTGGTTTGATTTAAGGACATAATTGAGATGAAAACACTCGACCAACATGTGATAGACAAGTACAATAATCAAACAAATTCGTCCACATGTGCAATAAAGGAAATAATGAGTCAAACATGTAGGTAGTATCAACTAATAACATCTCAATGACTCCAAACATTATAAAACACATGGATGACATGACATATTGTCTCAAAAGACTATCAAATCGTCACATGGATATTGAATAATATTGTGACTCAGTCATCCTAAATGTCCATTTATGTACGGTGCAAAAACAAAATACAAAACTCTTTTTGTCTTTTTCAAAAATTTTATCAAATTAAATCTTTTTGTATTTTGAAAAAAAAAATCAGAAACAAAAAATCTAATTCAAAAAGTACACAAGTCATAACACTAGTAAGAATATATCATGAAGCACAACTAGCGTATGACAAACATGTTAACACAATAATCTATATGATATAAGAAGAGAAGAATCATGTGCAATCAATCGAGAATCAACTAGTCTAACATCTAGTGCCTATAAAAAAGTGATTTCCTAACCTCAGGGAACACTATACTTCAACTTCCTAAGACCTTTTTGAAGATCGAAACAAAAATGACTAAGGTGACCTTTCCTTCCACAATATGAACATGTGTAAACGAGTGGAACGATACCTATGGGTTGACCTTTTCTAACGTCCTTGGAATTTATTGACACTCTAAAACAAATAATGGTTTTGGCTTTAACACTCGAAACATGAGAACACAGCGAGCTACTACCATTGCTACTAACACTACTCAAGTCTGTCAAATCATTTTTTATCTACAAAAGTTTTTACTCAAGCAAGGAATTAGACTCTTCCAATTTTAGGGACTCCTCTAAATTTTTAATAACTCCTAGAAGGTTATCACGTTCTTTCTTAAAATACGCACACTTATCCCTAAGAGTCTCCTCGCGTGCCAAAAACTAATTGAGTAAAAAATATTCCTATCCACTTTGGCACAAACACAAATTCTAGAATTTTTAAAGTCCTCCAATTATTTTTCTAAAACTAGGACTCTATCATCACTCTCCTTTTTGAAAAATTTTAAGGCATTAAAGTTATGTTCCAAAGAGACAAATATTTCATGATTAAAATCTCTTTGCTTTTGAACCATTTGCAAAAGATCCATAGCGGATTTAAATGACATTTTTTTTCCAAAAAATCAATTCTTCTAGCAAACGTCAAGTTCAAACTATTTCAATCATTACAATTATGACTCGTGTCACCAAAGGGAGCATCCGATTACTTAAGTCCTCCATCGAAAAATTGTGATTTTTCCAAAACATATTTTTCAAAAAAAATTAACGTCACATAATTTTGCGGAAAATAGGAATTCACAATAAATTAATGAAACCTGCTTTGATACCAATTTGAATAGTTTTGTTCGTGATATCGAATTAAATAAATTCACAAATTCCAAATTTAAACTTACTTAACTGGAGTCAATTTTAAACCAAATTAAATCAGAACCTAAACATGCAACTACGTGTGTGTAAAAATCAAACCAACAAAAATAATTACTGACACACAGATTTCAAGAAAAAAAACCTTTCGGGTAAAACCTTTATTTCACTATAGTACTTGCAATAAATATAATGAAATTCACAATGATTTAAATGCAGAAAACCACATAGACCACAACCTAGAGTCAGCAAGAACTGAAGTTCCAATTCAGTCCAGGAACACCCACGAGTGCTCCTTATGACACGCAGTCGTCATCAGTCCAGTACCTCCCTCAAGTGGCACCTAGATCAGTAGTAGAGATATTCTCTACAAGAGAAACTTCAATAAAGATGTGCTCTTGTGTTCCAAAACAATTCACATAAATAATTGGGATCTTGTGAATTGAAACCAAAAGGAATTAAATCCCTAAAATTGAGAAGACAAAGTATTCTGCCAAAGCAGTTTCGTATCTATTCAAAATCACATGTCTTCATATAAAAAATGAATTTGGAGAACTTTATTTATAAAAAAATCAAGGGGGTGCGTCACTTGAACAAAATAGGATGTCACTCAAACGAGAAGGTGATGTCGTTAGAATGAATTCGCATGACTTTGCGCGACATGAGGATGTCACTTGAACGAGCTCCTCTGTCGTTCGAACGAGATTTTAAAAATAAATTATTAATCTCAAAAATTCGCCTACAGATCTTGTAAAATAAATTTTGACTAAACACTCCGCTCCAACACTTTGAAAATATTTTGTAAAAAATATCCTAACACATTTATATGAACCGTTAAGGGATCTAAACACAACCTTAACAAAATTTGTCTCGCGTAGGCTTTTCTTGTTGAAGAACTTGATATTCGGATCCATCTTGAAGTATAAATGTTCTTGAATATTCTCGGATGGCTGTAGCGGTATACGAAATATAAAATTGATAACGAACAATAAAAATAATGTCTTTACAAATTTGGAAACCTATTTATGCCTCGTCCATTTATACCTCAACCATTAAGATTTCTTCCTCAATCTATGTGGGAACTTATCTATGCATCGACCATCAAGGGTTCTTCCTCACTCAATGTATTAAAAAGTTCTTATACATTGGTCTATTTTGCCTCATCTATCAAGGTTCGGCCAATTGTATTAAAAAGTTCCTAACCTCCAATATTATATCATTATTAAAGACATGTCAGAAGATTGAAGCCTAATGGTTAATTAATTATCCTAGATATGACCTCTCCTCGTTATTACGAAGGTTTGATCCCTTGACCTTTATGGGTCAGCCTCTTAGGATCAGTCATAGTTGGTCATCCTCACAGGGTCGTGTAATAACCCTCTCTTCTGATAGCCTATTTTATATTTATTTACACTGGGTAGAAATTAATTATAAAATGGTAGATGTTGAGTAAATATTAATTTGTTATGACATGGCCAATATTTACTAAAATGTTGCATAGTTACCCCGTGAGTGGATAAAATGTTCATGTGGTGATTTATAATGTCATAAGGATTTAAAATGACATTTTGGTTTATTATGAAACCGGAAGTAAAATGAGTTATAAAATTCCCAAATGATAATTTGGATAGTGTAGTTAGTCCCGGTAGGTGTGAGACAGTCAAAATAAGTGCCATATTGTATTTTGGCATTTTGGGGACTTTTGACTGGTTTTGGCTTAAATAGTGATATCGCGTATTATTTTATCGCGCATTAGTTATTAGAGTTGGGCATTTTAAACTTATGGCCCGATTTAGTCTTGCTAAGACTTACTATTCCTTTTATTCCCCAAATTGTTAACTTAGAGAGAAAGAGAAAGAGGAAGAAAGCTTTGGAGAAAGAGAGAGATTGAAGATTTGGAGTTTGTTCTTGCTTTCATCTTCATCAAATCTGATCTTCCTACCTTGAGGCAAGTAATCTACTTGCAAATTTATGATTTAAGTAGAATAATTAGTCTTGATATTTATGAATTTGTTATGATTTAGAATTGTTAGGGTTTTGATTGGATTTTGGGTATTAACCACTAAAAATGGATTTGGATGATAAATGATGTTTAAGGTTGGTAGATAGATGGATTTAGGATGTAGAAATTGCAGCCAATGATTTCGGTTGGGCTTGGTTTTGGAGTTGGACAAATTTTGGAGTTCAAGACTCCATAGCCATTCTTGGCATTTTCGCAGGGGCGAATCGATTCGGCCCCTTGGGCGAATCGATTCGCATAGATGCAGAATCCCAGGTCTTGTTGTCCGAATCGATTCGGACTAAGACCGAATCGATTCGGCATTTGCAGAAACTCAATTTTGTTGTCCGAACCAATTCGCTTTCAGAGCGAATCAATTCGCTGGGGCGAATCGATTCGGCCCTTGGGGCGAATCGATTCTGTTCCAGCAGTTTTGGGGTCTTTTTCCTTTTGATTTTCATCCTTATTCTTTAGGATTAGGACCTAGGAAACTTCTTTAAAGAAGTAAACTTAAAGTCCTAGAGTAGCTATGGAGTTGGTCGTTACCCTGGACTAGAATTGGGTTCATCTGGGGTTTATTTTGGGGAGGTCTAAAGTAATGTTAAGGCATTACTTCTTTTATTCAAACCCTTAGAAGTTGGGAAGTTAAATACCCTAATTTGGAGACTAGAAGGGCCTGTTAAAGTTACATAAACCTTGGGGATTTGTAGGATCATAATGATCATTTGGAGACTTAGTCGGGATTTGTAATTTGAGGAATAAATGATGATATTCGATGGGAATTAGGTTCGCATCAAATGAATCCATAGGTGTTTAAAGTAATAGGTTCAACTAGAACGAACCCCGTTGTCTAATGATATTAGGTTTAAATAAGAAGAACCAATCACATGAGAAATGGAAATGGATTTTGTTAATGAATATGGTGATAAATGTAAATGTTAATTTACTATTACACACCTCTCTAAATGACATCATAAGGGAAGTTCGCTCGTGAGGTGAAGCCCCCTGGCTAATGAATGCAGGGTGGATATAGTCCTAGGCCATGGGAGCGCTTATTGTTATATTTTTCTGCGATGGGTAGGAGATTCCGGGTGTGGTCTTGACTACCCCGCAGGCTCATGGCCGCTTCCCGACGTATTTCGATAGGTGCCCAGGTTGTCTTATGTTAGGCCCTGGAAGATGATGATCATTTAGGGGCGCGCACAGTGGGGAAACCCGGACGGGCGGTCTTAGATATCGTTATATGTATATGTATATAACTATATTTTCATCAAGTTGGACTTGATGATTGATAAACGCCACAAAGAGCGTATGAAATGCCATAAAGAGCATAAATGTGTGCCAGGAAGAGCACGGGAATAATATATGTGCCATATAGAGCACTTGATGTAAATGATATTCCTAATAAGGAATGGAAAGATAAAATGGGAAGTTTTAATTAATGAATAGAAATTATAACTTCTTAACTTAACCGAATATATGGTTTTATTCGTAATAAGGAATGACTGAAGGAAATGGAAATTGTATTAATAAGGAAGGGTTTTAAATTAAAGTGCTTTACCTTCAATTCTTGCTTGTAATTGTAGATAGCATGTCATATTATCATCCACATCATTTATGTATAAATGTTCATATCTATCATGCTTTTATTCTTCTAGAGATCATATAGAACCTGGCCCTGACCGGTTTACTTCCTTGTTGTATATATATTATTGTATCCGCTCAGGTGCTCCACCGCAAGGACGCCCGACTTGACTTTCCCAAGTTCCCTGCACTTTCGACGAGCTGTAAGATTTTGCGGGTTATTACAGGATGTTGTATTAGACGCTTTTATTCTTGTTATTCTAGTTATGATCGGGTCTTGTCCCTCGGGCGTGTGGCCCAAACATTTGTATTTGATTAATGATTGTACTATGTAAGATATTTTATATTGTTGTACGTTGTCTTATGTAGCTGTGGACCGGCAGCTTATTCGGTCCATTTGTGTACATTCGTTTTAGTTATATTATATGTTATCTTTTGGAATTCCACTTGATTGTCAGATTGGGTTGTTAGTTTAAATTTTCATAACCGCATTTTTAAAATTTTACACTTTTTGGCAACCCGTTTTCTGATTTATTGGGTGGTTTTCTCGTATACTCAGTTTATATTTGTGATGCTGAGAATGATATCCATCCATGATTCCTGTTACGTTTGAGTATCGGGCTGGCCACCCCTTATCTCGGATTGCGGGTTGTCACAGATGGTATCAGAGCATCAGGTTCTAGAGTACTAGGATCTGTGTGGACTTGTCTCGTTCTACCGTAGCGTTCTTTGATGTAGGGCCTAATGCTAGGACTTCTTGTTGCTTAGGTTTGCGATCTTCTGCAAGATAGATTGTTTTAACCAGTATTTTAACACTATTGTTTTTCTATCTCAGATGCCACCTAAGAGAGGTCGCCCAGCGAGACGTATTAAGGTCGTAGGGAAGGAAGTAGGTCCTCCACCGCCACTACAAGGGACTGTTAATGTTGCGGATGTAGCAAGCATAGTGGCTGGAGCGATTAATGCCGCCATGACCGTAGTGATCCAACAATTGCCATGGGCTCCAGGTGTTCAAGCTCCTACGGGACTTACTCCGTGGGAAAGGGTTAGGGAGTCCTTTCTAAAGGGCAATCCCCCAGAATTCGAGGGAGGCACGGATTCGGTTAAAGCCAATCAATGGAAGAAAAACATGCAACGCCACCTTCGAATGATAGAATGCAGTGAGGATAAGAAACAAGTCCTTACCACCTTTAAGCTTGTCGGATCTACGTTACACTGGTGGGAGACGATGACCACCCCAGAGAAAAGAGACACCATGTCAATCACTAAGTTCTGGGCTTTGTTTGATCTTAAGTATTTTCCTCCCGCTATTCAGAGGGAGATGAAGAGGAAGTTGCAAGATGTAGAGCAAGGGGAGAGATCTGTAGCGGAGTATGAAGAGGAGTTCACCCGGTTAGCAAGTCTTGTACCAGATGAGGTGACTCCGGAAGAGAGGAAGATCTCGAAGTTTATGGGAGGTCTAAACTGGAGAATCTGAAAACACTTATTGGGTAACCCAGCTTTCCAGACTTTTGGTGAGGTTATGAATGCAGCCTTACTCCATTGCCAGGAGCATCGATTATATATGCAGGGTAGCAAGAAAGCTACTGAAATGAGGCAAGTAGGGAAGCTTGGAGAGTTTATTGCGAGTGGCAATAATAATAATAGGCACGGACAAGGTGCTTTACATCAGGCAGATCGGGGTGGCCCTGGAGGTAGAGGTCATCTGGGCCGAGGCTTTTCCCAGTTTAGGAATATCAGAGGTCGTGGTCGGGAGGACATGAAGGGACGGTGCTTCCAATGTGGGGAGGCAGGTCATTACAAGGAGTGCCCTCAGATGATTGGGGGTCAGTTTCCTCGGGCTCCGCAACAGCCATGTGTTCTGTTTCCACCTCCGGTACCTATTATGGTTGTTCCTCCGCAGCAGGGGCAACTACAGTATGGGCGTGTTTGTCATAATCGGGAGGCTATGTTTCCTCCAGCCCTGCCGGCACCACCCGCTATTGAGGGTAAGTTCTTCTCAGAGATACGTGAGTTATATGTTATTCGATGCGGGTGTTACGCGCTCATTTGTTTTACGAGCTTTTCTCAGGTTACAGATTTCATAATATCTGCTGAGAGTATTTTCATTAGTATTGAGTTCTATGGGTAATGGTTCGCTCATTTCTTTTGTTTGTATGTATATAGGAAGTTCTCTTATTAAATTGTGCTTGAGGCCGATTTACTCGTCCTTAACATGGTCGAGTATGATGTGATATTGGTATGTAACTGCTATGCCTTATCTCCACGACCAACCAGTTGAGGGGTAGCGTATAGGAGGGGTTCCTTGTTTGGATTTCGCTTCTGCGGGACGCTCCACGCGCGAACCTTAACGACGTTGGGAGTGGGGATATACCACCTTTCCTTTCTCTTATCTTGTGTGTATTACGCTCTATCTCCATGATCAACTAGTTAAGTAGGCATGTGTCGGAGGGGTTCCTTGTTTGGATTTCGCTTTGCGAGACACTCCGCCGCATGAACACTTAACGATGTTGTGAGTGAAGATATGCTATTCTTCCCTTTTATTTTATTTTGTTTTATTAAATTATTGTCGAAAATGGGATTGGAAAGTTTAGCCGAGAATCACGTAGAAGGGTGATTGATGGCTATTAAAGTGCGACATAGGAGCACTGCATATAGTTCTCTCCTCTGATCGATATGAGGGAGACCGAGGTATGAAGTCGAATTGAGACTTTGGGTTATGCCTTGATATAGAAGGCTATTTATTGAGATGCATATGTTATAGGGTATATAACCCTAGGGTTTCACGAAGGGTCAGCTTTGGATTGTTAATAATTTTTTGTTAGTTATTTAAATTATTAGTGTGTAGCTGTAGAATCTTTTGGTCCCGAACATGTGTCTTAGACCTGTACCCCTCGATGACTAACAACGCGAGGTAGTAGTGTAACGGGAGGGTTCCTTGTTTGGATTTCGCTTCGGCGAGACGTCCCACGCACGAAACTGAGCAAATGTCGGAAGTTGAGAAAGGTCTTGGGCACTAGGGATATACTTAGCATTAGGTGTATACGACTTAGATAGGGTATAGGTAGATAGACTTTAGGATTGTTTGGACGTAGGGTCTTTTAGTATGGGACGTAAGATTAGGAAGGTTGTTGGGAGTTGACCATGACTAAGTCATGCGTAAACTCATATCAAGGGATTGGTTCCATGTTGTGTGAAATGGGAGGATTTCGAAAAGTTGGTGGTTAAGGCCGAAGGAGATGAGGCCTCACGTAGTGGAGTGTTACGGAGGTAACGAAAGGGTGAATTGACTCGTACCCCTGAGCCACGTGGTTAAGCTCGAAGGTAGATTCCATTAGCAAGTCTCTGCCATGATGGGGAGTGATAATACTAGAGTATCGATCTATTGTAAATGCGCCTCACAAGTTTAAACTTGTAAGGAGTATTATCCCCTATTTAAATTGAAGTCCATCTTGAGGGTGGGGTGCGTTCCCTTAAGAGAATTTTGTCCCGAACGAAAGGGACTTAAGTTAAGCAGATATGGAGAGATCACGCAGTTCTAACATTTCGGGGCATCAAGGTAATGATGAATCGTGCCAAGTTATACGTCGCTAGTACTATTGGCTGGGCATGGGAAGGTTGTTGTACTGAATCAAGACTTCCGTTTCTCATTCTTGGCAAGTTTCCAAGAAGCCATGGGAATCGAATTATGGTTAATCACTTCTTATCATTTTCCACAGATGACCAAACCAATGGAATAAACCATATGCTGAGGCATATACTCCTTATATGCGTGCCTAACTTTAAGAGTATTTGGGAACAATGCTTTCCACTCGTTGAATTCGCCTATATAGAATTTGTGTCGATTCACTATTAGGACGGCGCTTTAGAAGAAGCCTTGTATGGTAGGCCTTATTGATTCCCCACTTGTTGGTTAGAAGTACGAGATGATGAGTCTCTCGTATAACCAAGACCGACGAAAGAGCTCAGTCGATGCGAGAAGAAGGCATATGGAGTTTGAGGTCATTAGACCAAATATTGTGGTGAGTATCGCCTGTGAAGGGCGTTATGCGTTTCGAGGAGAAAGGGAAAACTTGCACCGCATGATGTTGTACCTTTCCTAGAAATGTCGCGGTGGGTCCGGTAAACTATTCGCTCGATTTATCGAAATATTTTGCGGCAAGTTCATAATTTGCTCCTTGTCTCTCATGCAAGGGAGTACGAAGGATACGATGGTGCCTTTAGGCACATTCCTTTCGAAGTAGATGCAACGTGACGGTTCTTATTAGCCGTAGTCGGTTGCTATCTTAGAGCGTAGAGTTACGTTGGTATCGCCGGTAGTACCTTGGGGGATGAGTTCTATATAGTCGGCTTAGTGTCGAGAAATCGACATAGGGTCGCGAGGATGACTTGCGGGAATAGTATCCGCACTTCTTCTTGCGAGGTGTATCCGAATTTTGGGGGCAAAATTCCCTCTTAAGGGGGGGAGTATGTAATAACCCTCTCTTCTGATAGCCTATTTTATATTTATTTACACTGGGTAGAAATTAATTATAAAATGGTAGATGTTGAGTAAATATTAATTTGTTATGACAAGGCCAATATTTACTAAAATGTTGCATAGTTACCCCGTGAGTGGATAAAATGTTCATGTGGTGATTTATAATGTCATAAGGATTTAAAATGACATTTTGGTTTATTATGAAACCGGAAGTAAAATGAGTTATAAAATTCCCAAATTATAATTTGGATAGTGTAGTTAGTCCCGGTAGGTGTGAGACAGTCAAAATAAGTGCCATATTGTATTTTGGCATTTTGGGGACTTTTGACTGGTTTTGGCTTAAATAGTGATATCGCGTATTATTTTATCGCACATTAGTTATTAGAGTTGGGCATTTTAAACTTATGGCCCGATTTAGTCTTGCTAAGACTTACTATTCCTTTTATTCCCCAAATTGTTAACTTAGAGAGAAAGAGAAAGAGGAAGAAAGTTTTGGAGAAAGAGAGAGATTGAAGATTTGGAGTTTGTTCTTGCTTTCATCTTCATCAAATCTGATCTTCCTACCTTGAGGCAAGTAATCTACTTGCAAATTTATGATTTAAGTAGAATAATTAGTCTTGATATTTATGAATTTGTTATGATTTAGAATTGTTAGGGTTTTGATTGGATTTTGGGTATTAACCATTAAAAATGGATTTGGATGATAGATGATGTTTAAGGTTGGTAGATAGATGGATTTAGGATGTAGAAATTGCAGCCAATGATTTCGGTTGGGCTTGGTTTTGGAGTTGGACAAATTTTGGAGTTCAAGACTCCATAGCTATTCTTGGCATTTTCGCAGGGGCGGATCGATTCGGCCCCTTGGGCGAATCGATTCGCATAGATGCAGAATCCCAGGTCTTGTTGTCCGAATCGATTCGGACTAAGACCGAATCGATTCGGCATTTGCAGAAACTCAATTTTGTTGTCCGAACCGATTCGCTTTCAGAGCGAATCGATTCGCTGAGGCGAATCGATTCGGCCCTTGGGGCGAATCGATTCGGTTCCAGCAGTTTTGGGGTCTTTTTCCTTTTGATTTTCATCCTTATTCTTTAGGATTAGGACCTAGGAAACTTCTTTAAAGAAGTAAACTTAAAGTCCTAGAGTAGCTATGGAGTTGGTCGTTACCCTGGACTAGAATTGGGTTCATCTGGGGTTTATTTTGGGGAGGTCTAAAGTAATGTTAAGGCATTACTTCTTTTATTCAAACCCTTAGAAGTTGGGAAGTTAAATACCCTAATTTGGAGACTAGAAGGGCCTGTTAAAGTTACATAAACCTTGGGGATTTGTAGGATCATAATGATCATTTGGAGACTTAGTCGGGATTTGTAATTTGAGGAATAAATGATGATATTCGATGGGAATTAGGTTCGCATCAAATGAATCCATAGGTGTTTAAAGTAATAGGTTCAACTAGAACGAACCCCGTTGTTTAATGATATTAGGTTTAAATAAGAAGAACCAATCACATGAGAAATGGAAATGGATTTTGTTAATGAATATGGTGATAAATGTAAATGTTAATTTACTGTTACACACCTCTCTAAATGACATCATAAGGGAAGTTCGCTCGTGAGGTGAAGCCCCCTGGCTAATGAATGCAGGGTGGATATAGTCCTAAGCCATGGGAGCGCTTATTGTTATATTTTTCTGCGATGGGTAGGAGATTCCGGGTGTGGTCTTGACTACCCCGCAGGCTCATGGCCGCTTCCCGACGTATTCCGATACGTGCCCAGGTTGTCTTATGTTAGGCCCTGGAAGATGATGGTCATTTAGGGGCGCGCACAGTGGGGAAACCCGGACGGGCGGTCTTAGATATCGTTATATGTATATGTATATAACTATATTTTCATCAAGTTGGACTTGATGGTTGATAAACGCCACAAAGAGCGTATGAAATGCCATAAAGAGCATAAATGTGTGCCAGGAAGAGCACGGGAATAATATATGTGCCATATAGAGCACTTGATGTAAATGATATTCCTAATAAGGAATGGAAAGATAAAATGGGAAGTTTTAATTAATGAATAGAAATTATAACTTCTTGACTTAACCGAATATATGGTTTTATTCCTAATAAGGAATGACTGAAGGAAATGAAAATTGTATTAATAAGGAAGGGTTTTAAATTAAAGTGCTTTACCTTCAATTCTTGCTTGTAATTGTAGATAGCATGTCATATTATCATCCTCATCATTTATGTATAACTGTTCATATCTATCATGCTTTTATTCTTCTAGAGATCATATAGAACCCGACCCTGACCGGTTTACTTCCTTGTTGTATATATATTATTGTATCCGCTCAGGTGCTCCACCGCAAGGACGCCCGACTTGACTTTCCCAAGTTCCCTGCACTTTCGACGAGCTGTAAGATTTTGCGGGTTATTACAGGATGTTGTATTAGACGCTTTCATTCTTGTTATTCTAGTTATGATCGGGTCTTGTCCCTCGGGCGTGTGGCCCAAACATTTGTATTTGATTAATGATTGTACTATGTAAGATATTTTATATTGTTGTACGTTGTCTTATGTAGCTGTGGACCGATAGCTTATTCGGTCCATTTGTGTACATTCGTTTTAGTTATATTATATGTTATCTTTTGGAATTCCACTTGCTTGTCAGATTGGGTTGTTAGTTTAAATTTTCATAACCGCATTTTTAAAATTTTACACTTTTTGGCAACCCGTTTTCTGATTTATTGGGTGGTTTTCCCGTATACTCAGTTTATATTTGTGATGCTGAGAATGATATCCATCCATGATTCCTGTTACGTTTGAGTATCGGGCTGGCCACCCCTTATCTCGGATTGCGGGTTGTCACAGGTCGGCCTCAGTAGGATATGATAAAATCGGAGAGACGGCTATGAACATGCAGAATTGTCCAAGAAAGGTCATTTGTGTCATTCCAAGACTATGCAAAATGATACACGTGATGAACACACGCGTGGGATGAATAATCACACCCACCATGAACCTTTTATAAGGACAGGTTTTTCCAATCCAGTGGACCAAGTCATCAGGCATTCTCCATGTGACTATGAGTGCACATTATACCCCAAAACACCTATAAATAAGCATTGTACAGTGTAAATTGAGAACTAAGTCGTTCTTCATTCTTGCAAGTACTGAAGCTCTACCAAACACCTGTTAGAGAGAAAAATTACCATTGAAACTTGCATAACATTTATGAACTAAAGAGAAATGACTTGTACTAAAGTGGACGTAGGCTAGTTGGTCGAACCACTCTAGATCTCTATGTTTGATGTTGTTTATTATCATTAATTATTGTATTTAATCTTTATCACTCTTGATAGGAATGAGTATTACATATAACTCACTGAGTTCCTTCATACTGTTTGAGATACCATTTCCATGTATCATTAATCTGGCACCGTTTATGGGAAATAACTTATTAACTGCGCTAATTTCCTTGGGTGAACTCACTCAAAACCTGGTCATAGGCACAAATTTGACTCAGATCAAATCTGGATCTATCATTTGAAGGTTTGAGTAGAGGGTTTATCCTTCTTCATCTTCAGTATAGTTTATGGGCATTTATGAGTTTCATTGTAGCTTAATTGCAAATCTGGGTGGAAAACACTATTCACCCTCATAATTTCTAGAATTTGATTCTAAAAGTTCATTCAATTCATCTTTATTTTTATTTGTTCATCATATTTGAGAGGTTTTTTGAGTGGAAAACACTATTCACCCTCATAATTTCTAGAATTTGGCACTAAAAGTTCATCCAAATCATCTTTATTTCTATCTGTTGACGAGATTTTGAGATTTTTTGGGTTAGACACCAATCTAGAAAGTTAGATCTAAAAATTTACTATTTATCTTCTTACCAAAAATGTCATCGAAATTACCTTCACCGCCGCCTTCCCGAGGAATAAACGTTGCAGGCAGCTGTAACAACCCGAATTTTTTAAATAGGAATTTTTAAATTAATTTTGAAAATCGGAGAAAAATGAAAATTTGGATTTTATAAATTTTATAATTTAAAATGTTGGATTTTACATTTGAAAAATAAATTTTCAAACGGAATTGGAATCGGAATTAAAATGGAGTTTTAATTGAATTTTTATTATATAGAACAATCCTCAAAACATAAAACTCTCTAAGAGTCCTCAAAACATAAAATTCTCTAGAAAAAAAATATTTAAAAATATTGGATCGAGATAAAAAAAATTGTGCAACTTCCTCTCATCTTCAGCTAAGCCTTTGCCAAATTTCATCTAATTCCAACGGTCCGATCGTCCGAAATAATTTTTTTAGTGTTTGTATCTCATTGGAACTCTTTTCTTAATTAAACTCTTAATCCTTTATATATCAACAAATTCATGGCTTGGCTTTTCAAATCACTTTTTCTCAAACTTTTCAACTAGAAGACCTCTCCAAAATTACTCCCTTTCATCTAAAAACCATAGCAACAAACTTATTCAAGATTTCAACCTTAGATTAGAAGGGCTATTTGGTGTTTTCTCGAGTTTGGGCTAGAACGAGATTTGATTATTTTCGCAAGAAGAATATGATGGTGTGATTAGATTTTGAGGCTGAAATTATGTGATGATTTTGAGGTATGGCACTTACACAGTATGCCCCTAAATTCTCTCGAGAGTATTATATTTGTTTTCAGTGTCAATTGCACTCATGTTGAATTGTGATATTCATTTGAATCCTGAAAAATTATTGGAATATATTATTGATTCATTGTGGTATATTATATTGTGATTTGATCATCGTGTCATGAGATTTTAATATATGGGCACCCGCCAACAGTCCAAAATTCGGATATGACTTGAGAATGCATAGGCGCGGTGAGGTGAGGCCTGGTGACTCATTGATGTGTTATTGAGAAATTAATATTGATATAATGCTTGAATGTTGCATTTGATTTGTATATGCGATTCGTATTATTGTAATTTATTCATCGTGCTAATTATTTTTTAGCATCTATTCCTGTCATATTGTGTACTTCCCCGTATTTTCTTTTAGTTAGCAGGTTAACGTGGATTGGGACGCTATGGATTATTTTGGAGAATTATTTTAGAACATGGATTGGAAGATGTATATTGAGAATTTTATATTTGAGATATTTTATTGTAATCTTTATTGTAGAAAAAGAAGAACTGTGGTTTTGTTATATTTAAATCGTGGAATTTAGATGTCCTATATTTGTTGAATGATGGATTTAGTTTAGTTGTATCTTAGTAGCACGTCGCGTCTCTTTTCGGGTGTGTGGGGTATTACAGTAGTGCACCACCGTCGAAGATGAAGATCTCATCGAAGCTCTGAAAATGATGACTTCAAATCAAGAAAAAACACACACATGCATGATGGCTCTAACATAAACGATTGTGGGAAAAGTCTCATAGGTAGCGATGAACTCATATTTCGATGGTGGTCGAAAGGAGAAACCTATCAGAATTTTTTTTGAATGTGCTAAGGAAAGATGGACCATCGAGGTTCAGAGGTAAGAGGGTTGTAATATATTGTGAATTGGAAATGGGATATGAGGAAGACTCCTGTAGTGAAGAGCAGCGTGATAAAGAAGAGCCAGAATCACAGCCAAGAAGCCAAGATAAATCCTACCAACTAGGTAGAACTTCTTCTATCTTAGGGGCTGAAAGGGGAACTTGGACATAACACCCCTTTTAGCAGAAAGCGAGTGAATTCACCAGGCTCACGAAACCTTCTGCCTTAAGTAGGCTGGGACTTAGACGCAGGGGACCTCTTCTAACTCAAATTCAATGTAAGATGAGGCAAATCTTTGAGGGGAATAGAGGAACACTACCCTAGTGGGATCGACCTATATTGGAGCTCGAAACGTCTCTCATATATTAACGAATAAGACTATAAGAACCTTAAGCAAAGAAACCCCAGGAGACAGTCATGCAAAAAGTAAACAGCCCTGGAAAATATCCATTTAAAGACTGGAGAACAACTAGAGGATCTGATAAAGAGCAAAAATCCTTTTGAAAGGGGTACATGAAGGATATCCATTTGTCCTATAGATTTTAAGTTATCATACTCCCACTAAATTCAAATGCCTATAAGTAATAACAAGGTATGATGGCAGTGTGAACCCAAATTACCATGTAGAGATGTATCAATCAATCGCAAACATATATTCACTACTAGATCAAATGAAATATTGATATTTCTTAGGAACTCTCATAATTTTCGCTCACGTTTGGTACAATAGTTTTCCAAAAAGTCACATCAAACACTTCAAAAACCTTCCTGATAGGTTCAATGTCAATTGGGTCGAGGATGTTGATGGTTATAGGAGCACCTCAGGTTGGTGTTTTTACGTTGGGAGTCCTCTTATATCTTGGTTAAGCAAGAAAAAAAAATCCATATATTTGTCAATAACGGAGGTCGGGTATATATCCACGGGGCATTGTTACACAAAACTCTTATGGATGAAGTAAATGTTAGAAGATTATGGAATTTTCCAAGGCACGATGACTGTTTCATGTGATAATACGAGTGCAGTTTATATATCCCGTAATCTGGCCTAACATTCTCGCACTAAGCACATTAGGATACATGAAAATTTTATTCATGATCTCGTTGAGGAGAAGGTTGTGTCCTTGAGCTTTGTGTCCACCGAACAATACTTAACTGATATTTTCACGAAACCTTTAAATGCACATATAGATTCGAGAATCTTAGGGAGTCTTTGTGTGTTTGTTTTGTTGATTGAGTTCAGGTACTTTATCTAATATATGGTGATTGTCATGTTCATACCATTGGTCCCTATTTCTAGATTGTATTTCTATGCATCTATATTCTTTAATTTTGAAAAATCTTGAAAAATTCAAAAAATATTTTCGATTGTTAAGAAAATTTCAAAACGATTTTATTTTGATAAATTTTTTGAAAAAGACAATGATTTTTATGTTTTCATTTTTACCATATATGGATATGGAATTAAGATGTTCATTTAATCCCTACATTCCATATTTTCATGGTGTTTTGAGACATGGCTTCGTTTCTTTAGTGTGCCCAATAATTTATCACTAGCATTTCGTTGTTCATTGATTATTACTTTCTTTATGCTAGACTCTTTATCATCTTTATTGCAAATGTGCATGGACTTTTTTAACATTGTATCATGTGTCGAATATGGTATTCTCTCAATAGTGTTTAATAATGAACCAAATGTATTAGGGATAAGTTGTTATCTTAAGAACCATTGCTCCGTTTTCATTTCCCAAAAAAATTGTTATATGTTAAGTAATGGAAATGGGCAACGAACGAGAATTTTTCTCTTTGTGTTAAAAGTCACCATTTGCAAAAAGAGACTAAAAGATTAATGGCACACAAAAACAGAAGTGCCAAGGCCATTTTAAATCATTAACGCTTTACTACATATGAGAATTCTGATATTTTCAAAATTTCGAGACTGATTTCTTAAATATGTGAGATTTTGAGGGCGTTATAAAGTAAAAGATCAATGGGTTTGTACAACGGACTCTCTTAAAAACACTGAATGGTTTGGCGCTATTCTTTCGAGAAGCATTTAAATTCATGGCATGTTGCATAAGTCGAGTCAATTTCATCTTGTTCAATATTTTTATATTTAAGGTTGGAATTGGGTTATTTCTTTTTAAGTATCTAATTAACTTCGTGCGTCTTTGTTATAATGCCTATGTTGATTTGTCCGTGAAAAATATTCACACAATTACATTCCACTTTCATGATTCGGATATTTTAGTGTTATTCCATGGTTTGTTGTATTTGTATTTTTTTATACTTCAAAAAATTTTAAATTTTCAAAAATTGTTGGTATTGTTTTTCGAAATTTCAACGCGTGTGCTTTATTGATTAGCTTTGTGATGATATTTCTTATTTATTTTCGTGATATGAACATACCAGGATTAGTTTCTAACACTTTGTCTATTACGAACAAAAGGGGGAGAATAAATTGAGGGGGAGTTTATTTTTTGAAACATGTATGCATCAAAGAATTTCCTTTGTCTAATATGTGTAGGTAATTCCACCTTAATGATTTCATGGATTTCACTTGAAGAGTTACACATTTATGCATTTTCGTTTCTCAATTTAGGAGGGCATTAGTTGTATTGGTTTAATGGGTTACTTTGGATTCGATATGTGTTTCGTACCGGAATAGCCAAAGGGGGAGATTTATAAGATCAAGTTTTATAATTGCTCATTTTTATTTTTATTTGGCTTATCCCGTTATACCCCACTGCACCTTCATGACTACTTTCACGTACTCGAAGAGAAGAAGTTGATGACATTTGAAAGATTGAAGATCTTTCATCACAACGTCATTCAAAAAAGTTATGAGGTGCTTTGGTAAAGACTTTAACAATCTACGAGTTATTTTAAAAAGAGTTTACATTAAAAAATATTTTAAAATAATTTTTAAAAGAACTTTCACTAACTCGTTAGAACGAGATGGATATGTCGTTAGAACGAGTTGCATAGGGTTGTTAGAATGAGGTTCTCGCATTCAAATAAGATCTGGAACATCGTCTTTTGGGTACGCTCTGGATTATCGTTCGAAGTTTTGTTGGAAACCGTTCAAATGAAAAGGGTACATCGTTCGAACGAGGTGGAAGTTCGTTCGAACGAGTACACGTGTTAGTATTTTTGAAAATATATCTTTTTAAATCCTTAGTCCCTAACTCTTTGCAACAACTTTCCTTATAAATAGAGATGCAGAGTTAGACTTTTAAAGAAGCATTTTTAGATTTCTTTTATGATCAAACTTTATACTTTTTCATCAAAACCCCTTGGATTTTTTAGGACCACTTTTACAAATCAAGAAGAACAAATTCCGAGTTCAAGAACCCTTGTAGAGATTTTCTCTACTGCTGAAATGTAGAGTCAAGGCTCTACGATTGAAGAAGAAATGAATTGAATATTCCTAAGGATGATCGGTGGATATCGTGGAAAGAGATGATTTATGTGCATGGTATTGGACTGTGCCGTATCTATTGAAGATTTGATGACATCTCTGTATTACACTTAGTGGGTCTTTATGCAGTTTGTAATTCATATTGTGTCTATCAAATTCTTTAATAATGCTGAAATTAAAGGTTTTGCCTGAAGGAAATTTTTCCTCAAATTCTTAATCTACTTATTTGGGTTGGAATTTGTCTTCATAATTATTATTGCATGTTCACTAAATTAAATCAAGTTAAAGTCTTGTAAAAAGTGAATTTGTGTGTTTGACCTAAGATACGAGTAATCCGTATAACCCATATTTTCTCATTTGTAAAAATCCAAAAACAAAAAGAAATGGGGGAATTTTTAATTGAGTGGTATTAAATTTGAACTTATTTAATGAGTTGACAACACAAATTTACCTAGGAAAGGATTGGAGTCGTTTGGGGATTCTCTTAACCTTGACATCCATGAATTTCAGCATTTGTCATTTTCTTCCACATTTTTTTGGCTTTAATTAAAGGTTGATTGGATCCTTTTATAGATGACTAACACATGGGAATAAGAAGTGGGCGGCTGAATCGGGTCATGCATGCATAATGCGACGGGTATTGGAAACGGACATGTGTGCATTGCACGGAGTCGACTGAGCGGTTGGTATTGGTGTGTGCATGGCGTGTGGCTTTCTTTTTTCCTTTTATTCCAAAATAAATATGGGAGGGAGAGTGATAGAACTTGGATCTTCCCTGCCTCCTCTTCCTTACTTTTCTAATAATCCAAGCTTCACTTGTTTCATAATCTGCCATAAATAATATTTACCCCATTCTTCAAGTCTTTTCTCTTATTATGACTTCAAATCTCCAAACTTCATAACTTCTCTGTTTGACCTCCAAACTTCACTATTTTTTTTATACATATAAAAATGCAAAATAAATATAGTTAATTCAAATTTAGGTCCATAAAAGCTTAGAAAGTTATAAAATTACTCTTATTTATATTTTAGCCCCCTTAGTTATTAAATTATTTGTTTTTACTCCGAATTCAACTAAATTTTAGGGAGACCGTTGTATTGTGCAGATAAATATTTAAAAATCACTTTTAGGCCAAAAAGTTATTAAAATTATGATTTTACCCTAGGGCTGCTAAAATTGCACTTTTAAGTCGATTTTTTTTTTTAAACTTGCACTTCTCTTCAAATTATTAAAATAATCCAAAGAACTACCTGTTTATCATAAATAAGGCCCAACGAGGCCTATATTGGGGCATAAAACATATAAAATAATGCATTAATGAAATATACTTAAACATAAACTTTTCCTAGACCCGAGAAAAATTAAAATTTAAAAATATATCTCGCAATCATAGGAATCATGATTGCATTTAGCATGTGCAATAAGCCGTTAAACCCATAGGTGTCCTCGTGGACGAGTTTTGTCTTTTTAGGGTTTGTAGTGAATATACCCACAAAATTCAAAATTTAACTAGATACAAAAGACTCAAAAGTAATATAATCAAGTCTTAAACGAAAACTCTATAAATGTATCAAGACTTCACTTCTCAATCTCAACTTATCATGTGCCCTTAGTAAATATGACTGTGAATTTCAAAAGATTATATTGTTATATTTTGTATCCGAAAGTTTTTTTCGATTCAAAATTTCACGGGATGCACTCATAATTGAATACTTGAAGATTGCATTTTTATCTTGGTATACGTGAATAAAAGAGTAATGAGAAAATTTGACATATATGTAGTGAGAAATGGATTTTTCTTTAATGGATGATTATGATCCCGTGAATGGAACGTCAATTAGACATTTAATCAGACCATAGATAATTATTCATCTTCTCTCTATATTATAACCAACTTTACTTGAGATCGAGTAGGATGTTCTTTCGATTGTATTACAAAATCGGGATTTGGTTAGAAAGAATATCATTTAAAGTTGAAAAAAACTAAGAATATAAAGGATTTTCGATATTTTGACATTTAGTCATTTTTTCTAATCCTGTATTTTTATAACTCACATACCCTATTTGTTCTTTCAAATTTCATTTTCTTATTATTTATTTCTTTTTTCCATTTTTCCTTCTTATATTTTCAAGCATTAATCTTGTAAACTTTCTTCATTTTATCTTTTCCTATCGTGATTTTACCCTAAAATTCTATTAAATGGGGCATGGATAATTTTCATTGGCTTTGAACTCCCAATTGGACTTAGGTAGGATTATGAGTTTTTAACAAAAGACTTATTTATCTCTTTGGTTCAGCTGCGCTTGCAATGGAATAATATAAAAAGGTTGGTTTAGTTTTAAATTTTTAACTTTTAAACGATCATATAATCTCACTTGTCAAGTTTAGTAAAGTTTATAGATGTCTCAATTAGACTTACTAAGACTGTAGTGCTTAAGATTCACATTTTGAATTTTGTTTTCACTAATCAAATAAAATAAATAATTTTGAGATCATCGAAGAATTTATCGTTAACGAATAGTTGAGTAATTTTAACTCATTCTGATTTGAGTCTTTCTAAAACGATGAATGGCACAAAAATCTCACGGGGCCAAAATTCCATATTTATTTAATAAGTTCTTTAACTTTCTTTTCAATGTTCGTTTTCAATCATATGTATGGCTAATGTGTAAAATATATAAATTGAGAATTTGTGAATTAATTATATATTAATAAGTTCTTTAAAACTCAATTATATTAAAAATATTTTTTTATTTTGAAAGTTTTTGATTTTTTGATTTTTTTATTTTACAAAAATACCATCCTTAACCCCAAACCAAAATTTTACATTGTCCGCAATGTATGCTCAAATAAAAATATGGACAAAGAAAATAAAATAAATTAGTAAATTGATGATATTACCCATTGACTTTAGTTTGCCATCAACTTTCAACCCGATCTCGCATGCATTTCATCATAAATCAACAGTTTGAATAATTGGGAGTCAATCCAATATATGATACATACATATGAAGGCACACAATGAATAGAATGAGTGTGCTAATGGTGACACACCATTATGATAGGTAATGGATGGTTGTACACTAAGGTAATACATTAGTGAAATCCTGAAGATTATTTGAAGCCTAAGTCCCCCTCAAAATCGAGAATGAATGTATCGAGCTATAAGTCGAACAAAACTTTAGTGACATCATCAAAATCATCAAAATACTCAAGTGATACGGTTGGTGGATATGATGGAAAAGGGTAACGCATCGTGATAAAACATTAGTCACATGGTAGAAATGATTAAATGATTTCTTCGATCACCCCCTCACTAAAAGTTAAGACCTCACGTGTCTCTATTCTCTGTAAAGCCACGTGTTTTGGTTCACAAAGAAGGAACTAATTTAACTTAGAATTCCAGTCTCTCTCTTTTATGTTAAGAAATGGATCCAATAAAGATTAGATTTCAATAATGACATCTACATAAAGCGACCCAAATTCTTTTTCAAATTCTTCAATACTTAAATCTAGAGAGACATCGGGTGCATCAATAATTAAATCTATGGTGTCACTGTCTAATGGGGTAGTGGCATCGAACACTTCCTGAACATACTTGACGTCATTTTTTCAATCATTAGATGATTGACTCTCTAAATTGAACAAATTTAAAACCATGGTCATATTCCCAAATGAGAGATTTATTTTCCTACTACAACATCAAATGACCGCATTAGAGGTATCCAAAAAGGGTCGACTAAGAATGATAGGAATTTTTACAAATGGGTTTAGTACGTGCTGAATGTCTAAGACTATAAAGTCTAAAGTAAATACAAACTCATTGCCTTAAATCAATACATCCTCTACAACACCTCTCGGCACCTTAACAGATTGGTCGTCTAAGGAAAGATTATTTTATTGGGTTTTAACTCCTTCAAACCTAGTTTCTCGTACACAGTGTATGGTGAAAGATTCATGAGGGCTCCTAATTCTAAGAGAGCTTTATAAGTGGTGTGCTCCCCTATCTTAATAAATATCATTGGCAATTTAGGATCCTTATGCTTGATGGGAGTTTTATATGAGATAGTTGAGCTAGCTTTATTGGAGAGAAAATCTTTCTTTGGAACGTTGGTGATCCTCTTGAAAGTATAAATGTCCTTCCAAAATTTGGCATAAGACATGACTTGTTGTATGGCATTTGTAAGGACATATTTTCATAGGTACGTTATCAATTTATTATATCTTATACCGCTACATCGTCGAAGAATATTCAAGATCATTCAATCATCAAAGACTAATCCAAATTTCTCAAGTTCTTCATCATTAAAGACTACGCGAAGTTTACTTTGGTAAGGTTATGTTTTAAATACCTTAACTTTTCACTTAGAGCTTTTGGGATATTTTTACAAAATATTTTCTAAGTGTTGGAGCGGACTTTTTCGTCAAAAATTGAGAATGAGTATTTTTCCTAAGTGTTGAAGCGGACATTAAAATAATATTTTTTTCCTCAGTCGTTCGAGCGACATAGCATGTCATTCGCGCGAGATAGCATGTCACGCGATCTCATTCGAACGACATCTGTCCTTCGTTCGAGCGACATACTGATCTCGTTCGAACGAGCTCTGTTTTTGAGGCGACACATTGTTCAATAAATATTCATTATTTGGTAACGTTTTCATTAAGAAGTCACAGCGTTTTGACGAATAGAAATACTGCGAAAGCATAATCCTTTTTGGCTTCTTCCTTTAGGGTTTTAATCCTTTTTTGTTTTCAATTCACAAAACTCCCATATGCTTTAGTGAATTGTTTGGTGTTTAAGAACAATTTTGCTTTTGTTCAACCTTTATGGAGAAGGGATCTCCATATTTGATCGGTGGATACCGAACGTAGACATTCTGCGTATGGACGAGCCGAAGACGATGAACCGACGCCTGGAGGGTATTTCGCTGTCTCTCGTATCTTTGAAGATTTGATGAAGGCACCGTGCATTACACTCTTGTGGGCGATTATCAAGTTGTATGTAAGTCAAAGGTCTTGTGAATTTTTCAAAGTGTTTATAAAAGGTTTTTACCCGAACAAGTTTTTTCCTATATCGGCCGTCTTTATTTTTCATGCACGGGTTAAATTTCTTATAATGTTTACATGCATGTGTAGGGGATGAATTAGTTTGTTTAAAAATAGACTCTAATTAAATAAGTGTGTCAAATTAGATATTTGAAAATTTAATCAATTATCACATAGTCACGTTTTTACAAATTGGTATCAGAGCGGGTTACGCTAATTTGTCGCGTATTCCTATTTTCCGCAAAATTGTGTGATATTGATTTTTTTAAATCAAGTTTGTGAAAATTCACAATTTTTCCTATGGAGCACTTATATAATCAGATGCCTATATTTGACGGGTCTAATTATGCCTACTGGAAAGCTCGTATGAAATGTATTATAAAATCTATTGACGAGCGTGTTTGGTTGCTTTGTGAAAATGGATGGAACCCCCCCACGGTCACCGTTGATAATATCACCTCTTTAAAACTCGTGTCAGCCTGGACTGAAGATGATTATAAAATTTCTAATTTTAATTCTCGTGGTTTGAGTGCGATTTTCTGGAGCCGTCACTTTCGACGAGTTCTGTCGAATTATGACGTGCACCACGTCTAAAGAGGCATGGGATGTTTTGAAATTGACACATGAGGGTACGGACGCGGTTAAAGAATCTAAGTTACAAAATTTGGCCACCCAATTTGAGACTATCACCATGTCTGAATCTGAATGCTTTGATGATTTTTATGCACGTTTGTCAGACATTGTTAACACCAGTTTTAATTTGGGTGAGGTGATTGATAACACGCGTGTCCTTAAAAAGATTTTGAGATCTCTTCCAAAACGTTTTATTCCTAAAGTTACTGTTTTGAACTATTTGGGAAAATTGAAATCACTTAAGTTGGAAGAACTTGTAGGAGATCTTCAAACCTATGAGATTGACATGTTTCCCAAAACCATTAAGGTTAAGGATAATGGCATTGCTTTAAAGACTCATTTTAAGAAAAAGAAAGAAAATGTTTATGAGTCTGATTTTGAAGAAGATTTTCATATGGCCTTGTTTGCGAAATTTTTAAAAAGTTTCTCAAAATGAATAAAGAAAATTCTTCCAACAAAAAGAGATCTTTTGAATCAAATAAAAAGAAAGTGGAGGCCAAAGATAGTGATAAGGAGGATGAGATCAGGTGCTTTTAGTGTGAGGGAAAAGGGCACATAGCTAAAGAGTGTCCTACTAGGATAAGGAGAAAGGACAAAAAGACTGCTATGCCCTCCACTCTTAGTGATAGTGAGGGTGATGAGGGTGATGAGGGAGATGAGTCCGATAAAGGTTTAGGACATTTGATGGTTGTCTCTTTTTCTAGTCGTGTGAGCACACCCATTCTGTCTCACGAGAGTGCACACGAGAGCGATGATAGTGATTTGTGTTCTTCGAGTGAGGAAGAAAGCGAGAGTGAGAGTGGAGATGAAAGTGAGCTCCAAAAATCTTTTAGAGATTTATACACCGAGACCTTGAAAACAAATATGTATAATAGAGATTTAGGTCATCGGGTTTTAAATTTGGAGAGAGAGAAGAAGGTTTTGAGAAAGGAGAAGTGTGATTTGATCGACACGTTGTCTAGTCTGACGACACGTGTATCCCAACTCGAGAGTGATCTCGAACGTGCCATGGAGGTCAAAGTCAAGTTTGAGAATGCACCTTAGAAGGTTGAAAAGGTGGTTCTTAAGGGTAAAGGTGAGAATGTAGGAATAAGTCTTGACAGTGCTTCTACTTCCCAATTAGCACCCGAGCCAGTTCCCACTTTAATGACAGATTCACATGAGTCTCACCCTTTCCCACCTAGGAATCCCATTCCTATTAGGAAAGTGCGTCCTAGAGTTTTTGAGATAGGTGTTCCGAGGCCTATTTATGTTTGCTCACATTGCAAAAGGAGAGGACAGCTTAGGAAATTTTTCTTTAAGTTGGGGTATGTGTCACGTTTTGCTTCTACACGTGTTTCTGATACACATGCACCCACACATGATTCTTTTCATGCTCCCGGAGACTACATGAGAGAGTTTGCACATTTAGGTGAGCAAGTTAAGTTTTTAGTCAAAACTTCACAAGAATTAATGGAGGTTTTTTATAAGTTGTCACCACCTTTGGAAAACCCCTCTGCACCTAATGATTGAGTTTTGACTTGTTTACTAGCATAGGATGATTTTCATGATGACATTGTTTGCCTATTGCTAGTATGTATCATTTTTGTATGTTTTATTTTTTTTAGGTATTTTTTTTAAAAATACAAAAAGATTTTATTTTGATAAATTTTGAGAAAATCCAAAAAGATTTTTGTATTTTGTTTGCACCGTTTATGGATTGACACTTAGGATGACCGAGTCACAACATCATTCCATTATTTTCATGTGACTATTTGATAGTGTTTTGAGACAATAGGTCAATTCATCCTTGTGCTTTATAATGTTTTGAGTCATTAAGATGTAATTAAGTGTTACTTCCTACATGTTTGACTCGTGTTTCCTTTATTGCACGGATTTGTTTGATTATTGTGCTTGTCTTATCACTTTTTGGTTGGGTGTTTTCACTTCAATCATGTCCTTAAAACGAACCAAGCACGATAAAACTTGATAAAAGGTTGTGCATATAAAAACCGTTTTGTGAGTTTGTGTGTTTTGTTTGAAAACGGGGAAGGGCTGCGAAAGGTTCATTTTGCCTTTGCGAATACTAAGTCACCGTTAAATTGGACCTAAAAAATGGAGGAATTTTATTATCTTGGGTTCAAAGAGGTTTAAAAGAGCCCAAAAAAATTTAGAGGCAATAAAAATAAATTCATGCCAATTATGGGCCATTTAGGTTTTCGCACCAATTCTCCAAGGTTTGAGAATTTAGATTACCTCTAAAAAGAAAATATATATGAGGGTGTTTGGTTGGAGATTTTATAACGGGTTTGCACGTCTTTGAAATTCTTAAAAATGCGCTAAATAGTTTTGGACGTTATTGGAATCATTTTGACTTTAATTTGTTGATTTGTATAAGACGATGTCATCTAAATTCAACAATATTTTCACCTAAGGATACTTTTGATGTTCATTCGTTAGGGGTACACATATGCATCGTGCACATATGCTTGATTGAGTTGATTTACCTATCGAATGTGTTCACACCCATTCATTCCATTTTCATGACTTGGTTGTTTGATTTTAAATCCATGGTGTAACTTTTTTTTGTATCCTATTTTTGTATAAAAAATTAAAAAATCTAAAAATAGTTTGTGAAATTTTTGGGGACATACATTTGCATGCGCGTAGTTTGATCCATGTTTGCTATGCATTTTTTCGTGATACTCCGTGTTTTGATTATTTCTTCTTATCTGTCTATTTGGGGACATCATAAAAAGGGGGAGAAATAATTATCATGTTATGGGGGAGTCTTTGCATTATGGGGGAGCTTTGATTTACTAATGCTTTATTCTTATATCATTTCAAACTCGATGCATCACGAAGGTTTTTGCTTTATCTCATGTGTGTAGGTACAAATATTGAAGATCGTGATGTTGCACACCCTAATGAGAAAAGCTTTGAGATTTAACGAAGATGATTGAAGAACAGTTTTGAGGTCTTGCAAATTTATTCATGGGAGGGTAGATTTGTATAGGCATTTTGGTTTTTTGATAATTTGGATTTTTATGTATGTACCGGCATAGACATAGGGGGAGATTTGTAAGGACATATTTTCATAGGTCTGTTATCAATTTATTATGTCTTATACTGCTACATCGTCGAAGAGTATTCAAGATCATTCAATCATTAAAGACTAATCCAAATTACTCAAGTTCTTCATCATTCAAGACTATGCGAAGTTTACTTTGGTAAGCTTATGTTTTAAATACCTTAACTTTTCACTTAGAGCTTTTGGGATATTTTTACAAAATATTTTCTCAGTGTTGGACCGGACCTTTTCGTCAAAAATTGAGAATGAGTATTTTTTATAAGTGTTGAAGCGGACATTAAAATAATATTTTTTTCGCCTCAGTCGTTCGAGCGACATAGCATGTCGTTCGCGCGAGATAGCATGTCGCGCGATCTCGTTCGAACGACATATGTCCTTCGTTCGAGCGACATGCTGATCTCGTTCGAACAAGCTCTGTTTTCGAGGCGACACATTTTTCGATAAATACTCATTATTTGGTAACGTTTTCATTAAGAAGTCATAGCGTTTTGACGAACAGAAATACTGTGAAAGCAGAATCCTTTTTGTCTTCTTCCTTTAGGGTTTTAATCCTTTTTGTTTTCAATTCACAAAACTCCCATATGCTTTAGTGAATTGTTTGGTGTTTAAGAACAACTTTGCTTTTGTTCAACCTCTGTGGAGAAGGGATCTCCATATTTGATCGATGTATACCGAGCGTAGACATTCTGCGTGTGGACGAGCCAAAGAAGACGAACCGATGCCTAGAGGGTATTTCGCTGTCTCTCGTATCTTTGAAGATTTGCTGAAGGCACCGTGCATTACACTCTTGTGGGCGATTGTCAAGTTGTATGTAAGTCAAAGGTCTTGTGAATTTTTCAAAGTGTTTATAAAAGGTTTTTACCCGAAAGGTTTTTTTTTCCTATATCGGTCGTATTTATTTTTCATGCATGGGTTGAATTTATTATGATGTTTACATGCATGTGTAGGTGCTGAATTAGTTTGTTTAAAAATAGACTCTAATTAAATAAGTGTGCTAAATTAGATATTTGCGAATTTAATCAATTATCACACAGTCACGTTTTCACAACATTAAGTAGTGGGAATTTAATTTTTCCTTTCTTAAACACTTCCAACATTTTGTTTACGTGTGCCTTATTCGTTTGAGGCACTAAACATTTCATAAATGGAACTTTGTGGATTTAGG
This sequence comes from Sambucus nigra, assembly GCA_949130495.1. Taxonomy (NCBI): domain Eukaryota; kingdom Viridiplantae; phylum Streptophyta; class Magnoliopsida; order Dipsacales; family Adoxaceae; genus Sambucus; species Sambucus nigra. Next base: position 326,468,704 of record OX422211.1, on the reverse strand, counting down.
TCTCTACAATTCGCACGAAAGATAAGGTTGGAGGAGTAACTTGAACCTGACCATTTTCATGGTTCCTTAGGGGTATTTCTTCTCTTTGACTTTTTCAATTTCCTTTTCAGCAAACTCTTGGACCTTAGTGTATACTTCTTTTCTATACCTAAGAATGATTATGGCCATGTCGTCCTCTTGGGTTTAGGATAAATTATAACCATCTTGCACTTCATATTGGGTTTTCATCATATTAAACTTTGGGTTCAATTTTGGCTGACTCGATCACTTCCCTTTCTCTCTCTTTCTAAGGTCTTAAGCTAGTTGGGTTCATACCTCAATGTTCGATTGAGTGTTTTCATAAACAACGTGTTGCATTGACTGCTGGAATTGGATCATGTTTTGGACGAGCAATTTCAATATATCCTATAAATCTCAGATCTTTTGGGATGAAGGATACGGTTCTACGTTGGAGTTATGGTTGGGTTACTGAAAGTTTTTCCTCCTTGGTATTGACCCTTGGACCACGAAGGATTGGGATGATATTTTCACCTTGGGTTATAGGAGTTCAAAAATGGGTCATACCTTGGTCTATTTTCATATAGGGCATTTTCATGCTAGGCCAAAGTCTTATTAGTTGGGAGTGTGGGGAAGTTTTTGATTAAGTGGTCAAATGTGTCACAACGTAGACACATGGGGTGCCTATTTATTGGATGACCACTGGTATGACTTAGGTTCCCACTTTACTCAATTCAAGGGGTTATATATAGTGGACCAAGGTCCCTATTTTATTGCTCACATAAAAGTTATGGTGAACTTGGTACGTGGTACCAACGTTGGTCGGGCTTGGCATAAATTCTCGCTAGGGTTCCCAACGTTTGGAATTTTTGGCTACATCTTCTAGAACTTTCTAAGCACTGGTTTCACTCTTTTTTATAAAATTGACATTGCATATTAATTCCAACATCTCTCGAGTATTAGAGTTAAACCCTTCGTAGAGCATTTGTACTTGGTGTCCTAACTCTATCCCATGATATGGACATTATTTTACCAAGTCCTTGAATCATTTTAACTATATAGATAATGATTCTCCCTCCCGTTTGATAAATATGTTTATAGAGTGACGTAGAGAACCATGTTTTGGTTCAGGAAGAAATTTTGGACCAAATCTATACTTATCTTGTTCCAAGTAGTGATGGATTAGGTTTCGAACGTTAGGAACTGTCCCTTCACGTTCTCTTTAAAATATATTGGGAACAATTTAAGTCTAATAACATCATCAGGAAGTTATTGGTATTTCATGGTCCCACAAATCTCACTAAATTTGCATATGTGCAAATCGGGTTCCTCTATTTCCATACGCCTAAATACATCTTGCATTTTAATGGTTCCCAATTTAAATTCGAAGTTATTGGTATTGAGTGGGGGATGATGATACACAATGTATGACTACGTTGTCCCCCAGGGCTTGAGGTGCTACGTCATCTCCCATTTCAGAATATATTGAGTCTCTTACAATATAGGTGATTGTTAAATCGGTGGGTTCATCACTCTTTAATCAAGTGGTATTGTTTCAAAAGCAATTATGTATGTAAGACGTACCTCACATAAATGCGAATAAAAAACAATCGGTGGATTCATTGACTCATAACCACATAATTACTAAACTAACACAAAGAAAATAAATTTATCTCATATAGGTAACAGTAAATTCATTTTTTAAATATAGTTTTTTCGTGACTAATCACGAAAATACTGGTCTCCAAATTAATCTCCCTAATTAGAAAGCTCTTACTATTTGACAAGGGAGAATAAACTGTTATCGCCTTAAATTCCAATTTTACTTACAGATAGGTAGTCAGTACAGATACTCATTAACAATCACCAGTCCTAGACAAGATAGGACGGAATCAATTTGGCAAGTTTGTGTTGAAATCGCTTTGAATTCTATTCTTGTTAAGAGTTTTCTACTGGTTATGTGAATTCCCTAAGAGCAATGCCTAGTTAACTTTAATTTAAAAGTGAAGGCTATGGTTATGAAAATGCTCGACCAATTTAGTGATTTTCGATTCAATAAAGGATGATGAAATCCTCACCTTATCTTGTAAATGGGTTTTTCTTCAATTCAAATTTATGCAATATGCTAAGTGAAATATAAAACATTAATTCTATGTAATGAGCATACAAAACATACTTCCAATGTGGACATTTCACGATCATTTGTTTACGTCAGTTCAAAATTTTATTTGATGCCAATCGAGAGAAAATGTTGTCTACGTTTCAGTCATTACCAAGTGTACCATGTGCACATGGTTAGACTGCACAAGTGTCTTCAGTATTCAAATGTCGTTGCTTGCGTTTTGGGAATGTTATTATCTTTTTTTCTTTTTGTATTTTTTTAATGTACTACTTAAAAATAACACAAAATAACTAAACCAAACATAAAGTATGACTAAGAAAATTCAAAAGAAAATAGCACGACATAATGCAGTTACGATGTATTTTTCACTAAAAAGAAGAAAACAATGATTAAAGAAACAAACAAAGTAAACTAAAATATTTTTATATTCTGTAAAAAAATAGCCTATTGGAAGAAGAATAATTTTTAAAATTTTGGCATTTTGTTTTTGTGATTTAATAAGAAAACTAGTAAAGAAACTAGTACTTACTAAAAAAAAGACTTAAATGTTCTTTTTTTTACAACTTGTTTTTTTTAATAAACACGGGACTAACACTAAGAAAGAAAAATATTTTTTTTAGATTTTTCTACGGACTAACTACTAAAAAACAGAATCTGGAAATTTTCAAAAAGGGCATATATATAATATATATATATATATATGTATATTGTATTTTGTTTTTTTATATCTTTATGCATTTTTTTATGATAGCACGAACGAAACAAGTCTGAAAGTCTATAATTTCTAAATTGAAAACAAATCTCCAATAACGGGGCCAATAACTTATTAGCGTGATTATTAAAAATATCGTAAGTGCATGAGCTATTATAGTAAATGCTATGCAAGTTCGAGTCAAACACATGAAGATTTGATCAATTTTATAAATTAAAGACGTTCTAACTAGACAATTTTGATAGAGAAATAAGATGTAGAGATAAAAAAAAATAGACACTAATAAAAGAATGAAGGCAGAGCAAGTAAGAAATATGGAAAAGATTATAAGGACATCGGATTCATTTACTATTATTATTAGATTATGAATAATTAGTCTAACTAAAAATTCTCTTTTATAACTCAAAATTTACCAAATCTCTTCGCGTAAATTTCGAAAGAAGAAAACATTAAAGTTCGTATCAAAATATTTTAGGGTCCGTTTGGTTGCGAAGTGGGCAAATATCTAAGTAGGTAAAATTTTCTATGGCCCAAAATTTTCATAGGCAAATGTTAAGTTTGCCCACTTTGGACTATCAAACAACCTAATGAGTAAAAAAATAAAAGTCAACCCAATGAGTCAAAAAGTAAAATAATTACTTCCAAAACAAATAAAAAATTGACTAACATAAAATATAGTTAACTAAAATAAATAGATTTTACCAAAAAAGTAAATTAATACATTTTTTGAAACATTTAAATAATTTTAACAGTTATGAAAAAATATAAAGCATTTTTTAAAATTGTATTTCTAAAAACAATTTTAAAAAGTAGTATTTTTAAAAAAATTAAAAATAATTTTTAAAATTTGTTTTAAAACCCGGTTTAAGAAACTGTTTTTAAAATAGTTTTTACAAACACCTTTTAAACAGTTTTTAGAAGAGTCTTTAAATAATTTTTAAAAATAGTTTAATATAGTTTTTTAAAACATGTTTTAAAAAGCTATTTTTGAAATATTTAAATTGGTTTTTTAAAATATTTTAGAAATTTATTTTTTTAAACAGTTTATTAAAATTTTTAAAACATTTTTTCTTAAGTTATTTAGAAAAGTTTTATAAAATAATTATGAAAACATTAGAAAACATTTGAGAATAATATAAAAAAAAGGGAGAAAAAGTATTCATTCAAAGTTGGCAAATTTGTTGGAAAAAATTTCTCAACCAAATAGATAAGCAAAATTTGCCCACAAAAAGTGGGCAAATGATGGTAAAACATGGGAACCCATGGAAAATTTTACCATGGAAAATTATGTAACCAAACGGACAAAAATGTTGGCAAATCCTCCATTTGCCAACTTATTTGCCAATTTTCATTCAAAATAAGGGGAACCAAACGGACCCTAATATCTCTTTTTAGATGGAAAAATATCTATTCCCATGAAAATATCACTCCTAAGTATTTTATGCCAAATATAAGCATGAAATATCATAGAATTCAATATAAATATAATATATCATAAGTAGTCACATAAAATCAAAGAATGTGAATAAAACTAGTAAATTTTGATGGTTAAAGTATTACTCTCATAAATATTATAGTGAATAATAAATTTCTAAAACTGCTAAAACATGTAGGGATTTTGTATGAATTAAACTACATAAACAGTCACTAACAAAATATAGGTATACTTCATCTAATTTTATGAATTAAATAAAGACAGAAACACAATTAAAATAATATAATTATAAGATTAATATATTATTCTCATTAAAATAAACAACTTACAATAATTGTCTCAATACTTAACTTCAAATGTAAAAATTCCTCTCCAGTATTTGCACACACTTGCCTCATAAACACTTAAATAAAGTACAAAGATTAATATTTTTTCAGCTCCCAAAATTACCTCGTCTAAAAATTCTGCCTAAAAAATTCCCTTTTAAGTGGTGAACCCAAGATGCTTTTCATAGGATAAAATGTAAAATGTTAGGTTTTTTTTTATTTGGGATGAAATACCTTTTAATTGGTTGATTTTGGGTTTGTAAAAATCCATAAACAAAGAAATGTGAGCCTTTTTAATTAGGTGGTTTGAAATTTCAAGTTATCTAATGAGTTGACAACACAAAGTTGCCTTGGAAAGAGTTAAATTCACTTTAGGATTCTCTTCCCCTTGAAATCCATGAATTTTAACATTTGTCCATTTCTTCCACAATTTTTTGCTTTAATTAAAGCTGACTAGCTCCTTTGACAGTCGACTCGCGCTTGGAAATAAGAGTTGGGTGGCTAAATCGGGTTATGCGCGCATTATGTAATGGGTATTTTAAATGGGCGATGACGCATTGTGCAGAGAGACTTAGCAGCCCGTATTGTTGCACGCATGTCACGTGGCTTCCTCCTATTTTTTTTATTGTATCCAAAAAAATATGGGGGAAGGATTGAACTTAGGTCTCCCACTCCACTTCTTACATCCTTTTTCACTAAGTCAATCTTCTAGTTGTTCAATAGTATGGCCTAAATATAATTTAACCCATTCTTCAAACATTTTCTCCTATTTGCAGTTTTAACCCAAAACATTATAACTTCTGTGTTCGAAATCCAAACTTCATAATTTTTCAGGGGTACCTATAAAAATGCAAAAGAAATATAATTAATTCAAATTAATGTCCATAAATGTTTAGAAAATTATAAAATTATCCTTATTTATATATTAGCTCTCGAAGTTCATAAATTATTCGTTTTAACTTTAAATTCAATCAAATTTCTAGGAGACCTTTATATTTCCTAGATATACATTTAAAAATCAATTTTAAGCCCGTAAAGTTTTTAAAATTATGATTTTACCCCCATAGGGTTTCTAATATTGTACTTTTTTACTTGAATTCTTTTCAAACATGATTTTTTTTCTTCTAAATTACTAAAATGACTCCAAAAACTAACTATGTATTTTTCAACATGCCTAATAAGGACTAGATTTGGTCATAAAACATTCAAACTAATCCTCTAATAAAGCACTAAACATTTTTGAATATACGACTTATAAAGGAATCAGACATGACTTACATATACAACCACAGTGACCACTGCGATGCCACTCCCTTATGCTCTACTCATTTCTACACACACACAAACATCCATTCTACCCATTCCCACCTACACGTACTTGCATTTTAAAAATAGGAAAACCTATTTTTTCCATCTAATTTTTTATGAAGAGTGTTCACACGTTCCCCTCACCCTTTCATCGCGTCTCGACTTTTAATCGTTCAATTAAAAGCCCTCAAGTCAAGCCCTATAAAAATGGATCCCCATCAACATTAAAAGTACCCCAAAATTGAACAATGATTCAATATTCTAACTTTCTTTAATCCCAAGCATTCGAGAAACTCGAGCTCAGTCAGAAAAATCCTGAGTGAAGTTCATCCTTCAGAAAAGTTATTTCCTCCTAAAAATAGAAGCAAACCTTTGCACGAATCCCATAAGAGTCGTCCCTTCCAAACGTAGATCCACCCGACGAAATGGTACCACCTCATAGGGGAACTCCTCCGGGTAAAATATGGATTACGCTACAAGTGTGAAGAAACTCCCTAGAAATTTTGGCTCAACACCCCAAATATATATATATACTAGCGTATGCCCGTGCCTGAAGGCACGACAAAAATTGTCCAAAGTACGAAATCGCGAACCAACGAAAAATTTTCAAAGTTCGTAATCGCGAAACGAAAAAAAAATTCAAAGTGAGTAATTACAAAATGGTAAAATTTTTTAGAAGTATGGCCGTGCCTAAAGGCACACATATAATTTTGTATAAAGACGTGTATAATGTAAATAATAATTTTTTTAAATACATAATCGCAAAACGGCTAAAAATTCAAAAATATGTAAATGTAAAACGACAAAAATTTCAATCCCCGACAAACCAAAGTGTAATTAAAAAAATTTGCCATAATATTCTGTCGTGTTCGTGATTGGTAGTAAAATCTCCTGTCGTGTCACTTCGATTTTATTTTGGTCAAGTTCATTTTTTATTAAAAAAAATATTGGGTCAAATTCGAGGTAAGTAAACAATAATATTTCATATCATGTCATGTCACATTATGTCGAGCCATGTTTTTTTTTTTGCCGACTTCATTTTTTGTTAAAAAAATACTGTGTGATTTTAAAAAAAAGTGTAATTTAAAAAAAATGGTCATAATATCCTTTATTTATAGGACTATCATGCATAACGTTAGTATTCACAATTGGTAATAAATCCCATGTCAGGTATATTTTGGTAAAATTCGTTTTTGGTTAAAAAAAAGTTGGGTCGTGTTTGAGATAGGTAAACAATAATATTTCATGTCGTGTCGTATTTATTTTGTCCGTAATTGCAAAACAAAAAGAACATAATTGCAAAAAAAAATTGTTACCCGACAATAAAGTGAAATAAAAAAAAATTGTAATTCAAAACTTTCTAAAGCATATAATTTAACTTTGCTCAAGTGACTCAAAGTGCATACAATAACAAATTGTCCAACAACATTTACATACAATATGAAATAAAAAATATTCACTTCATTCACAAATCCATTGCATTCACATTGTGCCTCAAATAAACAAACTGTCCATTTAAAAAAAATTGGACAGGGTCTCCTTTGTTTATTGGACTATCCACCCTCTTAAAGGGTTACAACCAATCCAACAAAATTCAATAATCTCAATAGTAAAATCTAACAAATATTTTAATGAAACAAATTTCGTAAAAGCAATCACATATACATGAACTGAAGTCGTCCCGCATGTTCCACTAAAACAATTGTTCGTAGTTTTCAAAATGTGACCTGATACAAAACAAAAAATATAGTTAGTCAATTAAATTGTTTATGGAAAAAAATTCTAAATTTTTTCAAAAAAAAAAATAATATTTACATTCTCAGTTATTTTTCTCGAAAATATCCCAAAACAAACTACTACATATTTTTATATTTAACACACCACATAACAGGAAGTTTCCGAAAACCCACCTGAAACGATCCAAGTAAAAATCGTTAGATGAATTGTGGAGTGTGAGAAAATACCCTAGATTACAAAAGCCGAAATGACATTATGCGTGGGAGAAATTACCTGGGGCGACTGCGCGGGAGGGGGCGGCTGCGCAGGAGGGGCGGCTGTGTGGGAGGGGGGCTGCATGGGAGGGGGCTGCTGCGTGGGAGGGGGGGCTGCGTGGGAGGGGGCTACTGCATGGGAGGGGGGATGCGTGGGGGGTGGGGGATGCGTGGGGGGTGGGGGCTGCTGCGGGGGTGGGGGCTGCTGCGGAGGGGTATTGGTAGTGTGGGAGGGGGGGGTTGCATGGGAGGGGGGGCTGCGTGGGAGGGTGTGTTAACGGGGAAAGTTAAATGAGGGAGAGAGAGTTGAGGGTTTATATGCCAATGCATATATGCCAGTGCATATATGCAGTGCGCGCGCGCGTGTGTGTGTGTGTGTGTGTGTGTGTTTATGTGTGTGTTTGTGTGCGCGTGTGTGAGTGGAGAAGGGGGAGGGGACGGGATAGGGGTTACGTGTGTCCGTGTGTGTGTGTGTGTTTGTGTGGCATCTTGTGGCGAACAAAGGTTAAAATCCTTGTCAAAAATGGTGTGGCAGCTATGTAGGTGATATCCAAGACACATCCAACACCAGAATCATCATGTGGCCATAGAATTTTTGCATCTTCAATTTTCTTTGGCATCTGAAGCTTGAAACATTCTGAAGCTTGGCCCTACAAGAGATTTGTGAAAAAATAATGAACATTATTAATGTAATCAGGCATTCAAATTGGCAATACGTAACGGTATCAACCAATAATTTAAACCATTCTTCAAGGACATTACATAGGATGAAATTTGTAGTTGATATTATAATTTTTACAACTAAACCGAGAAGTTTGCAACATGGTCCTGGAAAAATAAGGACAGATACAAAATATAGGAAACTAATACCTCTTTCTCTTCATCCCCCTCTGACATGTTTTGGAAGTTTAATTTGTGTGTGTTTGTGTGCGCGTGTGAGTGGGGAAGTGGGGCGGGGACGGGGCATGTATGCATATATGCATATGCAAGGACGGGGCAGGTATGCAAATATGCAGTGCATATATGCATATGCATATATGTAGTGCGAGTGTGTGCGTGTGCGTGTGCGCGTGCGCGTGCGTGTGAGCGTGTGTGAGTGGGAAAGGGGGGAGGGGACGGGCGGGGGGCGCGTGTGTGCGTGTGCGTGCGTGTGAGTGGGGAAGGGGGGAGGGGAGGGGATGGGAAGGGGGAGCAGGAATTGCCATTACACATGAAGAAACCTAGATATACAAATCGAGTAATAAATGAATCCTTGAGACTCTACCCACAGCCACCTGTTTTGATTCGTCGTTCAATTGACAATGACACACTTGGAAAGTACCCTACAAAAAGGGGCGAAGATATTTTTATTTATATTTGGAACCTACAGGCTATAGTAGCAATGGCAATGCTTGCTCGACGTTTAAATGAACTTGGAACACCTCCCGTCGGATGACTACAGGAGCCACAATTCACACAACATAATGGTTGAAGATGGCTGCAACGCGAATGAGTAAACCTACTGTAATTCCCACTCCCACTCTAGAGATGCCCATATTGATGGTGGATTCATCTGTAACAGTCCGCTCATTCCTAATATTTATGTGAGAAAGGTAAAGTTTCTCCCGCTCGTTCCTAAAGTAATACCCACGTTGTAAAGGAGTAAATGAAAAAACTAACAACTACAACGTATTTAATAAAGGTGCACAAAACGTCACAGTGCTTATGAATTTACTACTCTTTTAATATCATATAACATTTGAGTTTATTGACACTTACCTGTCACCCGGAAGCATCACAAAGCCCTGGACTGTTTATCTGATGTTTAACCCTCCCATTTCCCCCCGACAAACCCCTCACTGATCCAGCAAAATAGTCATAGCCCTCTGTATTTAAGAACCAAAAATTGCCCCAAAAATTGATCGAGCAAGAAGGTCATGACATGCTCTGGCTGCCTATGCATCGTTTTGCAAAGGTCCATAAAATTGATTTTAAACCATTCTCTGTCCCTCCACGAAGAACATGTGCAGGCCTCATAAACACTCTGCCTAGAAGCTCCTCATATTCATAGTCTCTATCAATCCCCTCCCATCGAAATCGTTATTAGAGGACTAAATTAGCAGCTGCAGGAAAGGACACAGACTATGTCTTGATTTTGTATTATGTTGTACCCTTTCCAACAATTAATATGGCTCTAGCATGTACCATTCTTCGTCTAGGAGGGGAAGTAACCCCAGCAGAAAAAAGCAACAATAGGCTTTTCAGTCCCACTTTTCTTTATGAGGGCCTTTAAAACTATTACTTCACAACTTCTACTTGAGAATGAAGGTTAAAAACTTGATACAAAGCAGTGATAAACAAAAAGAATAGCAGCATGCATTCAATGTCATCTTATTGGAAACAAAGAAGTGTTATTTGTACCTTCATTCAATGTCATTGCTGCTGCTCGTACCATGCAAACAGCCACGTTGGAATCTTATCGGAGAGCCACGTTAAAATGAAACCTTAGAATATCATAAAATCAGAATATAAAGTTAAAATTTCATTAACATAATTTACCCCATATCATAAATTTGCATTAACATAATTTACCCCTTTGAGAGACTTTTCGGTCTGTTAAGCCTCCTGCCATTTAGCTTCATATTTTGTAACTCCTCGATCCTCTCCTAAAGGCCTTTTGTCATCAATTAATATAAATAAGTGTTAGAAACATCAAACTTACATTAACATAATTTACCCCAAACATCAAACTGATAAAGTTGATAAAAAGTTGTCCATGGTAGAAAGCATAACCCTCACATGAGAAAAATCATGAACATGAGGTGTCCTTCATTCTAAAAACAACAATCTCAACATCAACTCTATTTTTTATTTTATATAAAAAAAACATGAGAAAAATTATGGAAAAGGAGTTGAACTCGATAAATTCTGAAATCAGTTCTGCATCAAGTATCTTGTATGTACTCTCATGAATCAGTTCTGCATAATTTCTGAAATCATAACTCATTAGTGATTGCATTCCATACTAATTCAAACGCAATTGAATTGCTATCTTCAACTCATGAAAAAGTTCATATCCATTAAGAGAAACTATTCAAGTATATCATACATCCATTCCGTTTTGTTTTGTAAAGCACAAATGTTCATATCCATTAACGAAATGACTTTAATTTGGGAGGCTTGTGATCTGTATGTTGCATTACTTAAATGGCATACTGCTGTAAATGCTGCTATAAATGCATACTACATATGCATATGCAACTGTATGCATACCTGAAATGGCATACATGCTGCTGTTGTAAATGCACACAACTAAAAAGATTTGATTGTCCATACATGCTGCTGTAAATGCATACTGCATATGCATAATGTATGCTGCATACCTTAAATGGCATACCATAAGTTCGCTGCAGTGTATATGTATGTATGTAAAACTCAAAAAGGAGGGAATTTGATGAGATCTAAATAAAGTAAGACATTTGTGAGATCTTACCATGAAGAAGTTTTGCAAAATAGTTACATGAAACAGCTGCATTCGTAAATAAGATCCTACTCGCAAATTGTAATGTTTAAAAACAGCTGTACACATACAATACAAATCAAAATCTGAATAATTTTCAACTTAAGAATTCAATAACTTGCAACCTAACTAAGAAAAACAATGAGATATACCTGAGCGTGTGAGAAATTGGCTGATGTTGAAGACCTGGAAGCGAGTGAGTCCACCTCTGCTGAACCTCTATTACCGGGACAAAAGAACATAAAGTCATTAAAACATAGCTAATCAAATGAAATGTGAAAACAAAGTGTGAAATGTGTAATCATAACTATTAGATCCAACAATATATTTAAAAATTTATAAAATTAGTATTTATAGACTGAGCTTGAAAATGTCAGTTATAAACCTCATTCCAATAAAGAGTGACAATAAATAAATTGTAAGTCATATTGGAATCAACATAAGCACCATATTTCATTTGAATAGAAAATTACTGAAGAAAATCTCTGAAATGTTCATAACTATTAGAGCCAACAGTAAGTACCAGAATGTTTTCCTCAAACAAATACCTACTGCTGCTACACATACACTGCCACTGCCACTGCCACTGCCACATACACATAGAGAATTAGTAGACATGTTAGCAACCAAAAGATTTAACAGAAGTAAGAAAATGCAACATAAAAATAACCTGCTATAACAAAACTTCTGGATACACAATATTTATCGTTGAGTTTGTACCATCTCGAGGTAGAAGGATACTTAAACAATTTGCACTTGTACATCTTGAAAATGAGACATATAGTTGACCGTGACTAAAAACCGGTGTTCGCAAGTCAATTCCAACAAATTTAACAGACTGGCCTTGGGATTTGTTCATCGTCATTGCATATGCTAATCTAACCGGGAATTGGCGTCTTGTCATCTGAATTGGCACTTCTACTGAAGAGGGTGTTAAAGATATTCTTGGAATAAAAGCGAAATTACCGCTATGATCTCCCGTTAAAATTTGAACTTCAATTACATGTTAAGCACAATTAACAACGATCAGCCTAGTGCCATTACAAAGACCATCCCTAGGTGAAATATTTCTCAGCAACATAATAGGACAACCAATTTTAAGTTCCAACTTGAACAAAGGCAACCCCGAGGGACTTAGGGAATTCAAATATTCGTTTGGATATTGATTAACTACGTCACTACTTGTTTCGTCCAGGCACAACTTATCTCCAGCCAAGTATGTTATTGTGTCACCGGGATGAATATTTAATGCAGAACTGTTTATAATATTGACATCGTCATTCCTCGCAGAAAGAATTGTTCGTTCTTTAAGGTAGTTTGGAGTGGCAGTGCCGATCGCATTCAGCGATGGATAAATCTCCGTCAATAACTCATTAAGACCACTGCACTTGCGTATTGTTGAAGGTAGTTCTACATCTTCTTGGGGGTTGGACCCAATCTATAAATATGTAAATGAAAATTAGTAACATTATTAATGGTATAGGAATGTGTGAAAACAGAGATGGACTACAAAATTCAAATTATACCTCAGATAGGAAGCTTGAAAATGGAACACTTTCAGTTTCTGCGGTATTAAGACGCATATTGGAAACCAAAGTCAAAACGTGAATATCTTTCCATAACAATGAACGTCTCAATGACGCGACAATAATTTGCTCACGAAGGCCCCTTGGTATCACGGGTAGAATTTGACGAAAGTCACCACCCAAGACAACAGTGATACCCCCAAAAGGCTTATTACAATTACGAATATCTTTCAAAGTCCTATCTACGGCCTCCACACAAAAACGATGTTGCATTGGAACTTCATCCCATATAATTAATTTTGCCAACTTAAACAACTCAGAATGAATCGACTGCTTTGTAAACCCACAAACTGAATTTTCAAGAATTTCCAAAGGAATACAAAAGGTCGAATGTGCAGTTCGACCCCCCACCAACAACAATGATGCAATTCCAGAAGAAGCAACAGTAATAACAATATGTCCGAGGCTGCGAAGTTTTGTAGCAATAGTATTGTACAAAAATGTTTTTCCGGTGCCCGCACCACCATTCAAAAAGAATGTAGTTCCATTATTTTCTAGAACCGAAGTGGTTATGGATTCATATGAAGCCCGTTGTCCATTATTTAGACAATCAACATCAGTTTGAGGCTCCCCTTGTTCAGCTTCACTTTGAAATTGACGATGCTCACGAATAAGCCTATTACCTATAGTTGTACACCAATTACCAACAGAAAGAGGCATGGGAGGAAAATCAGATAAGCTTTTCCCCAAGTCGTGAAATAACTCGTTGATCAGATACAAACCATAGTCTTCAATTTGAATCTCAGTAGGAGTCTGAATGCCATACAAAGTCCGTATCTTATGAGCCAAGTCATCGCATATAGGCATCGCAAATTGATTCCATAATATATCAGGATGTAGAGGCGTACATTGAGTAAGGATAACAACGAATAACCTTCTCAATTGATACCCAGTTTTAAGGACCGCAGCCTCTTGCAAACATTGGACCCATTCACCGTCATCTTCTAAAAGCCCCAAAGCAATACATGCTAACTTGAATGAATCGTAAGTTATATCATTGACAGTCTTAAGCGCTTCATACGATGGAGGTCCTTTTACCACTGTTAGAAGGAGTCGCAAATAAAAAAGATCACCTGTATTTGGGGCAGCAAAATACATTCGACCAATTGCATAACCCTGCGATCTTGGAGATCTCCCAGTCTACGTCTTCAGTTCTTTATTCCAAACAAAATGTTGTGGAAACTCAGAATACGTGAAAGCGCGTGCAGATGAATTTGATGCACATGTGGCAAAGAATTCAGTCAAAGTGGTCTTTTGATTAGCAGCTCTAGACATAATTGTCTCCACAGAATCATTTGGATTGAATGAAACCCGATGCATTCCCGGTAAATGAAGCGCTAACCGAACAACATTGGGAATTTCTTCATGCATTGGATGACCAAATAACCGCCAAGCAGCTTCAGGCGGTCCAATGTATCTCGCATCAAGGTATTGTTGGATCTCATCTAATCCTCCTAAAACCATTGTAGTCCGATCAAAACCCTTAAATATGTACTTGTTAATATATTTAACACATCTCAACCCCGCACATACTTCCACATTAATATGACAATTGAACATTCTAGAAAGATATGGATTATAAGGCACAACATCTTTGCTACATACTACTTTCCCTCCAGCAATAATGTACTTTCAACCATCATTGCGTCGACGATATATTGGATATCCATCTTGATCCATAGTCGTGTATTCTGCCCAGGCTCGAGGATATTTCTTTGTACATCTACCATTTTCCATGCACGGGGCGTTGGGGTTTTGGGGACCGCAAGGGCCATGTACCATACAACCCAAGATTGTCTCGAATAAAGTAGGATCTTCCTTCGGATCGGGCAATTCAGCACATACAATTCTATCCACCTGATCACATGTCTTAATTTTACTTCTGCTTTCCAAAAAAAAAGAACATGAACATGTGGCAAACCCCTCTTTTGAAATTCAGTAGTAAAAACGTGCGCAACTTTTCTACCGAAAACATTAGTACTTCTCACCTCATTCATCATCGCTTTTCTTTTCATCTCAAACACGCGAGCTACGATGTCGGGACGATCTGAAGAATGTTGATGTGCCAATAAAGCTCCAAAAATTTCAGGCCAACTGGGATTTGCAGTCATAGTAAGGAATATATCTGGATGTTGATTATAACGTGTGATGGCCATTGAATCTTGAAATATTTCAAACATATGCCTAGCACTACCAGCGAAGGAAGATGGTAAAATGCTACGTTTACCAATTTCATTTGCATTAAACCCATCTACTATACCTTCAGTAAGTCCAGTATACAAATCAACACGCAAGTCGGCTTGATTAAGACGGAAGTAGGTCAACCGGTTCTGCTCAGTTGAAGCCCAAGCATCAACAATGAATTCTTGAAACAATTTTCCCGCTCTAAGAATTGTGGAGTATTCATTTGCTCGTTCGAAGATACGATAACCATAATAGTTAAGTTGAGTCAACCGATTACGTAAGTCAGGTTGCCCACTGACTACATCCCAACGTGTCATATCAGGTTCCCATCCGAGCTCACCGAGAGGGAACAATAGCACATAGTGCAACGGTAAGTACGCCGGGTGACACTCACTAATTCGCATCAATTGATTATATCCCTTTAAACGAAGAATGATATCTCTCATCGCACTCAATTGAGATCCATCTCCAGGTAATACAACTGCAATCTCCTCACTGGATGGTAAATTATACCGTCGTCTATCTGTTGACTTGCTATAATGCAAATAAGCTGGTACATTCACATTTGTTGTATTTACCTGCTCTAAAATAGCACATGCCTGCCGAAATTTTGATGAGAAGGGATTACTGGTCAACAAACAATTTTGGATAATTTCAAGAACATCCCTTCTTAGTTGTGGATTTCGGCGCTCGCGAATATTCAAAGCAGCATCAGGATCATAAATATAAAGCTGAGCATAACTTCCTTCTTGCCCTTCTTCTGGTAATAAGGTTCCAGACCGATGACGCAATTCACCATGAATGGTGAAAGATGTAGGACCCCGTCCAGTAAGTACTCTATCATCCATCTGTACTCCAAGACTGGTAAAGGCATTAGCAGCGTTATATTGTCTAGAAAATCTCCGAAATGACTCTGACCGAACATTGTTACCATCGTATAGAGATTTGATATCGGACGGAGGTTCATTCAAGGATGGTAACCTTATTTTACCTTGCAAACAACATTTACCAAACAACGGGTGTGCAATTGAAGATTTGCTCAACTTTTCCCCAAGCCAATGTAAGGCTGAACAATGAGGACACTCAACATTCATCATTCCAAGAAAATGTCTACCCAGGCCAATAGCATGTACCCTGTACAATAACAATAAATTTTTTTTAAAAAGTGAAATAAGGCGGTATTTGAAGCAAAAAAAAAATTACAGCATGTAATATAATGTAGTATGCGATGTAATTTAATGACTGTGAACGTGAAAAAAAATGCAACATGTAATTTAATGCATACTGCTGAAATTAGTTAAAACATCTATAACTGATTATAACTGAAATGAATACTGCTGAAATGCATATTGATGTAATCGCTAAATGCATACTGATTTTAATTGATGTGAATGCATATTTGAAATGCATACTGATTTTAATAGTTATAACTGATGTAAAATGCATACTTGAAATGCATACTGCTGAAATGCATACTGATGTAAATGCATACTTGAAATTAGTTGAAACAGTTATAACTGCATACTTTCAATGTTAAAACTGAAATTACTTGCATAGGACCATGTGAACGTGAACGTAGAAATTGATCTGATGTAAAAGCATACTGCTGAAATTAGTTAAAACAACTATAACTGATTATAACTAAAATGCATACTGAACGTGAACATATGCATATATATGCAGCATAAATGCATATGCAATATTTGCATTTGCATATGCAGATTGCATATATATGCAGCATATATATATGCAGATTGCATAAGCATATATATGCAGATTGCATATATATGCATCATATGCATTAGTTGCATATATGCATAAGCATATATATGCAGCATATTGCATATATATGCAGATCTCTGATATATATGCAGCATATATATGCAGATTGCATATGCAGATCTCTGATATATATGCAGCATATATATGCATATTGCATATATTGCATATGCAGATTGCATATGCAGATCTTTGATATATATGGAGCATATATATGCAGTTTGCATATGCAGCATATACATGCATATATACAACTGATGCATATGCATATATATGCATGCATATTGCATATATATGCATATGCATATATGCAACTGATGTAAATGCAGTTATATGCATATGCATACTTATGTAAATGCATATGATGATGTAAATGCATATGCATATAAATGCATATGCATATGATGTAAATTCATTCAACTGATGCATATAACATGCATATGCATATGATGTAAATTCATCCAACTGATGCATATAACTGATGTAAATGCATATGCATATGCATATGCATTTATATCATATGATGTAAATTCATTCAACTGATGTAAATGCATATGCATATGATGTAAATTCATTCAACTGATGTAAATGCATATAACTGTTGTAAATGCATACTTGAAATGCATACTGATTATAACAGTTATAACTGATGTAAATGTAAACTTGAAATGCATACTGAAATGCATATTGATGTAAATGCACACTTGAAATCAGTTAAAACAGTGATTATAACAGATTCAAATGATGCAAACTAATTGAAGAAATGGCTCATTTCAATTACGATGGGTCATTCATATAGAGGGGTCGAACCGACCGATTAATTTGAGGAGCTTCTTCATCTTCTTCATCTTGAAGATACAAATGTAAATGGTCGTCCTCTAAATGGACTTCACATTCACGTTCACGGCGTAGGCGCTGCGCAACTTTAGCCTTTGAGATTTCAATTTCAAATTGTTCCTATACGTATTGCAGAATAATGAAATAAGTATTGCATAAAAATGAAATAAGTAAATAAAATATAAGTAAATACGTATTGCATAATAGTGAAAGAGACGCACCCCAATAGGGCAGCGAGAAGGCGTGGTTCCACGTTCAATATGCTCACGTTCACGTCTCCGGCGTTGCGCAAATGCAGCATTGGAGATTCCAATTTCAGATTGCTCCTATAACAATATGTTTTTAGAACGATGTGATTTATAACGATAGAAATTTAGAAAGATGTGATGTAAAGAGACATACATGACTACGAACGTGATCAGCAAGCCGAGGTGTATGACACGCTTGAGTAAGTGTAGAATGAGGAGATAGAACGCGATCAAGGCTGGGTGTTTCACGTAGCCCATCCAGATGTAATGTAAGTGGAGTTACATTACTACGAACGTGGGTAGGTGTTTGACACGATTGAGCAAGAGTAGAATGTGTAGATACTACACGTTCAATCTGCTCTCGTTCACGTTGCCGCCGCTGAGCAAATGCAGCCTTTGAGATTCCACTTTCAAACTATGCCAAGAAAGAGAAAATGAATTAAAAGTGAAACAATGTTTTGCCTTTTCGAAGTACAGTTTATAAAAAGTGAAAAGGCCTTTTCGAACATACCCCATCTGAAATAACTTTTTCTTTGCCTTTTCGCTGTCCTATACCCACATCGGAACTTGCCACGATGTTTGGATTTGGGGCCTCAATTCGAATAGTATTTATCTCAGATTCATCTCGAATAATAACACCAAGGTGTCTACGTCGCGTAAATTCAACCTATGATGACAAAAAACAATTAGTATCAATAACCAAAATATACATGTAAGATTATACATCTAAGAAAGGAATAGACGTATCCTTACATCATTCAACATGTCAGAAAGATGTGATTTATAACGATAGAAATTTAGAAAGATGTGATGTAAAGAGACATACATTACTACGAACGTGATCAGCAAGCCGAGGTGTTTGACACGCTTGAGTAAGATTAGTATGTGGAGATAGAATCAAGGCTGGGTGTTTCACGTAGCCCATCCAGATGTAATGTAAGTGGAGTTACATTACTACGAACGTGGGTAGGTGTTTGACACGATTGAGCAAGAGTAGAATGTGTAGATACTACACGTTCAATCTGCTCTCGTTCACGTCGCCGCCGCTGAGCAAATGCAGCCTTTGAGATTCCACTTTCAAACTATGCCAAGAAAGAGAAAATGCATTAAAAGTGATGTTTTGCCTTTTCGAAGTACAGTTTATAAAAAGTGAAAAGGCCTTTTCGAACATACCCCATCTGAAATAACTTTTTCTTTGCCTTTTCGCTGTCCTATACCCACATCGGAACTTGCCACGATGTTTGGATTTTGGGCCTCAATTCGAATAGTATTTATCTCAGATTCATCTCGAATAATAACACCAAGGTGTCTACGTCGCGTAAATTCAACCTATGATGACAAAAAACAATTAGTATCAATAACCAAAATATACATGTAAGATTATACATCTAAGAAAGGGATAGACGTATCCTTACATCATTCAACATGTCAGAAAGATGTGATTTATAACGATAGAAATTTAGAAAGACGTGATGTAAAGAGACATACATTACTACGAACGTGATCAGCAAGCCGAGGTGTTTGACACGCTTGAGTAAGATTAGTATGTGGAGATAGAACGCGATCAGCAAGGTTGGGTGTTTCACGTAGCCCATCCAGATGTAATGTAAGTGGAGTTACATTACTACGAACGTGATCGGCAAGGGTTGGTGTATGACATGATTGAGCAAGAGTAGAATGTGTAGATACTACACGTTAAATCTGCTCTCGTTCACGTCGTCGCCGCTGAGCAAATGCAGCCTTTGAGATTCCACTTTCAAACTGTGCCAAGAAAGGGAAAATGTATTAAAAGTGAAACAATGTAAGATTATACATCTAAGAAAGGAATAGACGTATCCTTACATCTTTCGACATGCCAGAACACTTCCAGACTTTAGTTATCTGAACAAAAGAAGCAGAACCCACGAAACCCAACCTATTAAAAAAATGTAAATACGTAAGAATGTACAAACCCAAACCTAAGAATGTAAATACGTAAAGGCAAGCTTCACAAGACCTCCACAATGTAAACCTAAGAATTTAAGTAAACGTACAAATGTGACCCATAACAATAAGTGAATAAGTAAACCTAAGAATTTAAATACCTTCAATTCGTAAATACACCTCCAATAAGTGAATCGGATGTAAATACCCAATGCTTCACAGAACCTCCACAATGTAAATACCTGTAAAAACCCAAATCAGATACCTCCATAATAAGTGAATTAGAAAGTAAACCTACAATCAGATGTATAGAATTAGAATAAAACGCACAAATCACCACTTTATAAACCTACATTTGTATTGTTTACATAATACAATTATTGAACCCAAAATCACACAGGTCCTGAACACACAGTTCCTGAACCCAAAATCACAAAACCTCCACAATGTAAACCTAAGAATTTAAGTAAACGTACAAATGTGACCCATAACAATAAGTGAATAAGTAAACCTAAGAATTTAAATACCTTAAATTCGTAAATACACCTCCAATAAGTGAATCGGATGTAAATACCCAATGCTTCACAGAACCTCCACAATGTAAATACCTGTAAAAACCCAAATCAGATACCTCCATAATAAGTGAATTAGAAAGTAAACCTACAATCAGATGTATAGAATTAGAATAAAACGCACAAATCACAACTTTATAAACCTACATTTGTATTGTTTACATAATACAATTATTGAACCCAAAATCACACAGGTCCTGAACACACAGTTCCTGAACCCAAAATCACAATGTAACATCCAAACATTGAACCCAAATATTGAACAAACAGCTCTTGAACCGAAATATTGATTTCAACAGGAAAAAAAAAATGTAACATCTGAATCACAAAATCACAAAAAAAAATATTGAGTGTGCGTGTGAGGCGTATGTGTGTGAATGTGTGTGTGTGTGTGTGTGTGAGAGAGAGAGAGAGAGAGGCTACCTGAACGCAACGACGGTGGGCGGCGGAGGGCAGCGGCTAGGGCTTTTTACGGCGGCTAGGGCTTTTTACGGTTTGGAGTGAGTGCAAGAGAATGAGGTCGACGGGGAGCGAGAGAATGAGAGAGACGGGTGAGGGTGTCCGTGTGAAAGAGTATGAGGGAGAGACTGTTACCAAAATACCCTCATATTTGAATGAAAGTGTAATTTTTGTGAGTATAAAAGAGGGGGAAATCAAAGAATTAAGGGGTAGATTGGTAAAAAAAAAAAAAGATGATCTGAACCCTTAAAATGTGTAAAAATGTGTAAGTAGGTGGCACACATCTTGACCGTTAAAATGTGTAGACATTTCAAAAACTTCCCTAACTTATTATATATATATATATATATATATATATATATATATATATATATATATATATATATATATATATATATATATATTGAGACATAAATTGTCCATATCTGTTTAAATCACTAAGCCCGACCCCTGTTAGTGGACCGAGTAAGCACTTCATAACGTTTATATATTAAACCCTAGTTTTTAACCCATCACCTTTGTTTCTTATGTTTAAATAACATATTTATATATTAAATAAATGCTAATAAAATGATATAACTGAATATAACCAGAATATATACTTTTCAAAACCATTCTCGGTAGAGTGTCAGTGAGCCAACTTACTTCGAAACTTTATTAAAACTAAACTCTAAAATTGGAATGCTCTCACCACTTCTGCGAGAGAACAAAGACCATCCCAATGGTGGCACCCTCGAATATGTATTTTCTTGAAATACCTCTAAAATATTTGCCTTTGATTAACATATTCTTAACATATGAATATAATATTCCAACTTATATTTGAATTGTTATATTAAGGACTAGGCTTCATAAATTCCGTAACGTTGTATGTTATATACCCGGTATTGTGTATCCTATACCTTTAAATATGCTTTGTTAGTTGGAACTCTGTTGGCCATCTGTAGATATGCCCTCTCATACCTTTATACATTCTAATGGCCACCTGTTACATTCACATACAAACACTCTTATGTACCCATATTGGCTTAAGTGAAATACCCTAACCCCGTAATTCAATTAAATTTTTATATAAATTGTGATGGAATGAGGATTAATGAAAATTTTAGGAAAATTATGGGTTAAAACTTGAAGAAAAATAAAAGAATTTAAAGAAATGTCATTCTAACGACAAGGGGGTGTCGTTTGAAGCGGGATGGTGATCTCGCGCGAAGGTCACGAGAAGTTGACCTTCAAACGAGATCCCATTGCATTACAGTCCCATGTCGCGTAAAGGTCGCGCGAAGACAAACTTCAAACGAGATGGAGATGTCGCTCGAATGAGATAGGCCTATCATTTGAATGACCTGTCTCGAGAATTTTTAATCAGGTTGCTCTTGTGTGCTGTCAGATTTTTGCCCTTGATTTGGTGTGCTATCAAGTCCAGATTCGCCCAGATTGGGCAAAACGGGATTTTTGGTCTTTAAGAGGGTTTTATAAGGCTTGTTTGGGTCATTTGTTAGAAGAAAATTGCAGGAAGAGAGAGAGTGAGGAAATAGGGTGGTCTTCCACCATAGGATGGCTTCTCCCCACCATTCCTCCACCATTTTATCACCATAAAATACCATTTTCTTAATGTATTCCACCATATTTGAACCATATACACACATTTCCATCATTTTTGAAGAAGATCTATGTATTTGTTAAGTGGTGTTGGGAGTTTTGGGAGAAGATGAAGATGGAACATTCATGGAGTTTGAAGTGAATTTTGAAGGGATTTTGCTTAAAAGCTTGAATGGGCAAATTTGGAACATTTTTAAAGGATGCATTTGGTAACCCCTTGAGGCCACCTTTGGAGGTGGGGGTTGCTTCTCCTGCACCAATATTTCTACCACTATTGGAGACTTTAGAGGTGAATTTTGCTTAAAAGCTTGAATGGGCAAATTTGGAACATTTTTAAAGGATGCATTTGGTAACCCCTTGAGGCCACCTTTGGAGGTGGGGGTTGCTTCTCCTGCACCAATATTTCTACCACTATTGGAGACTTTAGAGGTGAAAAAACCTTGCTCTTAGTATTAAGACTCCATTTTGCATATTTGTAGTCATGTAGTTAGATTACATGAGTAGGGTGCATTTGATTAAATGATGAAATTGATGTGTAGAAAATAATAAATATTTTTATGGAATAAAAATGTGGATAAAATGATATTTTAAAAAAAAATAAAGAATGAATAAATATTTCAAGATTTTAAAATATTAAAAGTTGGTATTTTATAAAAATGGTGTATTTTCTAAAAAGGTTGATGTTAAACATTTTATGAAATAAAATGCCTGAAAATAATGATTTATTTTAGTAAACATTAGTGAAATAATGTTTCTTGCAAAAATGAAGATTTAATGAAAAATGAACATTTTTTGAGTTTGAGGAAACTAAGTGTCTTTTGAGCCTTGAAAGTACATCTTTTCAAGTATGATGAATTTCTAGAAAGGGAGTGTATGTTTAACCGATTAATAGGATTTTAGGATTTAAAATCCATCTTATCATGTATATAAACTTGTAGTATTTTGATAATAAATATTTGAACAAGTTTAAAGAATTTTTTGATAGGTTTAACATGAAATAAGAAAAGGCAAAAGTTATAGTCTTCAAGGTATGTAAAAATGAGATATGTGATGAACATAAAGTTGTAAGATGACATGTATTAATAAAAAGAAAACGATATTTTCTTGTAAAAGTAGTGTTTAAGTGTAATTAGATTTCTTGAATAAAGAAGTAAATAAAGGTCTAGTTTGAAAATGGTTAATAAAGGTATTGAATAAGTGTTAATGGTTAAACATTGAAAAGTTGGTGTGTATAACTTAATAATGTTGTAAAAGATTAACACTTATAAAATTGGAAAGGAAATAATAAAAAAAAAGATGTTTCCATTAAATGAAAATATTACTCCAAGGGTAAAAAGATATTAAGGTGTTAAAACAACTAAGAAGTTAGTATGATTTACTTAATAGTGTTTTTAGGAAAATTAACACCTGTGAAAATGGAGTAAAATATGAATTTGAAAACAAATGGGCAAAATAATAATTTTACTTAAAGTAGAACATTTTTATGAAGTAAAAATGTTGGAAAAGATGTTACACATATTGGTCCTAAATGAATATGATTTTTTCAATAAAATCAAGGTTCAAGTGTAAAGGACATGAAACGGTAAATTTCAAAGTGTAACACAAGTTGGGGTAAAACCCCGTATTTTGGCTTCGGTTGAGTAAAAGGAAATATGAAATTATGTGAACATTTATAAAATGTTCAAAACACGTGTAAAGGAACTCGAATAACACAAAAACAATTAAGGAGGGTCCGGAGCCCTGGGATGAAAGACCTAAAATAACTGGCCAGAGCATATGGCGCGCATAACCGATGGTGTGGAGCCCGTTGAACTATGCGATTATTGAAAGATTTTGAGAAAAGATAAATTAATAAAGAACATGTCAAAAATGGGTTATGTGGTGAAATGTGTTAATAAAACCTAACTTGAATGAATTAATGAATGTTCCGGTAGAGGTAAAATGGATAAGTAAATGTATAAATCTATTGATGGCCATAAGGCTAAGGAAAGGTAATGTAAGTGAGTAAATAAGTGGTTAAGCAACCTAGGTGGTTAAACCCGTAAGTAACACAAGAATATGTTATAAAAGTTTTCGAATATTTTCTAACATGGTGAACGCGTGTGTTGAAATGGATATTTTCAATGAAAATACTAATGTGGGCTGATTAAAATGAAAAGGGTAATTTAGTTAAAGAAATGTTTTTGCTAAAACCAATTGTAGTTGTTTCAAGTACTGAACCGTGTGTTAAATAAGGTGGTAAATGTCAAGATGGGAAAACGAAGTCTTTTATAAGATTAAAATTAATTAACGTAGATAATTAAGGCTTTCGGAAGTAAACTGTTCACACATTAAGTATATGTATATGTATTTTTATATACATATACAAGGAAATTGCATGTGCACGTAGGCATAACGTGTTAAAGTCTTCTTTTTGTCGTTTGATTCTATACTGAATTTGTATATTTTTCACTGAGAATTTGGCTCAGACCCTCACTTTGTTATGGTAGGTTGGGAGTGGTTTCGTATTTTGAGAGCATCATAAAGTAAGTAGCTTCTTTTATATTACGTTAGTAGCTCTGTATGCTTGGACTTCGGGGTGCTTCCTATGGGTCCCTCATGCAGTTTAATTTAAAATTGGAATCGCATGTTGTCAGGATATGATTTTATAAATATCTGAGTTAGAATCTAGGAATTTGTTTACTTGTCCTAGATCACAGTTAGTATGTCTGATACCTCTACATTCGGCACGTCAACACGATCATCCACGACAGCCTTTATCCGAATCCATGCATCCATTATCTTCATACGCGCATCATGCGACATGCAACGTACTCTTCAACCGTTCCCATTACTCCACTCACGATTATGGTAAAATAATTTATTTGGAGTGTTTATTATTTACATAAATATTTGGAAAAAAAATTATAAAATATTTTTAAAGCGCTGGAATGTTTTTCCTTCAAAATAAGTAATTTTTCTAAATGTAGAGGTGAAGGGAAAAATCTCGCTAATGTCGGTCGAGCGAAATTGGCTGGTCATTCGCGCGACATATCTATCTCGCGCGAAGTCGTTCAAGCGACGTGGCCTAACATTCGAGCTACGCCTGTACTTCGTTCGAGCGACGCACGACCTCAATTTTTGTATTTAAAGCAGTGTCATTCTACATATTTTCCAAGTCTTTTGGCACTGAAGTTTCTGCAAATATTCTGCCCAGAAACAGACTTTGTTTTTTCAAGATTTAATGCCTTTTTTATTCACAAATCCTTCCCAAACTTTTGTGTGAATCCTTAAACCCTAGATACAATTGTTCTACTCATCTTGGAGTAACCTTGTGGTGAAGAAGGGTCTTTATCCACTTTCGATATTGGAGTTCTTGCGGGACCTCTTGCAGACAAATGCCGTCGACGACGAACTAACACCCGGGGGTATTCGTACGTCAAAATTGTATTTTGCTGTAATTGTAAGTCATTACATATTATAGTAAAATAAATGGTTTCGCCCCTATGGGGGATTTTTCCACATATTGTGATTGACTTTGCATGCTTGGTTTGATTTATTTAGTCTGTCACAATTTGGTTGCAAGAGTTAGGATTTTTGGGATTAAAAGTTGGAATTTAATTAAACAAGTTAATCATTGATTGTTGGCGCACTTTAAAATTGGTATCATAGCCTATTACATAATTATACCGTGTAATATTTTCCGCAAAATTTTTCTGGATATCAATATTGGTTTAAAAATTGATTTGTGAAAAAGCTCAATTTCAATGGGAAACTTGTATAATCGAGTGCCAATTTTTGACGGGTCAAATTACGCATATTGGAAAGTCAGTATGAGATCCCACTTAAAAGCCATTGATGAACGTGTTTGGGTTATGTGTGAAACAGGGTGGATGCCTCCCACTCTCACTGTAGATAATGCAACTACTTTAAAATCTGTGACTGCTTAGACTGAGGAAGAATTTAAATGGATACATTTAACTCACGTGGGCGTAGTGCTATTTTCGAAAATGCCACCCTTGACGAGTTTTGATGCATCATGACGTGTACCACGTCTAATAAAGCATGGGATGTTCTTCAACTTACCCATGAAGGCACTAATGAAGTTAAAGAATCAAAATTGCAAAATTTAACTACACAATTTGAGACAATCACCATGCTTGAAACTGAGTGTTTTGATGAATTCTATGCACGCTTATCTGATATTGTTAACACTTGTTTCAATTTGGGTGAACACATTCCTGATGTTAGAGTAGTTAAAAATATTCTGAGATCACTGCCTAAGTGTTTTATCCCTAAAGTCACTGTGTTATATTCATTAGGCAATTTGAGTAGTCTGAAATTAGAAGAATTGGTGGGAGACCTCCAGACTTATGAAAATGATATGTTTTCTAATACGATAAAATCAATAGATAAAGGGGTAGCACTTAAAGCCAAGGCTAGGAAGAGTGAGGGGTCAGCAAGAAAGAGAGGTGAGTCGTCTAGAAAAAGAGAGGAAGAGTTGTCTGATTCTGAGGTTGATTTTGACTTAGACGGCTTGGCATTATTTGAAAAAAAATCAAGAAATTTCTCAAATTAAAGAAAAATGGTAATTTCAAAGATAAAAAGAATTTTGAGAAAAATAATTTTGAAAAGAAAAATGAAAAGGATAAAAAGTACGCACCTAAGAAAGACGATGACAGATGTTATGAGTGTGACGGTAAAGGTCATAAGGAATTTGAGTGTCCTACTAAGTTACGACGTCAAGGCAAAGGAAAATATGCTCTTAATGCCTCCCTTAGTGACGCCAATGAGGTCGAGTCGGTGGATTCTAGAGACGAGTCACCGCATGAATGTAACTTCACTGCATTCATGGCTAGTCATGTGAGTACTACAATGCACCTCACGATGATAGGGATTCTACTTCATAGGGACACCTCGGCAGTGGAAGCGATGTAAGTGAGGTGGGTATTGCAAGTGAGAGCGAGAGTGAATTACGACGTGCGTACGCTGATTTATATGATGATTCTTTTGAAACTAAAAGCATAACAAAGCGTTAGATCTTAGGATAGTTGCCTTAGAGAAATATTTAGGAGAGACGAGAGAGATAGTTCCCCATTACCATTGCCAAGAGAGAGAGATAGAGAGTTTGTGTAGAGAGAGAGAGTCAGTTTACTGAGAGAGAGAGATGTTTAGAGAAAGAAAAAGGGGACTTGATGAAGAAAGTAGCTAGTCTTACGAGTGAGCTCCAGACCTCCATGGACACTTGAAAAAAACTTGAACCCTTGTAGCCCAGCTTACTCATGACCTTGAGATAGCTAGGGAGGTCAAGGTAAAGATTGAAGATAGATCTGGAAAGATGCTCCTCGCCCCTGCTTTAGGTTTTGGTGAAAGGCAGTGAATTGGTTTTGATGGTGCCTCTACGTCCCATGTGACACCGGAACCGATTCCTGAATTTACTAAGAACCCATATGGCCATCGCCAAAAACCCCGAAGAAGAGTTTGGCCAAGAAAAGCAAACCAAGGTTGTCCAAAGCCTCTGTAATTTTGTACCTCACTACACCAAAATACACTTTTAGTAACAGACTATTTTTTAGATTACTAACACTATTTTACCATTACTATTTATCACAATAAAATACCGTTAGTAATTTAATATAAGTGTTACTAATATTTATTGAATATTTTAAGATATTTTTTAAAGAAAAAATTTACCCCCAAAACTCAAAATCCCGCTCAAACACACACACCCCAAATCCCTTCACTCTCTCTCTCTCTCTCTCTCTCTCTCGCTTTCACACACGCCATGGGAGATTGAGAAATCCATTGATGTCGTGAAGTGGGTATTGAGAAATCCAAGTCGACGATTTCGGTATTTCAAAATCCTCGTAGATCTGTCTGTTCAAACAAGAGATTTCGATATTTCTCTCTCACAGATATGTCTGTTCGAATGTATTGTTGGTATCTCTCTCTCACAGATTTATTGCTTTCTATAGTGGTATTCCTAGTAACCCTCAAAACGGAAGAATGTAAACACCAAAAAACCCCTAATTTTCAAAGTTAGTTTGTTGATAATTTTCTATAGTGCCCTAATTTTCATTTTTGTGGATTTTTTGCGTTTTAGTCTTATCTACACAATCATTTTGAGGGTTCTTACAATCATTCTTACATATTGTGCCCTAATTTTCATTTTATAGATTTTCTGTGTTATACCTTTGCTGTTTGTTTTCTGATCCTGTTCACTATGCCAAGACAAAGACATGTCCCGATGAGTTGTTTTTTGAAGCAACTCATAAATATTTTAGATTTTGTAATTTTTCCCCTTTGAACTCAATATCTCTCTCACCGAACCCTGTTTTTAGATTTTGTAATTTTTAAATGATAACTAATATATAAGATAGAGATTTCAACTTTCTCAAATTATATTGATGATAAAAATATCATATTCGATTGTCTTTATGTTCTAGCACTGTTTTGAGGTTGTGGGATGTTTATGATTATATCTATTTATATATTTTGTTTGTGTGTTTATATAAATGGTGGGTATATATTTGTTACAGTAATAGCCCTATAGTTTTTGTGCTTGGATATATAAAGTGATACAACATTTGTAGTAAATTGAATTTTCGTTGTGGTATTGTTTAGGTATTATGAACTATTAAGTGAAGTCACCCTGTATGGTTCAAGACAGTGGCACAGGGGTTGTTTGAATTTTCGTTGTGGCTGGTTGGTTATGTACACAAGTTATTTGTGGAGACTGTAGAGACATTTTCCCGTCTAAAAAGATTACATGTTCTAACTGTTTCACCCCATCTAAAAAAATTAGCGATCGAGAAATTGGTACCATCCTCTTGTTTCACCCCCATCTAAAAAAAAAAAATTGGTACCATCCTCTTATTTCACCCCATCTAAAAAAATTACATGTTCTAACTGTGATTTTTCTTATGTGTATCGATAATTCTATTTTTTGTATATTGTTATATAGCTTGTGCGTAAACCATATTTTTTTGGTAGTGCGGAATGTCACAAACATTGAACAAAGAGTGGATGAATGAGAGGAATAGAATAAGTGAGGTTTACACAAATGTAGTTGGGTCTTTTCTTAATTTTGCAATTGCAAACAATGGGCATCAATTCTCGACGTTTCCTTATCCATGTGTTAAGTGCCTAAATAAGAAGCGTTTCACTGCGGTAGATATCAAGGGTCATTGGATAATGGATAGTATAGACATGACATATACTAAGTGGGTTTTACATGGTGAAACATTATCATTGAACCTAACATGTACCGTAGTAGAACCTATTGATTGTGAATGACATAATGAAGCTGATAACAATGAGAATGAAAGGTTGCGAAACTTAGTTGACACATGTTATGGAGTGCAAGAACAACATTATGTAAAACCCAATCAGGAAGGATTCTCTGAAAAATTGTATGTCGACAATGAGAAGTATAATCAATATAATAAATTAGCGATCGAGAAATTATACCCTTCATGTGAGGGTCCTGAAACTACTCTCTCTGCAATTGTGGAATTGCATAATTTGAAAAAGCTGTTTGGTTGGTCGGGAAATAGCGCGACCTCTCTCTTGTTGGTCTTAAAGAGGTGGCTTCCAAAAGGAAACACATTACCAGAAAAATATCCACACATGAAGGTAATGATGAAAGACCTAGGGATGAAAGCAAATTATATTCATGCTTGCATTAACAACTGTATTTTATACTGGAAAAAGAATGAAGATTTGGAGGAATGTCCTCAGTGTGGAGAACCGAGATATGTAGTGACCTCAAAGAAAAGGAAAAGGTTATGTAAAGAACCAATGAAAGTGTTGAGACATTTCCCTATAATTCCAAGGCTAGTGAGATTGTATACTATACCTTGGATAGCGCATGAAATGACAAGGCACCATCGGGCAACAAGTTCATGGGATTATCAGCGACATCCTTGTGATTCATCCCAATGGAGAATGCTAAAAAGTAGATGGACCGATTTCACCGAGGAAGTGCGCAATGTTTGTCTTGTAATAGCAACAGATGAGTTCAATCCCTATGGTATTCACTATAGTAGTTATAGTTGCTGGCCTGTCATAACCGCGCCTTATAATGTGGGCCCTTCTTTGTGCTTGAAACGCGAGTTCTAAATTTTATCTTTACTGATTCCTGGGCCAAAGGCACCGGGTCAAGACATTGATGTTTTTCTTCAACCATTAGTAGATATATTGAAGAAACTTTGGGAAGGAGTTCCAGCTAGTGAGTTCCAAATTACTTCCTATTTTTTTTCTTCATGTCACTTTTTCCCCACTTTTTTCTTTATAAATTTTCCCCAAAGTTTGGATTGTGTTGGTGGTTTTCAACTGAGTTGGAGTATTATATAACTTGTGTGTAGTATTCATCTTGTATCACGGGGTTAACATCGAATTTAATCGCATTTAGAGGCCCGAAATAACCTTAAAAGAGAGAAAATTTGTGTGTGCCTCAACTTATTATTTTGATAATATTTACAACATGATTTGTACTGATGATAAGTAAGGAACTGCATTATCTTCTTATTACATATGTTTCAATGTATAATTCACCCAAAATTATCATATTTCGTAAGGTTTTTTTGGAAGGTTAATGGCAAAGACATGTTAGCTAGACTTAGAGGGAAGAAGGTTATCATTGTTGGAGATTATCTCCACAGAAACCAGAGGGAATCTTTTGTTTGCCTCCTTTACTCTGTTATTCCCTCCTCACAGGTAGACCTGAATTATAAAAGCGGTTCCTACAAAGTCTTCAAGGCAAAGGTAATTTATCCTTATAAAACTTATCCCGTTTATCTCTCTTTCTTTACTCTTCTTCCTCTTCGCCTTCGCCTTCTTTTACTACGGGATTTACCTAAAATTTGGCTGTTGACATAGAAGCTAATAATGGTGCTATCGCTGCTGCTGCTAGCGTTGTTTTTCGAGAATAGAATTGGGGCTCTAGTGATTTTATTGGCTAGGGGCATGGGCGGGGTCCAGATGATGACACAGATGTTGAGGCCCGTCTCGACGGGAGGGAATGCATCTTTGTTCGATAACTATTCCAGTTTTTCCTCTGCAAATTCCTGTTTGGCATTCATTGTGGGCATTTTTTTAATGTGCTGGACAAGATTATACTTTTCGTTCACTGAAGTTGGGCAACATTATTAGTCTAAGTTAACTCTTGCTTCTGATCTATATGCAATGCTACTAATCACCCTTACCCACTTTACTCTATCATTGGTATTAGCTCTAGGCCCTCTGTTGTCAAACTCAGCATAGTATACTTTGTCCACTCTCGGGCCTTCCCATTCAAGCCAACCTTTGGGATCACTTAGAGATGTAAGGTAGCTTTGCATGATCAATACATTAATTACCCACTTGTCAAAGTGCCCATTTAAAATGACTTGTGCATAAATACACACTTTTGTGTATTAGCTGTAATTAATAATATTGTAACAATTAAACTAGGAATTTGAAACGCACATGTGAACCATTGTGCATACACTCGAGGGTTTAAAATCTGCATTACATATTTATTTTTGATATGTACATCATATTATCATGTGCACTAGTATTATGTGAGGTAGGACTTCAAGAACATTGAAAATGCAAACCTACCTACTGTTGTTGTATCATAGGTTCGAAAATCGCTGTTGTGGCTCCTATTCCCTGATATTATCGTCTTATCTGTTCCGTCACCGACAAGTATTATATTGGACTTATCTTTTTCAATGATGATATTCTTGGAATAGAAACCCTATCTTATTTTAATTGAGTATCATCTTGAACTGTTGTTTGGAGCAGCTAAGATGGCATTAGTGACTTTAGCAAAATTTCCTGATCCATCTTGTGCTACAACAACATCATATACTGTGTACTGTCCTTGCACACTCAAAATAGGAGCGATTAAAATGGTAAATTTTTTGTTTTGTGTAAAATCTAGCTCGTCTAACTTGAAATAATGGCTAATTTTATCTATTTATTTTAATATACATTAATTTAATATTGGGTCACTATGTTTAGTAGGAATAAAAATACATTTGTGTTGTAAAACTTGATCATGTTGTATGACCTTTTGAGTTGAGCAACATATACATACCATGATGGGAAAATAAATGATTTTGGCCAGTAACTTATTAACCGAAAGTAAATCATAAAAAGAATATATATAAACTGATAAGAACATTTTCCTTAGGACTTAATTCGAACCACTACCTTCTTACCCAATAGTGTTTGTTTAGGTTTCCAAAGTGGACATGCCTTACCTAACTGTGCGAAGGCTATGTACCAGTTTTTTCTCATTCTCAATAAACTTAGCTTAAATCCATTTCTATGGTAAATATCAACTAGTAAAGTTTATCAAAGTTGGTTGTAGTTTTGTATAAATGTTCAAGCATTTATGAAAAATGTTGAGCATGTGGCTGTAGTTTTATGGAAAATTTTAAACTTTAGACAAGAAACCATAATATTATCATATACTACTTAAACTTTGGACATGGGTGCAAGATCACTGTGCCATTAATGCCTTTTGACTCATTATAGTTTCTCAACTTGACCATAATCTTTCATACTCTATGCAATTTCTTATCTGAAAGCAAGCATTAGTCAAATGAGTTTGAGCAGGTAAGCTTTGTTTTGGAATCAAACCATTTAAGCAGGAATGAGATTCAGAATAGGTTCGTCCCTCAAATCGACCTGCGCAGAAATTAAGCACATGCCAATAAGGTAGGAATGTGCACACTTTGATTATAGGATTGAATCTACATGTGCAGAAATTAGGATCAACCTGAGCAGAAATTAAGTTCTACTCAATCGTGCTTGGAGAATAAGGCTCGACTCAAATAAATCTTATTCTATGGTTGGCACAGGTTCATCTTGGGAAATAGTAGATACTAGTCTGCCCCTTCACTTCCGTGATTGAATTCCCCCACACCGGAATTACGGAGAATGGTAAATACCAAAAGGTAATGTGTAAAATGTTTGTATTTCATTAAGTTGCATAAGTTTGGTGTTATGATTACCCTGCAACCTATGATAGATGGTTCCAAGATTAATGAATATAAGTACAATTTAGGTTTTCATCTAGCTAGCTCAAATAGTAAAGTCATTTTTTATTAAAGGTTTCAATTGTGATTTAGTTTCTTAAATGGAGCAGTGAACGATAGTCAATATTAATATTGGAGCTTTGGTGGACCTCATCTTTTTGTCCTCTGTTGTTGGTTGTTGGTTACCGTTTTGGCTTGGGACAGCATGTCGTCCTACTTCTGGTTCATCTTAGGACGATTTGTCTCAATTCTTGGGATTCTTAGTTTGTTGTCGTTCGCGATGCTTCACACTAGATCTGGCATGTTCGCCATGGGCACTGTGTTGCCACAGTGAAATTTTGTGTCGGTAACGGATGCGGGTTTCAGAATGGTCATTCGATATTTTCCTGTTAGACTTGTGGGTCCTTTTGGGCCAGATCTTGTTGAATGGCTTTTCCCTTATTGGATGCTGCATATTTTGGGCCTCATTCTATGGGTCGACGTGTCTCCCTCTATGGGTGGGCTTGATAGTTAAATTTTCCCTTTTTGGGGATGCCTTTGCTTAGGGCTTGTTTTCCTTTCGATGGCAGTTTTGCCGCTTTGTATTGTTTTTTATTTTCGTATTTTGTTCGGTCTGATTGGGGTTTCACACTCCAAGTGTCGCGTTACTATTTTGAGATGTATGTTCTTTTAGCTCCTATTTCTTGTTGGATAGTTGCATTATGTTCACTAGTCACGGGAGGGTATGCCCTATATATTGTTGTACTTATTTTTATATATTTATACATTTTATATATGGAAAATGTAGTGAAGTTGAAAGAAGGGATCTATGGCACTATCGTTAACTCTCGTGAAAAAGTTGGAGGTAATGAGATGGATTGGGGAGGGACCTTGGATTATATATATTTTTTAAATATGTACTAAGATTAGTAACATAATTTTGCCGTTACTAATTATGAATTTTACTGTTACTATTAGTAACATTATTTTACCGTTACTAATTTTGAACTTTCTGTTACTATCAGTAACAGAATTTTACCGTTACTAATTCTGAATTTTCCGTTACTATTAGTAACACAACTTTAGCGTTATTAATTCTGAATTTTACCGTTTCTATTAGTAACAGAATTTTACCATTACGAATTTTGAATTTTACCGTTACTATTAGTAACAGAATTTTACCGTTACTAATTCTAAATTTTTCTATTACTATTAGTAACAGAATTTTACCGTTACCAGCTTCATGTCCCACGCCTTTTTTCTAACGGAAAAATTGTGTTACTAATATTTTTAGTAATGGTAAAATTGTGTTACTAATGGCGTGTTTTAGTGTAGTGCTTACTGCAAAAGAAAGGGCCACCTTAGGGAGTTTTGCTATAGTTTGGGTCGTACATGATGTACATTTTCTCCACCACATGCCACTAGCGATTTTTTGAATCTTAGGGAGTAAGTTGAGTTTCTAGTCACCACTTCTCAGAGTCTAATGGAAGAGTTACAACGGATTTCTATGTCGTCAGCGGACACTTCTAATATCCTGACTAGAGAAAACAGAAGGTTACCTCATATTGGGTACCTAAACTCGATGCAAAAAGCCGTTGTTATTCATATTACTCTTAAAGAGTATAACACATCTCAGTGGTACTTCGACAGTGGGTGCTCCAGACACATGATAAGTGATGTATCATTTTTTACCTAACTAGAGGATTACAAGGAAGGTAAAGTCACCTTTGGAGACGGGAGAAAATTTAGCATAGTAGGACGAGGTACAGTAGAGATACCAGGATTTTCTAAGCTAGAGGATGTTTTGTATGTCAAAGGTTTGAAAGCAAACCTTCTCAGCATTAGCCAGTTGTGCGATGCTGACTTTGCAGTAAACTTTGACCGAAACAAATGCAATATTTATGATCAAGCCGGTAAACTTCTATTGTAAGGGGTGAGGACTGAAGATAATTACTATGGGATTGTTACCAAGTCCTCATGTGTCTGCAACAGTACCATGATCACTCCTATGGATCTGTGGTATCAATATCTAGGTCATGTAAACTTTAGAGATTTGGAGAAACTAGCTAAAAATGATCTAATACATGGCTTTCCATCACTTGGAAAGATGACTTTTGCGATTTGTGGACCCTATCAGTTGGGAAAGCAAGTCCGTAGTCCCCACAGGAAGTTAAATTCCATTACCACTTCACGAGTACTTGAGTTAATACACATGGATCTTATGGTTCCTACTCGTACTGAGAGTTTGGGTGGTAACAGGTATATCCTCGTGATGGTAGATGATTTCTCTCGTTACTCGATTGTAGATTTTTGAGAGAAAAAGCCGATGCTGTGGAATTTCTTACGACCTAGTGTCGTGTCCTGTAAAATCCACATGGAGTCACTATCAATAGAATACGTAGTGACAATAATACTGATCTTAAGGAAGATAAAGTAGATCTTTACTATGATAGCTTCGGGATCAAACATGATTTTTTTACTGTGAAGACTCCTCAGCAAAATGGGATTATTGAGAGTAAAAATCAGACTATTCAGGACATGGCTAGATCTATGCTTCTAGGTCGTAGAGTGGCTAGGAGATTTTGGGCAAAGGAAGTGTCTACCTCATTCCATACGGTGAATAGGGTTTACCTTCGTCCACACACTCTTAAGATGCACTAAGAATTGTGGACTGAAAAGAAGCGCAACCTTTAATATTTTTGTGTCTTTGGGAGTAAATGCTACATCCTACGGGATAGAGAAATTAGGAAAGTTTGACTCCCGGAGCGACGAGGGAATATTGTTAGGATATTCATCGACTAGTAGAGCATATCGAGTTTTTAACCTGAGTAGCTCTAAGGTTATGGAGTCAATAAACGTCACCGTACAAGATGACGAATCGCCGACGTTTGTTGATTCTAACCTTTTGTGTGAGGATATGACGCACTTTTTTCTGATGACCCCATTATGCCTCCCACACCCCGAGTGGACACATTCTTGATTTAGGGGACACTCCCACTTGGTTTCACAAGAGTCATGATCCTTCTACAATTCTAAGAGATCCCACCCTAGTGGTCATGACTTGCGCTCAGCTAGAGAACTTTGTTATCCAGGTGTGCTACACGTCCAAAGTCGAGCCCAAGAACTATCAGGAAGCACTCAAAGATGAACACTGGATATGTGCTATGCAAAATGAGTTGCTTTAGTTTAGAAATAATGATGTCTAGGTACTGGTCCCCCGACCTAGTGAGACAAATGTGATAGGTACCAAGTGGATCTTTAATAATAAGGTGGATGAGACTGGTATTATTATCCGAAATAAGGCTAGGTTGGTCGCTCAAGGTTACACACGAATAGAGGGTGTAGACTCTGACGTGACATTCGCTCCTATTGCGAGGCTTGAGTCCGTTCGCTTACTTCTCGCCATCGCATGTCATCTGCGCTTCAAGTAATATCAGATGGATGTCAAGAGTGCCTTCTGAATGGCATTATACAGGAGGAGGTTTACGTGTAAAAACCAAAAGGGTTTGAAGATCCTAAGCACCCTGATCACATCTACTATCTGAGGAAAGCCTTGTATGGTTTCAAGCAAGCACCCCGTGCTTGGTACAAGAGGCTTACTTCCTATCTCTTAGTTCGTGGGTTCAAGATAGGGAGAGTTGATATGATGTTGTTCGGCAGGAGAGATGACGGTGATATTTTGGTTTCCTAAGTCTATGTGAACGACATAGTCTTTGGATCCACGTGCTCCCAGCATGCTCACCACTTTGAGGAGGAGATGAAGAGTGAGTTTGAGATGAGCATAGTTGGTGAGCTTACTTTCTTCCTAGGTCTCCAGGTTCGCCAGCTAGAGGATGGGATGTTTATCTCCCAATCCAAGTATGCTAGAGACCTTATGAAGAAAATTGGTCTAAACTTCGCTAAGCACGCACATACACCGCTGGGTACCTCAACAAAGTATGTAAGGACACTTCAGGAAATGACGTAGAGCATACCTTATATCAGAGTATGATAGGAAGTCTTCTCTACTTGACTGCCAGTTGTCCCAACATTGCCTTTAGTGTTGGAGTCTATGCGCGATATCATGCGTCACCGAAAGAGTCACACTTACTCACTCTTAAACGTATTATCAAATACGTGAGTGGGAATCTCTCACTTGGCATTTGGTATTCCTTTGATACCAATGACCGTTTATTCGCCTATTCGGATACCGATTAGGCCGGGGATGCAAATGGATGTAGGAGCACTTCTGGTGGATGTTTCTTCTTTGGTTCTGCTCTTGTCTCTTGGTTGAGCAAGAAGAAAACTTCATCTCTTTGTCCACAATGGAGGCTGAGTACATAGCCACCAGGAGTTGTTGCAAGAAACTTCTATGGATGAAGCAGATGTTGGAGGATTATGGGATATCACAGGACACCATGACTATAACCTGTGATAACATAAGCGCGATACACATATCCCATAATCCAATCCAATATTCGCGCACAAAGCACATTAGGATACACGAACACTTTATTCGTGCTCTTGTAGAGGAAATATAGTATCCTTGAGTTTTGTATGTACCGACCACAAGTTAGTCGATATTTTTATGAATCCTTTAGATGCCCTTAGATTCGAGAGTCTTAGGAAGTCTTTAGAAATTTGCACAGTTGACTAAGGGGTGGTCACCATGTCTAGAGTAGGATGAATTTTTTTCTATTCATATCATATGATTTCTATCTCTAGATTGTATCATTTGTATCATTATTTGTTTGATTTTTTTATTGTTTTTGAAAAATTGAAAAAATCCAAAAAGATTTTATTTTTTGAAATTTTTCTTAGAAATAGCCAAAAAGATTTTATTTTTATAAAATTTTTTGGAAACACACAAAAGGAGTTTTGTTTTTTGTTTACACCATTTATGGATGAACATTTAATATTGCCATAGTCAAAACTTCATTCCATATTCCACGTGACTGTTTGATAGTAATTTGAGATGCTACATCATTTCATCCATGTGCTTTACATTGTTTGGAGTCTTTGAGATGTGATTAGTTATATCTTATACATGTTTGTCTCCTTATCTCCTTTCTTGCACACATGCACAGTATTATTTGAGTATTGTACTTGTCTATCACATATTGGCTTGAGTGTTTCCATCTCAATTTTGTCTATACAGTGACCAAAATGCGATAAAACTTGATAAGATAGTAGTGAATGTAAAAACCGTTTATCGTGAGGATTTAATTGTAACAAAATATGATGACTGAATCACGGGAAAGGGCTATGAGAGTTCAAAATTAACTCGTCGTGAAAGCCACCTTTGAAAAGAGCCCAAAAAAAATTAAATGGCAATAAAAAGACAAAATATGCCAAATTAAATGGGCCAATAGGTTTTCGTTTCATCACATCAAAAGAAAAATATAATGTCTAATTATTTATGAGGGAGTTTGGATGGAAAGAAATGAAAAACGGGTTTGCACGTCCTTGAAATTCATGAAAAAGCGTTAAAACGTTTTGGACGTTATTGGTGTGGAAATCACTTTGAACTTTAATTTGTTGATTTGATTGAGTCAATTTATTTTAATTCCACTATTTTCACACCTAAGGAAGATGTTGAGTTCATTCGTTAGGAATATACAACATTCATCGTGAACACATGTTATGGTTATATGTATTCATTTTCCTGTCAAATTTGTTCACATCCCTACATTCCCGCTACCACAGACTTGGTTGTTTTGCTGTTCTTTCATGGTGTGATTATTTGTTATACATTTTATGAAAAAAAATTGAAATTTTCAAAAAGAGAAAGTTTGATTACCTTGTGACATTATCCATTTTCATTTTCTTTATGTTCTTCATATTTTTCTATTTGATGACATCGTAAAAAGGGGGAGAACGAATTATGGGGGAGAATTTGTTTGATTTTATAGTGATTTGCTTACGCATAAATTGATACTTACTTTTTATTATCATTATATGTTAAACTGTTGCATGTCACGGGTATTGTCTCTTGTCTCATGTGTGTAGGTATTGAACTGAGGATTATTTTCTGCACACCCTGGTGATGACAAAGAAAGATTGAAGAGTTGGAGATTTGAATATGTTAAATTTAGTTTGAATAGCGATTTGCTTGCGGATAAATTGATACTTACTTTTGCTTATCATTATATTTCAAACTTTTGCACGTAACGGGTATTATTTCTTATCTCATGTGTGTAGGTACTGAATTGAAGTTATTTTTTAACACCCTGATAATGACAAAGAAAGATTGAAGAGTTGGAGATTTTAAGATTTTGAAGTTTGTTTGAAGACATGCATTTAGTATTTCTAATTTATTGGTTTAATGGGGATATTAAGTTGTATGTCATTGGGTTTTAGTTTAGGTAGCTTAATTCGTATTTTTTATGTATGTACCGGCATAGACATAGGGGGAGATTTGTAAGGACATGAGTTTATAAATGTCTGAGTTAGAATCTAGGAATTTTCTGTTTGTCCTAGATCACAGTTAGTATGTCAAATACTACTACATTTAGCACGTCAATATGACCATCCACGATGGCCTTGATCCGAATCCACACATCCATCATCTTTATACGTGCATCATGCAACATGCAACATGCAACGTACTCTTCAACCGTTCCCACTACTCCACTCACGATTATGGTAAAATAATTTATTTGGAGTGTTTATTATTTACTTAAATATTTGGGAAATTTTTATAAAATATTTTTAAAGGGATGGAACATTTTTCCTTCAACATAAGAATTTTTTCTAAATGTAGAGGCGAAAGGAAAAATCTCGCTGACGTCATTTGAGCCAGATTGGCTGGTGGTTCGCGTGACATGGCCATCTCACGCGAAGTCGTTCGAGTGATGTGGCCTGACGTTCGAGCGACGCACCGCCTCAATTTTTGTATTTAAAGTAGTGACATTCTACACATTTTTCAAGTCTTTTGGCACTGACATTTTCGCAAATATTTTACCCAAAATTAGACTTAATTTTTTCAAGGTTTAATGCCTTTTCGATTCACAAATCCTTCCCAAACTTTTGTTTGAATATTTAAAACCTAGATATAATTATTATACTCATATTGAAGTAACCTTGTGGAGAAGAAGGGTCTTTATCCACTGCTGATATTGGAGTTCTTGCGGGACCTCTTGTTGATAAATGACAACGACGAACCAACGCCTACGGGTATTCGTGTATCAAAATTGTATTTTGTTGTATTTGTAAGTCGTTACATATTATAGTAAAATAAATGGTTTTGCCCCTTTGGGGGATTTTTCCACATATTATGATTGACTTCGCATGCTTGGTTTTATTTATTTAGTCTGTCACAATTTGGTTGCAAGAGTTAGGATTTTCGGGATTAAAAGTTGGAATTTAATTAAACAAGTTAATCATTGATTGTTGACTCAATCTAAAATGCTAAACAAGTGAAACATTAAAAAAAAAAAAACTACACTAGCAACATTATGTAGGTTGTTTTATTGATTTTCACACCTAATTCTCGGGTCGAATCGGATTGACA
This sequence comes from Sambucus nigra, assembly GCA_949130495.1. NCBI lineage: Eukaryota > Viridiplantae > Streptophyta > Magnoliopsida > Dipsacales > Adoxaceae > Sambucus > Sambucus nigra. The sequence goes on along the minus strand of OX422211.1, from coordinate 326,427,644 downwards.
ACAGGTAACCCATAAATCCGGGTCGAGACGTTACAAATGTTATCAGAGCTCTAGGTTTTAGGTTCCTTTCGAAAGTAACGTAGTGAGGAAGGTAGTGGATCTTTTGAATGCCGGTGTTATTTTGGGTCGTTCATGCTAGCTTTGTGACTGTTTAGTCCGTGTCCTCGATGATAAAGTCAAAGAGGTTAGCACGAAAAGTAAGCTAGTGACAAGTGGTACGCGATTAAGTTGATAGTTATTAATCGCTTCCTCTCTTCTGATTAGAATTGTTAGTGTAGACACCCCATTCTAGCACCCCCTAACCTCTCATTAGGTCCCTAGAACCTCCCTTCATCACTACAAACCTAAGTCATTCCCCAAGTACTGACCTAGAGGCCATCAGGCACTCCTAGGCTCCGTTTGACCAAAATTCAAACTCTTTATCTCAACTGAGACTAAACGGATCTTCAAAGGGCACTGAAACCCCTTTCCAACGGTCCATCCCGTGCACGATTCTGACATACGGTGTGGACTAACGACCCCCTTTCCCTCGAAACTTGATAAGGAGGCCACCGGACGCTCCAGGGATCCGTTTGAATAAAGTTAACTCTTCAACTCGACTGAGACTGAATGAATCTTTAAATGGCACTGAAACCCCTTTCTAACGGTCCACCCCGTGCGCGATTCTAACTTATAGTACGGACGAACGATCCGTTTTACTTCGAAAGGTCGTCAAATGATTCCAGGCCCCAATTGACCAAAGTCAAATCCCCAAACCGAGTCAAACTCTTTGGAATCTCTAATTACATCTCATAACCATTCCAACGGTCTGCCCCGTGCACGATTCTGACTTACCATGCGGACGAACGATCCGTTTGCGTCCGACGATTCCCCGTCCAAAGGACTGACGAGTGTTTCCAAGCCACATTTATCCCAAAGACAACTCCCGGACCCGGGAGCAGTATAAAGGACTTTCAGAGGTCTCTGAATTACCTTTCCAGTGGTTCACCTCTTCGGGATTCGGATCAACGGTTTACATGTTACGACTATTTTTTTGAAGGAACCTGAAAGAGACTGCCAAACGGCAGGTTCAAAATCTTGCCTACCGGCAGTGTGCCTAAAGACACCTGCCGATTGGCAGGACCATCCCTATGTCGATCGGCAATTCCCCGGGCCTATAAAAAGGTGGGCCTGACCTCATTGCAAGAGGACCCAAAATCTGAAATCCATCACTCTCAGCGAATTCAGAAAACCTCTCTCGAAGTCAGCGTGATTTCCACATCCAAATCCTTTTACAACCTTCACTTTTCATCAAACTTGGTGAATTAACTACCCTTCATCATCATCCAAGTGCAAGGGCTACTCTTCAACATTCAAGATCAAGCTCAAGATCTTCAAGGAGGTCCAACTTTCTTAACTCTCTCTTCAAATTCTCCTAAATTCGCATTAACTTATTTTATTACTTAGCACTTTTATTCTCTCCATCTCACATATCCGAATATACTTTTTATTTAATATTATTGCACATCTCTTATTTTCATATAAATAAAACCCAAAAAAAATAAGAAAAATAGGGTGTTTGCTCATAAATTCCAAACGGAAATTCTCACACTTTTCCCACAACTAAAACACTTTTTTACACATATACACACATAAGAGAAGTCCCCGATTGGATTTATGGAATAATCCCCACCCCTCGTTTTGCAGACGAACTACGTGGACTTTGATGCCTTCATAGGCTACATAGGTGTCTCGGGGTAAAACCCGAGACTCGAGTCCTACTTTTTCCAATTCTCTATTTTTCTAAATCTTTAACTTAATTCTCATAGAATGTATATATATTTACATATACATATATTTATTCTTAGTGGCGTATTATTCCACATGCGTTATCTTTCCATTATAACTATCAACGCAAGGATAATCACGTAAATCCTATTTTCTAATATTACTTTTAGGAACATTCCAATGGATGACTCACTTTATATCTTCCATGATACAAGTCGATGATTCCTATCTCAACTACATATACACATGCACACATATCACGGGGAAATAGAGGAAAATAACAACAATCCATGAGAGATCGCAAGGGCAGAATGGGTTCCTAACACCTTCCCATTCCGTAACTTAGCCTCCGGACCCTTTTCGAATCATTTTGGTTTCGTATGTATCAATATGTCTTTGATGCTGTCCTTCGGGATGGCTCCACTTTCTTTTGTCTGTTTTGAGTAAAATAGACTGGCGACTCCATCTCTCTACATTTTTTACCTCACACATCATCGACGATGGCCGAAGCGCTCCCGAGAGGGATGCGCGGGACCAAGATCCTCTCACCATGGAGATGAACCTCTTCTTCTCCTCTCTCTCTCTGTAAGGATCGGGGATGGCCATCGTGGCGACTCCACTGGGGACTTTTGTTTAAGAGGGATAGACTTTATTTACATGGGTGTTTTATTTTCTCATATACTCCCCTAATTTGCATGTTCCCTTTTTCATGTGTACCTTATGCTTATGCTTCTATTCACACACTTGTAGAAGATTCTCCATGTACACTTCGCACCACGTGCACCTAGGATCACATATGTCCACATATTGCACGCATCACTTATCCATGCTGGGTATACTATTGATACCTATACTTTTCTCCCTATTTGTCATGATCAAGAAATATACTCTCATCATAAGATACTAATAAAGATAATCATGCATGATTCACACACCACCACCAAAGAGCATTGTTATTGACCAAATTTTGTCCAGTAACTGGAGGGTCACTTCGTGATGGGCGCTGGTCCGACAGGGCACAGTTAGCCTAAATGATATGACTCTCACCTTCCATTGGCCAAGTACCTTCGACGTATATCAAACGGTTCCCCCTCATCGTACCTCTTGACTGAAGTCATAACGGGAGATATATCACAGGAAACTCATTCACGTACGCCAAGTATATCGAATCCGCTCTCACATGTGCCGTCCCCATGAGGTATATAGTGAGGCAACTCACGTACACTCAGGTATATCAAATGGCTTGTCCACACGTACCAATTGACCTCAAAAGCAAAGACATATATCGTGGAAGTTACGCCAAAGGGGCGAACCCTTTCTAATTCACCCAACCAACTGCATACACACATATAGGTTTCAAGCCTAGGACACACATGTTATATTTCCGATTTTGACCCAAAACTCTACCGAAATTCCTGGTCGGCCTGCTGCCCAAATTTTCTCCCATTTTTAAATGAGACCCTGCCCGTGAACCTGGTTACAAGTCCAACCATAGCTTTACATATGTTACAAACCCAACTTTTCTAGGCTCGGGACCCGTCCTGCATTTCATTTTGCATTTAGGAGAATTTAATACAAATGAGAAATTAATAATTATAATAATCATGCTGAGACCCGTCTCCCAAAAATATTTCTCCTTTCTTTATCAAAAATCCCAAAACATTTCTCCTTTCTTTATCAAAAAAATCCAAAAACATTTCTCCTTTATTTATCAAAAATCCAAAAACATTTCTTCTTTCTTTATCAAAAATCCAAAAATATTTTGTCTTTCAATCTCAAAAAGAAAAAAAAAATGTCAAAAATACTTTCATTCATTTTTTCAAAAATAAACCCCATTTTACGCCTTCTCGGGTCGATTGCACGCCCTTGGCCTGGCTCCTTATTATCTTCGGTCTTCAGTCAAATCACCCCGGAGTTCCGTCCGTTCCCCTGATACTTCTTCCGAGTCCGAAATCCATCCACTTTCCATGGAGAACACAGATCAAGTACCAGTTGTGCAGCCAGATCTGATGAAAGACTTAGCTCAGCTCGTGTCCAAGATTGACAACCTCCAGACTGAGGTCCGAGAGATGTAACGAAACCAGGTTCCTGTTCCTCAAGAGCCCGAGGCCCTATTCACTCAAGCTATGGGTACACCCGAGCCTATCTAGGTTCCTAAAGAGTATCATCACGCTCCACGTGCCCCTCTTGCTAATGGGTCATCGCCTGCCCAGCTTCCTATGCCAAACCTTACCCAGCCTGGGGCTAACTTGCCTATGATCATTGATCCAAAAGAGGAAGAGTTGAATAAGGTTAAAGAAAATATCAAGATGCTAACTAAGAAGTTTGACCAGGTAAGCATCTATAGTAATTACATGGACTACAGCCACATGTCTCCTTATCCTAAAGCGAGGTTACCCGAGAAGTTCAAGATGCCAAATATCGAGAAATTCGGAGGAAGTGGACCCCTGATTATTCATCTTCGCAGTTATCACCATTCTATGACTCTCCTAGTGGCTTCTGAAGAAGTGATGGCCCAATTATTTCAGCAAACTTTGAGGGATAGCGCCCTCCGATAGTTTTTGTCTCTCGAGGAATCCATAATCTGTAGCTGGGAGGATCTAGCCCGAGAATTCATATCCAGTAAAAATACAACGAACATCTTGAGATCACCCATCGTGATTTAAAATTTCTCAAATAGAACTCTGGGGAATCAGTCAGTAACTTCATAGCTCGATGGAGGAAAAAAGCAACCACCATGACCAATCGGCCATCCGAGGAAGAACAAGTCACCATAGTGAAGAAGAACTTCTTACCCCATGTCCGATCAACAATGAGAGGACAATACTATCCCTACTTCCGAGCTCTCAGAGAAGCAGGAGTAGAAATCGAGGAAGGTCTTGCTAAAACAAAAGTTGAACCAAAGAAAGTGTCCGGGCAGTTCACTCCCAAAAAATATGATAAACCTGTCAATGATACAGTCTCAACCATCAACAACATCTCTCAACCAACCACCTCGTGGGCACTAGAAAGTCGCCCTGTCCTAGTTTGAAAAGAATACACTGAGCTCCATGCTCCTCTCTCCAAAGTTTATCAAGCCCTATTAAGATGAAACCTTATCAAACCCTTGGACCCCCATCCACTGCCAAATCAAATTCCAAGAAACTTCAAGGCACATACCCATTGCGCCTTTCATCAAACTGCTGGTCATACCTCTGACCAATGCTTTCACCTTCGAACATAATCCAAGGTCTAATTTACTAGGGTACCATTACCCCACCAGCCAATCCTAAGCCAAACACTACTCAAAACCCACTCCGAAATCATGCCAATGCCATCTTCTTAGAAGAGAACCCAGAATTTGATCCCTTAACTCAAATCCCACCCATATACTCTCCTAAAACTCTCCAAATTTGCCCATATTTCCTCCTACGCCCTGCTAGCCTCTCTGATCAGGTACTGTAACTCCTTACCAGAGTATGCATCGTTGTTTGTACCCTCTTTGAAAATAGAAGTATGGAATTATCAGAAGTGTTAAACCAACTCCTAGAGTTCGGGCTGAAATTGCTCTCATAAATGATTATTGATTGCCATAGGTTTAGTACGCTATTCTTGGAAGCGTGGAAATGGGTCCGAGAGTCAGATAGTTGGGTGGTACCAACCGATGAAGCCAGTCTAGATGATGTTATCGAGATCATGATAGAATTATTCAGGCAAACTAATAATATTTGCAGTATGACTGAGTTAGTCGATACTCTGAAGCTACAAGGGCGCCTGGTCCCTTCACCCTTACATCTCCCCGCAGAATGGGAGGACCTATACGAAAAAGCCATTGAAGTTGTGGAATGCATTGACTTTACATGGAAAGACAAAATTATTGCCACCGGATGGGGGGAACAATTTGAAGATTCAAATGAAGAGCAAGATTCAGAGAAAACTGAACCCGTAGCCGAGATATGGGGGATGATATCATTTTAAGAACTCCTCGGAGAAATAAACAAGATGACAGAACAACTCGAGATTGACGAAGAAACAGGGTTCATATTCTTCCCTTCTTTAGTAAATCACATGACCAGATTAGGTAGGCTGATATGCCCAAAGTGTACCTGACAGCTCGGAAACACCAACCTCGGCCAAGAAGATGGCCGAGGTAACAAGGGCTCTAGACTGACGATCAGAAACCTCGTCCCACATAAGGTCGGCCATGGCCGACGTTACTAGTAACCCCACATCCAAGAAACAACCGAGGTCTTTTTGACTCGTGGGGTCGGTTATCCATCAGGTCGTCCACAGCCAACATTACATATACCTCATACGTTAACCTCGGCTGGGCATAAGCCGAGGCCATCTAGGACTCATGCGTTCAACCACCCTTATCGTCATCATCGACCCAGACCAACATTCCAACTACTGTTATATAACCTCAGCCTAGGCCGACGTTACAACTTCATCTGTCTTACCTCGGCTGGCCTACCTGGACGAGATCATAACGAATAACCTCGGATAAAATAGCAGTCATACTTTACTAACCTCGTACTCTTCCAGGCCGAGGTTGCACCAATCAGGGACAGGGCCGATCATTTACAAGTATATGCAAGGTGTAGGAACACGTGGATGAAATCAGTTGTAACCGAATCAATCCCCTCACATGGGGGAATATTTTATCATCATTCTCTACATGTGACAGTGACAAATGTCTCCATTAGATTGGTTATATCATCACACACATGCTCATTGCATGCATGGGGGGTACATTACACCCCCCAAACACTATATATACTTGTCTTCTCCTACCTTGAGAAGGGTCCGAAATTACAACCCTAGCTAAAACTCTGTCAAATTATACAGTAGAGAGAGAAAGCTTAAGGCTTTGTATCTATGGCCATTAGAGCCTTCATTCAGTGATATTGCTCACGCACACTCACAGTGGACGTAGGCCGGATTGGCTAAACCACATATATTCATGTGTTCATCCTCTTCTCCTCACCTCCTTCTACATATACACACATATATATATTCTCCTATGCTGCCATTGTTATCACTTGCTTGAGATTAACAACACCTTACCTGGTGGTGCTGTTTCCAACATCATCATTTTGGCACCATCTGTGGGAACGAGAAGCTATCTCTTCCTTATTTTTTACTTAACCTCACCGGAGACTCTGGTGGTGAACCAGGCCTCACCCCTTGCGTGGAGCTGTTTCACCATTGAAAGAGGTCCTTTAAGGTATTAAGCTCACCTTCTTCATAGTCTCTTTAGTTTTAACATATGGCACCGGATTTACCACCACCTCATCCACCGTCTGGTGATGGAGGACCTATTTCCAGCCAGGCACCACCCCAATCGGAAATGGCTGAGGTGGCCACGACCTTGAAGTCCTTGGCTGCAATACAGCAAGCGATGAAGGAGCAATTTGCACAGGTCAGTCAAAATATGATGAGACCACCTGGGGTCTCACCGGAGATGATTACTCCGGTGGCTGCTCATCCCCATCCTGAAGTCAGGGGACCACCCCTGGCACTGCGAAAAGACCAACCTACACCTCAATGGAGGAGGGACGTTGCTGACGCTAGGCGTTTATGCCTGGGGAGGCAAGGACACCCCTGCCCTGAGGATAGGTATGACGATATGGAGGAAGAAGATGCTCCAGAGGTCTGCTGGGAGTCGTACGAGGTTTAGAACAACACTATACGTCCTATCCACCAAAGCCGAGGTTGTGGGGAAAGAAGAGATGGTGGTGCCAAATAGAGAGGATCAAATTTTAATCACTTCAACAGAGGGTCAGCCTTTGAAAGGCTCGTCCCAGTAAATGACCTGAGGCAGAGGTTATCCAGGTTAAGAAGTGCAGCAGGGTCACAAAGGGATGATGGGGAACATTGGCCTCATCATAGCCGACCTCATCAAGGCCGAGATAGGGACCAAGAGGAGGTCAACAGCCGACGTTGTGCTGTGATTGGGGAACCCTCATTCCACCCCTTGGAGGTGGCTGGGGATAACCTCAGCAAAGCCAACGTTTCAAGGCCATGGAATAACTCCATCCAACGTCTTGAAGAGAAGAAAGGGAACCTCATCAAAAGTCGAGACCCACTACAAAGAGGTTTCTCAAAGGGCTCTCCAATAGTGGCTAGGATAGTGAGCATCCCAACCCCTGCCAAGTTCAAACCACCTATGGTGTCTCCCAAGTATGATGGTAGTACCAACCCTGTGCTTCACATTGAGATGTACCAGTCTGTGGCAGACATTTATTCGATCCTAGATGAGATTAAGTACCGGGCCTTCTACGGGACTTTAACAGGAGCTGCACACATCCGGTTTACCTCTCTTCCAAAGAACTCAATTGAGAACTTTAAGGGCTTGGCTGAACGTTTCATTCATAATTTCTGTTTTGGGGTAATACCTCAAAATAAGACCACCCATATGTTTTATTTCAGTCAAGGCAAGAATGAGTGCCTAAGAGACTACATTGTTAGATTCAATAAAGAATAATTAGAGGTAGAAGATTATAAAGAGAATATAGCCATGAAAACCCTCATTAGAGGACTCCAGAAGGCGAAGTTGCTATGGAAGCTTACGAAATACCCTCCCAAGTCTATAGCAGAGCTATTGGCAACTGCAGGAAAGGTCATGAACGCCGAAGAGGTTATGGCCGTGAAGTATGAGGATGAGAGAGAAAGTGGTAGCGGGAAGTTCCAAAGAAAGAAAGATGGAAAAAAGAGGTCAGCCGACGACAAGTTTGCACGCTATACTCCTCTAACTGTGATCTGCGAACACATCCTCAATGAGATCAAGAACGACCGATCTTTGAGATGGCCGGAGAAGCTGAAGGCTCCTCTGCACAAGAGGAATAAGAACTTGTGGTGTGAGTTCCACCAAGACCACGACCATGTGACAGACAAATGCTTCGCCTTGAAGGATGAGATCGAGAAGATGTTGAAATCCAGAAAGTTGAGGAAGTATGTCGATGGTAAGGCCCTTAAGAGGGGAAGAGATGACCCTAAAAATAAGAGAAATGATAAATGTCGAGATGATACCCTAGCGAGAAGAGATGATGACTCAGATGGGGATGATGAAGACGATCCAGACCTCCCACCAAAAGATGACAATGCCCCGATAAAGAGGGTTGGAATGATCTCTTTAGGTGTTAATACCATATGTGGAGGACTAACAGGGGGTGGCTCTGAAGTCGCCGACCGAAAATATCATGTGGCAGAGGCTAAGTCAGTGACCAAAGTAGAGGTTATGAATCTGGCGTCTTCAAAAGATAAGCAGAAGAGAAAGAAGGTAGATATAGATACTGTTATAGTTGGATTCTCCCGACTCGACTTCAAAGGTATCCTAGCCCCACATGATGACCCTTTGGTAATAACAACAAGAGTGCACGGATGTGAGGTACAGAGAATCCTCATAAATGGAGGAAGTTCAGCGGACGTGATGTTCTGGCCCTATTTTAAGAGCCTGGACCTCAGCAGCGCTAGGTTGGTACCCTATCATCATACGTTGATGGGCTTCAACGGGGAGAAGGTCCATCCGTTAGGCATGTATGAGATGAATGTACGAATGGGAGATGAGTGGCCTAAGAGGTTGACCCAAAAGATCGATTTTTCCATTATGGATGAAAACGTTTTCTCAGCCTGCAACATCATCATAGGATGAGTTGCCCTTAAGGAGTTTGAAGCCGTGCAATCAACGGTCCACTAAATGCTAAAATTCCCGACCCCCTATGGGATAGGGGAAGTGAAAGGGTACCAGACCTCGGGGCTAGAGTGCTACTTCAACTCGACGGAAGAGAGGGAGGCCCATAAGAGGGAAACGACCACATATAGCATTGATACACTTGATTCTAGAGATGAAACAAAGTTAAAGAAAGGAAAAGCCGCGAAAGAGGTAGAATCCATCGTCCATAATGAGGACGAATAAAAAAAAACCGTCCAAATCGATAAGGCCTTAAAACTGGAGATCAAGGAAGAACTGATAAGATTCTTAAAGAAGAGGCAGAGTGTCTTCGCTTGGAGCCAGACAGATATGCCTGGCATCGACCTAAAGGTTATGTGACACAAACTCAATGTGGCAGAAGATGCTAAGCCAATCAAATAAAGACGAAGAGTTTACTCCAGGGAAAAGTATGATGTCATTAGGGAAGAGGTCAGAAAATTAGAAGAGGCAAAATTCATCAGGGAGGTCATATACCCAGAGTGGTTATCATACGCCTCCATTGTGCCTAAATCCAATGGAAAATGGAGGATGTGCGTAGACTTCACTGACCTGAACAAGTCTTGCCCAAAAGACAGCTATCCCTTATCTCGAATTGATCATATGGTAGACGCCACGGCAGGGCATGAGCTTATGAGCTTCATAGATGCGTATTCAGGCTATAATCAGATCTTCATGGATACTGAAGACTCAGAGAAGATAACCTTCATCACAGATAAGGGTACCTATTGCTATAAGGTCATGCCCTTGGACTTGAAGAATGCAAGGGCCACGTATCAACGTCTTATAAATAAGATATTCAAAGATTAAATTAGCAAGACCATGGAGGTATATGTAGATGATATGTTGATGAAGAGCTTGAAGTCCTGCACTCACATGGCAGACTTAGAGAGAACTTTCAACACCATGGACTTGTACAGGATGAAGCTCAATCCCCCCAAGTGTGTCTTCGGAGTAGGAGCTGGAAAGTTTCTTGGATTTATCATCAATCAGAGGGGAATAGAGGCTAACCCCGAGAAGATCAAGGCTTTGCTTGACATGAAGACACCAAGAAGTATAAAAGATGTTCAGAGGCTCACTGTAAGAGTAGCTGCACTAAACAGATTTGTTTTCAGAGCCACGGACAAGTGTCTTCCATTTTTTAAGGTGCTTAGAAGGCCTTCGAGTGGGACAAAGAGTGTGATAAAGCCTTTAAGCAGCTCAAGTCCTACCTCGGATCTCCTTTGCTTTTATCCTGGCCCATCATGGGGGAGAAGTTGTATGTTTATCTAGCAGTCTCAGAATCATCCATAAGTGCAGCCATAATACGAGAAAACATTGGGGTACAAAGGCCTGTATACTTCAATAGTAAGGCCCTTAAGGGGTCTTAACATATCTATCCATGGATGGAGAAGTTAGCTTACGCTTTGATACACGCTTCCAGGAAGATGAAACCCTATTTCCAGGACCACTCTATGGTCATCCTCACTGACTCTCCACTAAGGCAAGTCCTCCACAAACTTTAGAAGTCAGGCAAATTGATGACCTGGGCCATCGAATTGGGAGAATATGACCTTATTTATCAACCAGGGTAGCCATTAAAGGGCAGGCACTTACAAACTTTGTTGCTGAGTTCACATGGGAAGAGGCCAAGGTTGAGAATAATCAAGAAACTGCAGAGGGATCAAAAAGTAACGTCTTTCAAGACCCAGAATAGGTTGTGGCCAGCAAAGCCAAAAACAAAATAGCTGAGAATGAGGAAGACTGATACCTCTTTAAGCAAGGAATCCTGTCAGAGGGGAACTTCTCTTCGAATGAAGATGTTTGGAACCTCTTTATCGACTGGTCTTCTTACAAAAGTGAAAGCGGTGTAGGGTTGATACTGTCAGCTCCGAATGGTACAGACGTTGAATATGTGCTAAGGTTCAACTTCAAAGCATCGAATAATGAGTCAGAATATGAGGCCTTGATAGCAGGCCTCTCCTTGGCAAAAGCCCTTGGAGTTGCCCGACTCCTACTTCATAGTGACTTGAGGTTGGTTATCAACCAAGTACTTGGAGTATATGAGGCCAAGGATGAAAGGATGGCCAAATACCTGAAGAGGGTAGGAATGATGCTAGAAGGCTTCGAAGAGGTAAAGATGAAGAGGGTACCTCGATAAAACAACAACCATGCAGATGCACTAGCAAGGTTGGCTTCAGTAATAAGGATAGGCATCAGAAGGACAGTATGAGTCGAGATCCTACTCAAACCGAAAATTGAGGAAGAAGAGGTTGCCAGCTCTTGCCTCAACCTAGGAGACTCATGGATGCACCCCCTCATCAGATATATCAAAGAGGGGGAGCTACCAGAATCGAAGCTAGAGAGGAGGAAATTGAGGTACAGAGCTACAAAGTTCTCAATAATAGGAGATGTCTTATATAACAAAGGATTTCTACTACCCCTCCTCAGATGTGTCCATCCCACTGAGGTCCCCCGCGTCCTACATGATATACACGAGGGTTCTTGCTCCAGCCACATAGGAGGAAGACCTTTGGCCAAGAGGATAATCACGTAGGGATACTGGTGGCCAACCTTGGCCAAAGATGTTGCAACCTATAGGAAAAGGTGTGACAAGGGCCAAAGATTATCCACTATCCCCCATAAACCTCATCAACCTATGACATCAATCAGTTCCCCTTGGCCATTCGCAGTATGGGGGATTGAATTGGTGGGTCCCTTGACAAGGGCTATGAATAATTATCGATTTCTGATAGTTGCGATTGACTAATTCTCCAAGTGGGTGGAGGCTGAATCGATGATCACGATTCCAGAGCAGAAGACCTTCCAATTTATCTGGAAGAGCATCATATGCAGACATGGCCTTTCGAACACCCTCATCTCAGAAAATAGAACCCAGTTCAAGAATTCTTCCTTGGAGAAGTATTGCGAGAGAATTGGAATTAAGCAATTCTTCTCTTTTCCTAGCCAACCTCAGGCAAACGATCAGACCGAAGTCACGAACAGAACAATCCTCGATGGGATTAAGAAGAGGTTAGAAGAAGATAAGGGGAGATGGAATGAAGAGGTTTATTATGTGTTATGGGCCTACAGAACAACGACTAAAACACCAATGGGGGAGACCCCATTTATGTTAGCACATGGCTCAGAAGGCGTCATACCAATAGAGGTAGAACTCCCCACTCACAGAGTTCAGACTTATGACCCCGAGAAGAATAGGGAAGTGAGAAGACTTGACCTAGATTTGATTGAGGAAAGAAGGGAAGACGCTGAGATCAGACAGGCAGCCTATTAGCAGAGAACAGTAAAGTTATACAATTAAAGGGTGAAATCAAGACCTTAGTTGTAGGAGACCTAGTGCTGAAGAAGACATTGCAGAAGACGAGCAAGCTTCACCCGAATTGGCATGGCCCTTACAAAGTGATTGAGGAGGTTGTACCCGGTACCTACCGGATATAAAATCTCAAAGGGGAACCTTTATCCAATCCATGGAATGTTGATCATTCGAAAAAGTATTACATACAATGTAGCAATTATTTCTATGTAAATGTATCATTTTATGAAGAAAATATTAATGAGAAGATCAGTTCTTCTGTCAATTCTTTGTTCATTATGCTTTAATGATCAAATTTATGAGGTGAAACATCATATTTGGATGACCTCAATCCTTAAACATCATTAATTTGCTGAAAGTTTTGGGGGTAACATCATAGTTTGATGACCTCAGACCTTAAAACATCATAATTTGGTGACAAGGTCTAAGGTGAAACATCATATTTGGATGACCTCAGACCTTAAACATCATTAATTTGGTGAAATTTATGGGGATAACATCTTAGTTTGATGACCTCAGACCTTAAAACATTATAATTTGGTGACAAGGTCTGAGGTGAAACATCATATTTGGATGACCCCGGACCTTAAAACATCATAATTTGGTGATAAGGTCTAAGGTGAAACATCACATTTGGATGACCTCAGACCTTAAACATCATTAATTTGGTGAAATTTTTGGGGGTAACATTATAGTTTGATGGCCTCGGACCTTAAAACATCATAATTTGGTGATAAGGTCTAAGGTGAAACATCATATTTGGATGACCTCAGACCTTAAAACATCATAATTTAGTGATAATGTCTGAGGTGAATCATCATATTTGGATGACCTCAGACCTTAAACATCATTAATTTGGTGAAATTTATGAGGTGAAGCATCATATTTGGATGACCTCAAACCTTAAACATCATTAATTTGGTGAAAGTTTTGGGGGTAACATCATAGTTTGATGACCTCAGACCTTAAAACATCATAATTTAGTGACAAGGTCTGAGGTGAAACATCATATTTGGATGACCTGAGACCTTAAACATCATTAATTTGATGAAATTTATGGGGATAACATCTTAGTTTGATGACCTCAGACCTTAAAATATCATAATTTGGTGACAAGGTCTGAGGTGAAACATCATATTTGGATGACCTCGGACCTTAAAACATCTTAATTTGGTGACAAGGTCTGAGGTGAAACATCTTAGTTTGATGACCTCAGACCTTAAAACATCATAATTTGGTGACAAGGTCTGAGGTAAAACATCATATTTGGATGACCTCGGACCTTAAAACATCATAATTTGGTGGCAAGGTCTGAGGTGAAATATCATATTTAGATGACCTCAGACCTTAAACATCATTAATTTAGAGAAATTTTGGGGGGTAACTTCATAGTTTGATGACCTCAGACCTTAAAACATCATAATTTGGTGACAAGGTCTGAGGTGAAACATCATATTTGGATGAACTCATACCTTAAACATTATTAATTTGGTAAAATTTATGGGGATAACATCTTAGTTTGATGACCTCATACCATAAAACATCATAATTTAGTGATAAGGTCTGAGGTGAAACATCATATTTGGATGACCTCAGACCTTAAAACATTATAATTTGGTGACAAGGTATGAGGTGAAACATCTTAGTTTGATGACCTCAAACCTTAAAACATCATAATTTGGTGACAAGGTCTGAGGTGAAACATCATAATTTGGTGACAAGGTTTGAGGTGAAACATCATATTTGGATGACCTCAGACCTTAAACATCATTAATTTGATGAAATGTTTGGGGTAACATCATAGTTTGATGACCTCATACCTTAAAACATCATAATTTGGTTATAAGGTCTGAGGTGAAACATAACATTTGGATGACCTCAGACCTTAAAATATCATAATTTGGTGACAAGGTCTGAGGTGAAACATCATATTTGGATGACCTCGGACCTTAAACATCATTAATTTGGTGAAATTGTTGGGGGTAACATCATAGTTTGATGACTTCAGACCTTAAAACATCATAATTTAGTGACAAGGTCTGAAGTGAAACATCATATTTGGATGACCTCAGACCTTAAAACATTATAATTTGGTGACAAGGCCTAAGGTTTAACATCATATTTGGATGACCTCAGACCTTAAACATCATTAATTTGATGAAATTTATGAGGTAAAACATCATATTTGGATGACCTCAAACCTTAAACATCATTAATTTGGTGAAAGTTTTGGGGGTAACATCATAGTTTGAGGACCTCAGACCTTAAAACATCATAATTTGGTGACAAGATATGAGGTGAAACATCATATTTGGATGACCTCAGACCTTAAACATCATTAATTTGGTGAAATTTATGGAGGTAACATCTTAGTTTGATGACCTCAGACCTTAAAACATCATAATTTGGAGACAAGTTCTGAGGTGAAACATCATAGTTGGATGACCTCAAACCTTAAATATCATTAATTTGGTGAAAATTATAAGGGTAACATCATAGTCTAGTGATGAAGACACCATTATTTTGAGACTTTAGACCTTGTTACAAACATCATTGCATGACAAAACTATTCAAAAGGAGCATTCATCAAAAGAAGCAAAATCCCCTGAAGGGGATGATATAACATGAAGAATTTAAGAATTACAAGTCAAAATGTGCAAGAGAGTATTATCAGAAGTTATGAAGTGACAGATGAAGAATAAAAATTACAAGTGAAGCTTCATAAATTATGATCTAAGTGTCTGCAGCCACAGGGTTGGTAACCTCGGCCTGATCATTTTGGCCGACACGAGTAACCTTGGCCCCATCATCTTGAGGGTTAACGTCCTCAGTCTCCGTAGCTTATGGTTGGTCAGTCTCTGCAGGCGCAGCACCTCCTTCCCCCTCGACCTCTTGTAAGGCTTAAGCAAACTGAGGGTTTGCAAAACCTAGACCAATGAATTCTGAGGCTCTCAAACTCCCTGACTCATTTTCTTTGATGGCCGCCCATTTACTAGTAGATTTAATACCTCTTTCAAGGTATTCAAAGCCAAAGCTTATGAATTGGTCAGAGACCTGATAGTCGGCCAACCACTTCTCAGAGGCATCCTCAAGGGCATCTTTCACTGCAGCATCAACTTTTTATTGGAGGACGTCGTCCTTGGCCTTCAGGTCAGAGGTGTGGTCCTTTCGGAATTATCTATCTCCTTCTCCCTATGCTTCACCTTGTTCTCAGACCCCTCCAATGCGATCTTCAAACATTCCACTTCAGCATTTAGGGAGGCCTCCACCTTTTGGGCCTCTCTTCCCTTTTCAATCAGGGGCAGCTTCCTCAGGGTCCAGTCAATAAACTGGTGCATGGACAGGATACCCTATAACACAAAGTCAGATATATGAGATCAAGACAATCCAAATCAAAGACGAGGTTACACTTGAGCTAAAAAAGATAAGTCTTTACCTAGATAGACCTGTGATGACAAAACTCGGCCAGCAGAGGAGTATCAATAGAGCGTAGGAAACATTTGTCACCATCGGTCATAGCAGAGCCGATGGCATCCATTGCCTTCAGACCATGACCTATGAGGCTGTCACTGATCTTCAGCTGCTCTAGACGGGTAGCCAATGCGTTATCTGATGAGATGGGGATGGAATGATCACTCTTTTGGGATTTTCTTTGCCTCTGATACTCTGGGGGAAGTGGTGGAGGATTTCCTCTTTTTTGTAACATCGGCCTTAGAAGTGCCGGCATTATGCTTAGACGGGGGAGGAGGAGGAGCATTGAGCCCAGATTACTTCACCAATTTAATCAGGCTGGGTGCAGACATCTCCCATAAGTCATCTGATATACCTTCTAGGTGTTTTGTAAAAAAATATGTCTGAGTTAGTAAATCAGAGACATCAAAATATCAAAGGTAAAACTTAGCAAAATAAACACTTACGAAGCTCGACTAAGGGACTTCCCCCCAAGCTAGTCTCAAAGAGGTAATAGGGGGTCATCAGATGCTCGTACTTGACCAGCCAGCCAAGCTCCCCCTGATCTTGAAGGTCTTTGACCTTTTGTAGGTTATCCTGGCTTAACCTAGGGTTGGCTTTGGCAGCCAGTGACAGTTTTTCCCACCTCAGAGGGGTCCTCGGCTCTAGGAATGAAGAGGGGGCACAAGTGCCAAATTCCCATGCCCCATAAATGAAGAAGTATCGTGGTTTCCAATTGTGATTTGAGGTTTGGGTAACCAATAACACCTTCTTATCAGACTTCCTAGCTAGGAAGTGGTAGTAGCTCAGATGGTTTCTGGTAAAGGAGGGCACGTATCACCCTGTGAAGACCTTGACAGGAAGGTCTGAATAATGGACCGCCCTCTATAGGACGATAGCTCCAATCATCACCCTCCAGGCATTGGGATATAATTGGGAAGGGGCCAGGTTGATATGGGATAATATGGCCCTAATTATTGGATGGATGGGGAGACGAAATCCTAACTTAAACACCTACTCATATACGCAGATCTCCAAAGGCCCTCTCATCCCTCGGAGGTCTCCTAAGTTTAATAGAAGGACCTATGGAATAAAGGTGCCTAAAGGCTAAGAGGTTAAATTCATTGACATTTCTCTCTATCTTGGCTGCCTCCGAGATGTCAATATCACTTTCGTGACCATCATCCTCATCCCTGGCGACGTCGGCCTGGGCAGGCGTAGGATCACCATCAGGGAACCTCTGAGAGAACTTAGCCCCTGTGGTGGCCGACAGGGGAATAGCATCTATAGGCGGTGGAACAGCCACACTCGGCCCCATAACTTCAACATTAGAAGAAGTTTGTGAAGATTTGGAATCGTTGTGGGATGAGGCACGACTTTGGACATCGGCGTGATCAGGGATGTGATCTTACCCAATGGAGAAATCCATTGCCTCTTGGAATGAATCTACAGACATAGGCCTGAGGTGGATGACTCAGACTCAGACATGTGAGAGGGATCAATTGGATCCTCTGATGACTCAGCAGTCTCGGTTGGTACAGAGTATACCACTTTCAGAGGCGGGGGAAAGATAGGTCTGAGGGGAAAGGCCTCTGCCCTAAGAGCTTCCTCTTGGTCTCATTCTATTTTCCTAATCTTTTCTAAAGTCTTCTCTCTAAGATAAGGGAATTCTTCTAAGAGCTGATAAAGAGGTCTGAGCATAGGAGGACGACCTTGGATACTAAGCCAAAGATAAATAACTTGACTCAACTTAATTAAAGATCAAACTGAGATGTAAAACAGAAACAACCAAGAGCAGCAAGAACAACAATCACCAGAAAATGCAAACAGTGGCCGGAAAACCCAAAATTTCACCGAAAATTGAAGAAACTGGAATTAAAGGATGAAAATGGGAAAAGAAAAGAGCAAGACGATACCTGTCAGAAAGCTTAGTGAAGGAGAAGAGGATTAGAAATGAAGAGACCCTTGGAAAGCATAGCCTAGCTCTGGTAGAGAGAGAAAGTTACAAAGAAAACTAAACGCGGGAAAATGAAGAAGTGAAGAAGAAAGAGAAAAAAAGGGTTTTAAACCCTTAAATAGGGTTACACGCATCCCAAGGCCCATTATTTCCTTAGGAGCCCAAAGGACAATCATCATCATTACGCTCGTCAGGCACGCAACCCACTTCAACAGTTGACACTTGTCAATGAAACCTTGGCACATAAAAGAAAAGCCGACTCGGACATATATACCTCGGACATACATACCCCTTAGTCACCTATTCACATAGGTAACTAAGGGCTAGGGGTGATTGATATGCCCAAAGTGTACCTGACAGCTCGAAGACACCAACCTCGGCCAAGAAGATGGCCGAGGTAACAAGGGCTCCAGACTGATGATTAGCAATCTTGTCCCACATAAGGTCGGCCACGGCCAACGTTACTAGTAACCCCACATCCAGGCAACAACCGAGGTCTTTGTGACTCGTGGGGTCATTTATCATTCAGATCGTCCACAACCGACATTACATCTACCTCATACATCAACCTCGGCTGGGCATAAGTCGAGGCCAACAGGGACTCATGCGTTCAACCACCCTCATCGTCATCATCGTCCCAGGCCGACGTTACAACTACTGCTACATAACCCCGGCCCAGTCCGACGTTACAAGTCCATCTATCTTACCATGGCTGGCCTACCTGGCCAACATCATCACGAATAACCTCAGATAAAATAACAGTCATATTTCACCAACCTCGTACTCTTCCAGACCGAGGTTACTCCAGTCAGGGACAGGGCCGAGCATTTACAAGTATATGCAAGGCGTAGGAACACGTGGATGAAATCAGTTGTAACTGAATCAATCCCCTCATGTGGGGGAATATTTCATCAGTATTCTCTACATGTGACAATGACAGATGTCTTCATTAGATTGCCTATATCATCACACACATGCTCATTGCATGCATGGGGGGTACATTACACCCCCCAAACACTATATATACTTGTCTTCTCCTACCTTGAGAAGGATCCAAACTTACAACCCTAGTTGAAACTCGGTCAAATTATACAGTAGAGAGAGAAAGCTTGAGGGTTTGTGTCTATGGCCATTAGAGCCTTCATTTAGTGATATTGCTCACACACACTCACAGTGGACGTAGGCCGAATTGGCTGAACCACTTATATTTAAGTATTAATACTCTTCTCCTCACCTCCTTCTACATATACACTCATATATATATTATCCTATGCTGCCATTGTTATCACTTGCTTGAGCTTAACAACACTTAACCTGGTGGTGCTATTTTCAGCATCATGAGAGGCATTAGCAGATCCTAAGCTTACCACCAGCCAATGACAAAGGGAAAGGCGTTGAAAACCTTCCTGTGCCAGAGATGACCCTCAAGGAGAGCAAGATCCTCGATCAACTGAAGAAAACTCAAGTTAACATCACTCTGTGGGGGCTTTTCATGTCTTCCCAGCTGCACAAAAATTCATTGATCAAGTTGCTCACTGGACCCACAGTTCTCCTTCTACCACGCCAGAAGAAGCGATAAATTTAGTCAGATCCTTGACCTCTACCCGAATGGTATCCTTTTCCGAAGAAAAAATCCCCAGAATCGGGCCAAACCATAATCATGCACTCAACATCTCCATCGAAGTTATAGGGAAGATCATACCACTCTTTCTTGTCGATAATGGATCTGCCTTGAATGTCTTCCCATTAAGAACTTTCAAATGCTTAGGACTGAAGAAAAGTGACATTGCTCCAACCTCCTCTGTTGAACGTGCCTACGATAATACCCGTCGGGAAGTGATGGTGTCTATAAAACTTATAATAGGAACTGGCCCTATAAACCCTGTCATTGAATTCCAAGTTATTGACATCCCAGCTTGTTTCAACCTGTTACTTGGACGACCTTGGCTCCACAGTATCAAGGGTGTGTCTTCCTCACTCCATCAGAAATTGAAGTTCTTCACCGACGGATGAGTCATCACCATTTTGGGCAACGACGACAATGCCAAAGGTGCAAGTACCAACAATCCAATCCTTGAGATACAGCATGGGTCAAATGATATGCTCCTACCAAGATTACGAGTTAAGCCACTTCTACTCCCGGTAGGGGACGAGTTCAGAGAAAGGGTTTGTCCAGAATACGACCCTCATGGCAACGTCAATGTAATTCAAATGTTCAAAAATATGCACTTCATGCCCGGACTGGGGCTTGGACAAAGACAGCAAGGGATAATTGAGACCATTGTACTGAAAAAATCTTTCCCTCCTTGTGGTTTGGGGTATCAACCATCAGAACAAGAGCTCAGAATGATCCACCAGTCTTAAACAAAGAGAAGACTAAACTGCATCCAGACTATCCCAAGTGACTCCTTGAATGTAGGATTCATTAAAGAGGGTGAGGACTTCCCCTTTTATGGCTTTTCAGAACCATGGTATGACCATACAGATAAGAAGATGAAGTCTGGAATGGAGATCTTTTTTTAAGACAGCTACCCATGGGCTGAAACTTCCCAACACCATGTATAACCGCTCATCAAAGATACCGAAGAGACTGAGCAAAGTGACTCTGAGGATTCGTTTAACTTACAGACACTGGGGCTAACACTCTGCATGGTTCATTCAAGCACTACATCACTGGATCCATCCCACCTAATTAAAGTTGTTGATATACCTCTCCTCAACTAGCATGCTATGCCAGATCGACCTGTTGAAATCCTACCTAACCCCAATGTTTACCCTATCCCTTCTTCTGTTGTCTATCCTTACTCAAATGTAATCGAGACCTCCTTTCATGAGGTTCTCAATGTTATTTTTCCTATCAATAAAATAAATGAAGATTTTGAGTATCTTGTTGTGCCTTACATTAATTGCTTAGATTCTAATAAAACTTTTAATGATGATGATTTTGCAAATGAACAATTTTTAACTGATCTAAATAAGGTTAATAATAAACAATATAACTCAATTTTGCAAGTGAACAAGTTAATGAAGAAGAAACAGTTATTGGTAACCTCGGTTCTGCTAGCCAACTGCGCGAGATTAGGATAGGGGCTACCCTTGCCAAGCATGAGCGCGCACAACTCAAAGAATTACTGAAGGAATTCGTGGATGTCTTTGCGTGGTCCTATGACGATATGCCCAACATTGATCCTGAAATAGCTCAACTTGAGATGCCCACTCTTCCAGATTACAAGTCGGTTAAACAAAAGTTGAGAAAGCTCCGCACCGAATGGCCGCTCAAATTCAAAGAAGAAGAAGTCAAACAGTTGAGCGTGGGCTTCATTCGCGTGATCGAATATCCCATACGGCTAGCCAATATAGTGCTTGTGCCGAAATCAGTAGGCAAAGTTCGGATGTGTGTAGACTATCGGGACTTGAATAAAGCCTCTCCATAGGAAAATTATTCGTTACCCAATATCGACATGATCATGGACAATAGAACCAGTCATGTTCTCAAGTCATTCGTCGATGAGTTTTCCAGATACAACCAAATCAAAATGCACCCAGATCACTCAGAAAAAACCGTGTTCGTCACCCTGTGGGGAACCTTTTGCTACACTGTTATGTCATTTGGTCTCAAGAATGCCGGGGATACCTACTAGAGGGCTGCCACAACCATCCTGCACGATCTGATTCACAAAGAAGTCGAAGTCTATGCGGATGATATGATTATCAAATCCAAAACTAGGGAAGGTCATGTTCTCGCTCTTCGAAAGTTCTTCGAACGACTGCGATGGTATTAGATGAGACTCAATCCGCAGAAATGCGTCTTCAGGGTTACAAAGGGAAAACTCTTGGGATTCATGGTCAGTGAGAAAGGGATAGAAGCGGATCCTGCCAAGCTAAAATCCATACTTGAGATGCCACCTCCCTGAACGGAGAAAGAAGTTCGTGGTTTCCTCGGGAAATTGCAAAATATTAGCCGGTTCATTATCCAGCTAACTTCTATTTGTGAACCTATTTTCAAACTCCTTCGAAAGGATTCAACCAAGGTTTGGAATGAGACCTGCCAAGAAGATTTTGACTGAATCAAATAATATCTGAACCAACCTCCGGTACTCATGCCACCACAGCCTGGTCTCCCCTTGATCCTATACCTAACCATAACCAACACTGTAGTTGGGGCTTTGCTAGCCCAATACCTTGAAGATTCCAGCAAAGAAAGAGCCATCTATTACGCCAATCGTAAATTGGCTGGGTAGGAAATCAACTACACTGCTTTAGAAAAGATAGGTGTCGTATTTGTCTGGGTCACCTAAAAGTTACGACACTACATGCTCGCGTTCCCCCATCAAACTTGTATCCCGAATAAACCCCATCAAGTACCTACTTGAGAAACCCACATTATCCAGCCAAATGGCTCGATGGTTGATGCTCCTTGCCGAGTTTGATATCGTGTACGTCACTCAGGAAACCATGAAAGGAAGAGCCATCTCTGACTACCTTGTTGACTACACCATGGAAGAAGATGATGTTTGGATCTCCGAATTCCTAGATGAAAATATCCTATGTGCTGCTTAAGACGACCTTCGATGGCAAATGTTTTTCGAGGGTGCTGCCAACAAAAAGGGATATGTCATTGGGATACTTATGATCGCCCCAGACGACTCCCACACTCCCATCGCTATCAAATTTGATTTCCCCTGCACCAACAATATGACTGAATCTAAGGCGTGTATGGTAGGCCTCAAAGTTGCTCTCAAGAAAAGTATTCAATGCCTAGATGTCTACGGGGATTCCGCCCTCATCATCGGTCAAGTGCTTAAAAAATGGAAAGTCAAGGATGAGAAACTCCAACCCTTCCATGCCCACTTAGAAGAACTAGCCTCCCAATTCCAATTTATCACCTTCCACTACCTGCCTCGAGCGAAGAATAACCTAGCGGATGCCCTTGCTACCTCAGCCTCCTTGGTCGACATGCCTGAAGGAATAACAATGGCCCCATTCTTAGTTTAAAAGCAAGATAAACTAACCCACTGCTACCACATTGAGCTCATCACCAAAGAAGATCCTGAGCTAGCCAATTACTGGTACTATGATATCTGGCACCTCCTCAAGCATGGTAGGTATCCTGAGTATTCCAACAAGAAAGATCAAGCAACCGTCCGAAGACTGGCCGCCCATTACATCATCTGTCATAAAGCACTGTTCAAGAGAAACTTCGATGGAACCCATATACACTGCATCACAGGGGCTAACATTGAAGCAATAATGCTAAAAATCCACCGCGGGGAATGCGAGCCCCACATGAACGGTCACATTCTTGCAAAAAATATCATCCGACAAGGCTAGTACTAGACCACCATGATCTAGGATTGTACTGCCTATGTCCGGAGATGCCTTAAATGCTAATAATTTTCCAACCTTCAACACCTGCCTCCGCAAGAATTATATAACATGACTTCTCCCTGATTGTTCTCCACCTGGGGCATCGACATCATAGGGAAGGTTACACACAAGGCTTCCAACGGGAATGAATTCATCCTAGTTGCCATTGATTACTTCACCAACTGGGTCGAAGCTGAGTCATATGCAGTTCTGAATGCAAAAGAAAGTGGCCGAATTCATCAGGAAGAACATCATCTGCCGATATGGGGTCCCGCACGAGCTAGTGTCAGATAACGGGTTGCACTTCGAGGCAGAAGTCACATAAATAGTCGACGAGTATGAGATTCAGAGACACAAATCATCTCCCTACCAAACTCAGACCAATGGTGTAGTCAAAGCCGCCAACAAAAACCTCAAAGTTATCATCAGTAAGATGATCGAAAGTTGTCAAGATTGGGCCAACTAAATCCCTTACTCCCTATAGGGCTACCGAACCTCAATCCGGACGTCTACTGGGGCTATCCCTTACTTTGTAGTCTACGAAATGGAAGCATTCCTACCCGTGGAGATAGAAATACCCTCGTTACGCATCATGCTTGAAAGCAAGGTCAGTAAAGAAGACTATTACCAAAGTCGTCTTGACGAGCTAACCCTCCTAGATGAAAGGAGATTGAAAGCTTTATATCACATACAAGGGTACCATCATCGTATAGCGCAATCATTCAACAAGAGAGTCAAGCACCACGGTGTCCGAGAGGGGGATTTAGCCCTCAAAGAGATAGTAGAGCCAATCTGGGACCCCAGAGGAAAATTCAATCCCAATTAGAGCGACCCATACATTGTGAAGAAGATCTTGTCCAGCGGCGCCGCTATGCTTATCGACCTCGATGATGAGGAAATGGCACGCCCAGCCAACCTGGACCGTCTAAAGAAATTTTACCCTTAGTCTGAAATCTCGACGCGCTACGACTCTCCTCACCTCCCTTCTATTCTAAAAAAAACTTCATTTCCCGCTACCCAAACTACGTGGGCCTGATCCTCTACAAAAAACATTTCTAGAAAAATTAAAACTTTTCAAAAACTCAGAGGTACGTAGGCAGCTCATACATCTTACATGAGCATGACCCTTTATGTTTCACAAAAAACTATTCTTTTCTTATCTCCGAGAACGACAGTTCATTCTAACATATACTTGAACAAAAGGATTACGCATGCCTTAGCGATCGATATAGATAATTCAAAATACAAAATTCATCAAAAGGCACAACTGGATGATCAAAAACTTGTTTATTTCACTAATAAGAAATTACAGTGCAATTACATAAGAAAAGGAACGGATAACTCCCTTCCCCCACCTTCATAAAAAGCCAAATAAATTCCCAAATTTATTCCCCATTACAGAACAAACTCCCCAAGAATCTTACCCACAGCTACCTGAGGAGCCAGCTCCATCATCATCATCTACATCATGGGTCCCCAAGCTTCCCCTGCCTGAATAGAGTGCCGCAGACGCTCCATAGACCAATAAGCTCGAACAAGCCTAAAAAAAACCACAACACCTCCCTCCATGGTATCAGATAAGATAAGCCACCTTTGCCCAGTCTCCACTGCCAACATCTTGCTGACTACTCTTCTCCATAACCATTTCATATAATCCCCGAAGATGTGCCAAACTCTCCCAACGAACTGAGAAGGACGGGTCGACGGACGTCGACTCTCCCATAAAAAGCCAAGCCACATGCGTAAACGCTCTGTCAGATCTTCTACTGGAAAGAAGTCTAGTGTCCGAGGTGGCATGACCTGCTCCCAGCCAAATTAGCGCAGAAGCCGCCAAGGGAAATAGAAAGAGGTCTGTCTGAGACCAACCAACCGAATGTATGGGTATTCCCCCAGCTCCAGAATAGGCAACATCTATCCTCACCAAGGCACTGACCAATGCAAATTTAGAGCCACATGCTCCACAAGCCAGTTCTCCCAGCTCTTGATATCCAGGCCAACACTAATGAAATGGCACGAAAAGAAGTTGGGTACATCCGACAAAGGATACTTCGGAGGAGTCACCAAGCAGAATCTTTCAGACAACCACATGAACAACATCACAAGGGTACCCCTCAGAAAGTCAGAACGACCTTCTCGCCAGGCATTCAGGCCATTCAAAGTCTTCGCCAGTATCACCGTTGTAGGATTGCGACAGTATGACATCCATGAAGTAATTGCTGCAAGTTGTGGGTCCACCAGCAGTTCCCTAGTCACTAATAGTAATTTCAAAACCAAGCCCAGAACGATGGCTCCGGCATAGCCTACATCACTAACCTCCCGCAAATGCACAGACCGTAGCACCGCCGGAAGGGAAATCATTCCTCTAGTAACCAAAGATCTACCCGTCGAAGGCGAGATGTGGAGAAGTCCAGCCAACAGCTCCGGAGGAGACCGAGAAAACTCAGGCATATCAGTCGCCACACTAGTATTTACCCCTAACATGGCGAAAAACTCCTCATAAATTGGAGAGACTTATTCCAAGACAAAGCAGAATACATGGTCTTTGGGGTACCAAAATTGTACCGCCGCCATCAACATGTTCCACTCAATGGGCCGATTACGCCATAAAGAGACTCGACGCATGTTGAAATCATTGTAGTCGACGTTGTAGGAGCACATCGCCTCCAAAGTCTCGAGGTAGTTGGAAAACTCAACACTACCAGGGAGATCCATCTCACAGAATAAGAAAGTAAGAATGTGAAGGTGTGATGAAAACACTCCATCCTTACCCCTTTTTTATACTTGAAAACCCTCACAAAAGACACAACCCTTGTAGAAATCGAAGGGAATCCTACCCCACAAGGTACCAAAGGCTGAAGAGGGTACCAATAAAAGCCTTGAATTGATGGGACTGGACTGACCTGTCGATAGACAGGACAAGAGGCTCGCCGATAGGCAACCTCCTGTTTTAGAAACTTCCCTTTTTTCCTCTTTTGTCAAAATCAAAAAACTCAATAAAAATAAATTGATATTCTCAACAGAATTTCAAAATCCCCTTCCGTCTTTATATAATTTATCATTTTTTCCTTTCAAATCCCAAAAATATTTCTTTTTACGGTCTCAGCAGTCAAGTAAAAAGCGCATATGCATTCATTCATTCATTACTAACAGAAGATAATAAAAAAATAAAAATAAAAAACTCCATTGATTGCATAGATATTTTTCTGTATTACATTAATTTTGCAGGAAATTAAAGAAAAGCAGAAAAATAGCGGGACTCCGCCCAAAGCCACATTATATCCCTCACCTACCCTTCCTCTTTCTCTCTAAGAGCTCCCATCCCTACGACACACTCTCTTTCCCCTGAGGCAAGATGACGCACCATCGCTACCTGAACCAAACTCCTCCCCGGATGAAGCAAATGACACAAAGTAAGAAGGAACAGGAACCACATCTCGAATATGGGTAGTCATCAAAGATATCTAGTCCCTAAACTCCCTCAGCCAAGTGGTGGACACCCGGACTTACTGTAAGAAAAGGAAGAATCAGTATCAAGCAGAGAAGATTAAAAAGAAAAGAAGAAAAAAAAAGAACAGAAGGGTATACCGAAGGACGAAGAACCTCTTCTGTCAAGCCCAACTCCTTCGGGTCCATCGCATGAGGACGATGCAACATAGGCACCATCCCTCCACCAGCCCGTCGAATGTTGTAGGAAGGGGTATGCAACCGCACAAAGGGAACCTCCAAAGTCACCGCCCCTGTGGAAGTTGACGGACCACCACCACTATGGGAGGACCCCACTGGCCGACTCGAACCTGCATGAGGGAAAGGCAGCTCATCATATATGCTAGGCTCCATCAGCCAACTCATCACAAAGTCCATATAATCATACGGCACAGCCGTGTCGGTGTTTAATATATAGGACTCGCCAATCATCGTCGCAATCCTCGCATCCTCTGGCAACATCCACTCTCGCCTCATAGACATAGGGGGCCTCGCAGGTGGAACCACCACCTCCTCCTAAGCAATATGTCGAACCACCCTCACCATGATATACAAGGAGTGTCCAAACTCATGCGCTAACAAACGCCTCATCTGCGCATTCACCCCAGTTGACCCCCTGTCCTAAACAGCCATCCCCCAAGGGTAAAAGGTCACCTGAAAAATCCCCAAAAGATATAAGACAATATGGGATCAGATCATACAAAGACCCAGACTGAAGAAGGAAAATGTTTTACTCTATCACTGGTCTGGCCATTCAAGACTTGACGCACCGCCTCCAGAGAAAGAGACTTCCTCGACTATCGATTGGCCTTTCGACACCGATACAACCGATAAAAATCCCCAATTGTCTCGTCCTTCAAAGAAACTAGTTGGGTATTACACCCAATCACCTCATAGAACCACGCCTACCAAAGACAAGAATCCGTGATAAAAAAGCGACGCACAAGGAAAATGCAAATGCATGAAAGGAAAATGCGCCAACTAAAGAATACCTCAAGAAGATACGTGGCTCCACTGAAAGACTGTCGGCAACACCGGCTAAATGTATCCTGATAAAAAAAAGGGTCTCAAAAGTTAAGCTCCCCCAATCATAGAGAGAGATGTTCGAAGGCATCCTCAAGTATGGTAAAAACCACAAGTGGACAATGTCGCCGCTCGACACCACCAGAAATTCCCCTAATACTAGTGAAATAAACAACCGGCCCATCTGTCTCACTTGCAGCCCATCCTTCGCATCAATCACCCTACCCATCAAAACATCCCTCAGCAGTGAAAAACAGATATAGTCCCCAGATACTATCCTCCCCACATCATCTAGCGTCGCCCGCACCGCCTCCGGCCTCACCCGCAAAGAGAGATCCACCTCTATCTGCTCTCAATCATAATCCATCCCCAGTAGCTGTTGCACATCTATAGGAGTCACAGTCATCTCCCTAAAGCCAAAATGGAAGGTGTGGGTAGTGTCCCACCACCTCTCCTCCGGAGCGCATAAAACCACAGTTGAACAAGTCATCTCATCTAGCACAGACGCTAGCCTCACAAAGCCTACTGACGATACTACCCAACGCACCACGGGTGGAAGGTGCTCCCCGACATCCTTAAGCCCCGTCGTCCCGCGGGCATGCATAGTCAACAAAGAAACATCAGACTGTCAAACAAAAACCTTGCCAAAATCCAAGAAAAAAAGGAAATAACCAAAAAAAGGACTGCCAAAAGTCATTTTTGTACTTATATAACCGCTAGGGTTCACCACCCTCGAAGAGCGATAACACGACAGCTCCCGCAGTAAAGTCCGCTCATCCGCTCATCCGCAACTGGCTCAAATGCATCAAAAGAATTCTCGCTCCCCAAATCAAGAGGTGCCCTGGCCCTCCACTCCACATTCGCCCAGTCATCAACAGCCAACCACTCCCTGTGTACCATAGTGCTCACAAAAGTGGCCATTTTTTAGGTTGCGGAATGTTAGGATGATTCATAGAATAAAATCGCAGAAAGAGAGAAGGCAAGAAGCTGTGAAAAATAAGGGGAACCCGCCCCCTTTTTATAGGAAGTCAAGGGTCATGTCGATCAGCACTTCACCCCTACATAACGATCGGCACTGACCTTCCACCTTCTTGAGGCAGTCCAAAAGTCCGTGCCACTGCCAAATGTCACCCTCCACACCATGCCGATAGGCACCCCCCCTTAAATTTTCGTACAAAAACTCCCAGAAAATACCAGAAAACCCTGAAAAATCCTTAGAAAGTTCCTAAAAATTCAGGGAAAGATTTAGAACATTTTCACCAAGAAAATTTCACACTCCCTCAAGCGGAACCCCCTACATCCCCAGCGAAACTCTCAAAAGTCGAGTGAATCTCTCCCTGGCAACGTCCCCGGAAGACCCCTAAAGTATCCTAAACCTCAGGTTATCTCCTATTCCCCAAAAGTCTCAAATTCCATCAAACAAAACATCCAAACCTTGGACCACCTAATCACTTCCCCAGTGGAATTTACAGCATCAAATTGGTTGTTCCCCCGTAAAGTCTCCAAACGATACAAAAGTTTCCCCAGCAATCATATCCCCAGCTCAAATAAAAATCATGAGGTATTTTCCCCGACAGAGTTCCCCAAGAACGTCACAATTTAAGCCCTCAGAATTGGCTTTGACCCGCAGAATTGGTCATCTTAATTTAAGCCCTCATAATTGGCTTCGACCCACAGAATTGGTCATCACAATTCATGCCCTCAGAATTGGCTTCGACCCGCAGAATTGATCATCATAATTTAAGCCCTCAGAATTAGCTTTGACCCACAGAAATGGTCATCACGACTTCGACCCGCAAAATTGGTCAACACAATTTAATCCCTCAGAATTGGCTTCGACCCACAGAATTGGTCATCACAATTTAAGCCTTCCGATTTAGCTTCGACCCGTAGAATTGGTCATCACAATTTAAGCCCTCGAAATTGGCTTCAACCCGTAGAATTGATCATCATAATTTAATCCCTCCGAATTGGCTTCAACCCGCAAAATTGGTAATCACAATTTAATCCCTCAGAATTGGCTTCGACTCGCAGAATCGGTCACCCCCGGCACTGCTTTAGGTCCTCAAAATTGACCTAAACTGTCAATTCCTTTAGACCATCCCCAATATGCCCCCTTAGGTCCTCAAAATAGGCCTCGACCCTCTGAATCGGTCATCCTCATCCCTAGGTCCTCAGAATCAGTATCGACCCTTTGAATTGGTCATCCTCTTTCAAAGGCATCATGCGGTGTCTATTCGATGGCTATTATTTATTCCAAACTCACCCGTCGAGGGGCTATGTAGACACCCCATTCTAGCACCCCCTTAATCTCTCCTTAGGTTCCTAGTACCTCCCTTCATCACTACAAACCTAAGTCATACCCCAGGTACTGACCTAGAGGCCATCAGGCACTCCTACGCTCCGTTTGAGAAAAATTCAAACTCTTCAACTTGACTGAGACTAAATGAATCTTTAAAGGGAATTGAAACTCCTTTCCAACGGTCCATCCCATGCGCGATTCTGACTTACGGTGCGGACAAATGACCCATTTTCCCTCGAACCTTGATTAGGAGACCAACGGACGCTCTCGGGCTTCATTTGACTAAAGTCAACTCTTCAGCTCGCTCGATACTAAATGAATCTTCAAAGGCACTCAAACCCCTTTCTAGCGGTCCGCCATGTGAACGATTTTGACTTACGATACGGACGAACGATTAGTTGTACTCTGAAAGGTCATAAAACACTTCCGGGCCCCGGTTAATCAAAGTCAACTCCCCAAATAGAGTCAAACTCTTTGGAATTATAATCACATCTCATAACGTTTCCAACGGTCCCCCATGTGCGATTCTGACTTACCATGCGGACGAACGATTCATTTGCGTTTGAGGATCCCCCGTCCAAAGGACCGACGAGCATTTCCAAGCCACATTTATCCGAAAGACAACTCCCAGACTCGAGAGCAATCCAAGTAATTTTAAAGGTCTCTGAAGTACCTTTACATCGGTTCACCCCGTGCGAGATTCGGATCAACGGTTTGCATTTTACGACCATTTTTTTGAAGGAACCTGAAAGAGACTGTCAAACGACAGGTTTAAAATCCTGCCTATCGGCAGTGTGCCTAAAGGCACTTTCCAATTGGCAAGAACAGCCCTATGCCAATCGGCAATACCCTAGGACTATAAAAATGAGGGTCTGACCTCTTTGCAAGAGGACCCAAGATTTGAAATCCATTACTCTTAGCGAATTCAGAAAACCTCTCTCGAATCAGTGTAATTTCCAGATCCAAATCCTTTTCCAACCTGCACTTTTCATCAAACTTGTTGAATTAACTACCCTTCATCATCATCCAATTGCAAGGGATGCTCTCCAACATTCAAGATGAAGCTCAAGATCTTCAAAAAGGTCCAACTTTCTCAACTCTCTCTTCAAATTCTCCTAAATTCGCATTAACTTATTTTATTACTTAGCACTTTTATTCTCTCCATCTCACATATCCTAATATACTTTTTATTTAGTATTATTGCACATCTCTTATTTTCATATAAATAAAACCCAAAAAAATAAGAGAAAGAGGGTTTGGTCATAAATTCCAAACGAGAATTCTCACACTTTTCTCACACTTTTCTCACAACTAAAACACTTTTTTACACACATACACACATAACAGAAGTCCCCGATTGGATTTATGGGATAAACTCCACCCCTCTTTCTGCATACGAACTACGTGGACTTTGATGCCTCTATAGGCTATGTAGGCATCTCGAGGCAAAACCCGAGACTCGAGTCCTACTTTTTCTAATTCTCTATTTTTTTAATTATTTAACTTAATTCTCTTAGATTCTATATATTTACATATACATATATTTTTTCTTAGTGGCTTATTATTCCACATGCATTATCGTTCCATTATAATGATTGTGTTAAGGTTCAGGTGATGATCCCAGATTATCGGTCGTACAGTGTACGTGCCAGGTGTGGCTTCCCAAATCGGAAAAAATGAGTAGTGTAATCCCTAAGGTAAGGCGATAGTTTGTGTCGTTATAGGAATGATGCTCATATTTCATGGAACGACTAGTATGGGTGTGGTGATACTCAGTTTCAGGATGTACTAGGAAATGTATTCCAGACTTAGAGTGATGACGCTAAGTGGAGACTTGAAGATGGCAACCGAGGTAAGGTAACATTGAAACATGATTATAATATAGGCGTATCGACGGTATATGCTAGGGTAGACTTAGTAATGTAAGGACTAGCTCTTGGCACGTCTTTCCAAGCCGCTATGGTTTATAATATGTATCCTTGTATGATAATTGCTACTCTTAGAAAGCCAATGGCGATGGTTGTGGTCATCACATAAATTTTGTGTGGTTATAACCCAAAAGTAAGTTTGGTGGCAACCTCGTGTGGTCAAAGGACACGGTTAGGTGAGTGATTCGTTAGAACTAAGTAATGCCCATGGGAATTTGGAATTTTAATCACAATATGATAAGGCAGACGATAACCTAGGTGTATTAGGTTAGTGACATTGTCACTAGTAAATGGACATGGTTAATGTAGACAAGGGTGTGGGGTATCTACCAATTGAAATGTTTCATGTATGCCAAGGATGTGAAGGGTAGGGCCTTGCTCCCAAGGAGGAAATTTGGGAATTAACATCCTAAAAGACTACCGATTCATATATTACTTTCATGTTATGGGAATGAATGATTGTGAATCGATTTGTCATGGCTAGTGACCCAAGCCAGGGTATGTAGCTAGGATTAGTGCTCGGTAAGAACTTTGGGAATGAGTGACATAACTTCACGCATATGGCATAGGTTTTCTTTTGTAAATCATAATCAGATGCTTATAGGCGAAATTTCTCGAGACGGTTGCTCGTTCCTTTTGTCTTCAATAATTAGGGACCGGCATTCACACCGGTGTGATAACTCGGGTTAGTGCCATGTCATGGCATGATGCGATTGGACCTAGTAGCGTGTGGTGGATCAGGTATCGTCAATGCATCACGGTGATTGGGTGCGCCCTATCTGAGGTATTCTTGCTATTGCATAAAGTTCTGTGTGCGGTTGGTTGCACTTTTCACCACACGGTTTTCTCGTAGTATTGTTCTTTCTTAGGATTAGTGAACTTTCGACTGGTTAGCACGGAAGTCAGTGGCTAAGGTTGCAAAGAGCGAGATGATGACTTGAGGGTACGGTGTAGTGTTGGATTTCGAGGAAAATTTAGCATACGATGTTGCTTTGCCACGGTGATTTGAGTAGGGAAAGGCTCTAGTGAGTACTCAAAGATGAGACACCTAGGGTAGTCCTAGGTTCATCAGAGTGACGGAGCAAAAGGCGTAAGCTAGGCGTTCTTTGGAGTGAAATAATAACATAGTATGTTTATCAGCAAGTTTATGCGAGTTGTGTAGTCAAGATAGCCTAAAAAATTTATGGGACATAGGATGTACGGTCCTAAAATAGAATTTATTTTGATGATGAATACGATGATTGGTTGTATTACAGTTCATATTGGGTGAGTGTCGATGGCTAGAGAGGATTTTCCCGTGGAGGTGCCGGTATGCCTTGGGAACTAGCATAGATGGTGCTAGAAATTATTTCCCGTGATCATAAAGTGAGTAAGGACTAGGAGTATATTATGTGATGCCCCTAGTTACTGAGATGGTAGCATGTCGCATGTCACTTATTTGGTGGCTAACCCTGTATAGGGGCACGTGTGGTGATCTTAGTATTGAGAACTTCGACGAGTATGTCTTGGAGGATTCCTATGGCCTAGAATAAAAGTTGGTAAACTCCATAAGCTTAAATATTAACAGATCAAGAATTTCGGGGATGAAATTCTCTAAGGAGGGAAGTTTTTAATACCCTGACCAAGAAATTTAATTAAATTTTTTTATAAATTGTGATGGAGTGAGGATTGATGATAATTATAGGAAAATTATGGGTTTAAAATTGAAGAAAAAAAATAAAAATAAAGAATGATTGTTCTAATGATGATGGGATATCGTTAGAAGCGAGATGGGGATCTCACATGAAAGTCACGACAAATAGACCTTTAAACGAGATCCCACTGCATTACAGTCCCATGTCACGCGAAGGTCGCGCGAAGCTAAACTTCGAACAAGGTGGAGATGTTGCTCGAACGAGATAGGCATGTCGTTCGAACGACGTGTCTCGAGAATTTTTAATCAGATCACCCTTGTGCGTTGTCACATTTCTGGCCTTGATTTGGTGTGCTGTCAAGCCCAGATTGGACCAGATTGGGCAAAATTGTATTTTTTATCTTTCAGAGGGTTTTATAAGGATTATTTGGGGAATTTATTGGGAGAAAAATGCAAGATGAGAGAGAGGGGGAAGAGGGTGGTCTTCCACCCTGGGATGGCTTCTCCTCATCATTCCTCCACCATTATACCGCCATAAAATACCATTTTCTTAATGTATTTCACCATATTCACCCATTCCCACCATTATTAAAGAAGAGCGATGAATTTGTAAGGTGTTGTTGGGAGTTTTTGGAGAAGATGAAAATGTAACTTTCTTGGAGTTCGAAGGGGGTTTCCTTTAAAGCTTGAATGGAGAACATTTGGAGCATTTTTAGAGGATGCATTTGGTAATACCTTGAGGCCACCATTGGAGGTGGGGGTTTCTCCTCCTACGCTAACATTTCTACCACAATTGGAGCCTTTAGAGGTGGGAAAACATTACTCTTAGTATTAAGACTCCATTTTGCATATTTGTAGTCTTGTAGTTAGATTAAATGAGTAGGGTGCATTTGATTAAATGATGAAATAGATATATAAAAAATAATAAATATTTTTATGGAATGAAAATGTTGGTAAAATGTTATTTTTTTAAAAATAAAGATTGAAGAAATATTTAAAGCTTTTGAAATAATAAAAAGTTGGTATTTTATGAAAATGATGTATGTTCTAAAAAGATTGATATTAAACATTTTATGAAGTAAAATGTTTGAAAATAATGATTTATTTTGGTAAACATTGATAAAATAATGTTTCTTGCAAAAATGAAGATTTTTTTAAAAATGTACATGTGTTGAGTTTGACGAAAGTAAATGTCTTTTATGCCTTGAAAGTATATCTTTGTAAGTATGATGAATTTCTAAAAAGGGAATGTACGTTTAACCCATTAATAGGATTTTAGGATTTAAAATTTACCTTCTCATGTATATAAACTTGTAGTATTTTGATAATAAATATGTGAACAAGTTTAAAGAAGTTTTTAATGGGTTTAAACATGACGTAAGAAAAGGTAGACATTATAGTCTTAAAGGTATGTGAAAATGAGATTAAAGGTGTGATGAACAATAATTTGTAAGACTATATGTATTAATAAAAAGAAAATGGTATTTTCTTGTAAAATTAGTCTTTCAGTGTAATTAAATTTCTTGAATAAAGAAGTAAAGAAATGTCTAGTTTGGAAAACAATTAATAACGGTGTTGAATAAGTTCTAATGGTTAAACATTGGAAAGTTGGTGTGTATAACTTAATAATGTTGTAAAGATTAACACTTATGAAACTAGAACGAAAATAATGAAATAAAGATGTTTTCAATTAAGGAGAATATTACTCCGAGGTTAAAAAGGTGTTAAGTTAATAAAACACTTAAGAAATTAGTATGGTTAACTTAATAGTGTTTCTAACTTAATAGTGCTTTGGGGAAATTAACACTTCTGGAAATAGAGGAAAAAGATGATTTTGGAAACAAATGGATAAAATGATAATTTTACTTAAAGTGGAACATTTTTATGAAGTAAAATGTTGGAAAAGGTGTTACACATATTGGTCCTAAATGAATATGTTTTTTGGAATAAAATCAAAATTAAAGTTTAAAGGACATGAAATGGTAAATTTCAAAGTGTAACACAAGTTGGGGTGAAACCCCAGGTTTTAGATACAGTCGGGTAAAAGGAAGAGTGAAATTATGTGGACACGTGTAAAGGAACTCGGTTGGCACCCAAAAAATTAAGGAGGGTTCGGAGCCCTGGGATAAAAGACCTAAAATAATTGGTCAGAGCATATGGTGCGCATTGTCGGTGGTATGAAGCCTGTTGAAGTATGCATTTATTGGAAGATTTCGAGAAAAGATAAATTAATAAGAAACATGTCAAGGAATGGGTTGTGTGGTGAAATGTGTTAATACAACCTAACTTGAATGAATTAATAAATGTTCTGGTAGAGGTGAAATGGACAAGTAAATGCGTAAATATATTAATGTACATAAGGCTAAGGAAAGGTAAAGTAAGTGGGTAAATGGGTGGTTAAGAAACCTAGGTGGTTAAACCCAGAATTAACACTAGAATATGTTGTAAAAGATTTTCAAAGACTAAGTAAGTTTTTCTAACACGGTGAATGCATGTGTTGAAAGGGTGATTTACAATGAAAATACTAATGTGGGTTGGTTAAAATGAAAAGGTAATTTTGAAAAATAAAATGGTTTTCAATCAAACCAAGTGTTAGTTGCTTCAAGTACTTAACTATGTGTGTTAAATAAGTTGATAAATGTCAAAATGAGAAAATGAAGTCTTTTATAAGATTAAGGTGAATTAACCTGGATAATTAAGGCTTTTGGGAGCAAACTGTTTCTTGCATTAAGTATATGTATTTGTATGTTTATATACATATACGAGGTAGTTGCATGTGCACGTAGGCATAACGTGTTAGAGTTTTCTTTTTGTTGTTTGATTCTATATTGCATTTGTATATTTCCCACTGAGCATTTGTCTTACACTCTCTCCTTGTTTTGACAAGTTGGGAGCGGTTTCGTATTTTGAGAGAGTTATACAGGTAAGTACCTTATTTTTTATTACGTTAATAGATTTGTATTCTTCGATTGCGGGGTGCTCACTATGGGTCCCTCGCGTAGTTTAATTTAAAATTGGAATCGCATGCTAAATAAGTGAAACGCTAATTAAAATAAAACTAGACTAGTAACATTATATAAGTTGTTTCATTACACTTCACACCTAACGCTCGAGTCGGACCGGGTTGACTACAGGTAACCCATAAATTCGGGTCAAGGCGTTACATTAAGTATCATTTATACACCTTTCACTAATTCCATTTTTATTCCTAAGCACATATTTATGTTTAAAGTGATTATCAAACTAAGGTATCAATAATGTTGTAAAATAAACTAAAAACTAATCACACGATGTAACGAGAAATAATAATCATATAATTAGGGAAGAATAAGTGCGATGTCTTATACCTTTCCCACTCATAACCTAGTTCTCGAACCCCACAACAAAAATCTATGGATTAATCATAGACCTAAACTTGCTTTAGGAGCAGCTCAAAAGGGATAACATAACCTTTTATTTACTTTTATTTAAAATAAACTGGTGACTCTGAACAACCATCTCCCCTCACATGGAACACTTAGGCTTAGGTCTATATAGGAACGTACAATGAAAATTGAATATGGCATTGAACAGCTTCCAAGGGAAAATCATCAATCATTGAATCGATAAACCCGACCTCAGGGATAAGCGGCGGATTGAGAGACAAGAACTCCTCTATCCACATAGGATTACAACAAACCAACAAAATGTTGATTATAGCATTCCGCTCTCCCCTATCCAGGTACCACAACACCATAGTGGCGACTCTGTTGGGGATATATCAAGTGAGCCAAACTATCCTTGTGTTTCGTTTTTATCGTATGACTACTTTACGTAAAGTTTAGAACTATTTAGAAGCCTCGGTTAAAGGGTCCCTTAAAACATAAATGTACATTTATCCAAATGTATAGGTATGCGCAAAGGATCTCGTGATAAACCAAAGATAAAAGTATGTAAAAATAAAGGTTACCTGTTTTGCATCTCTCAATGCTTAGTCTTGATTTTCATATTTTTTAAAACCTATACCCTCGGAGCAATAAAAGTTAGACAAAAGGTTGGTCGTAGATGAATATACTCACTCTTTTTGCCCACCCATCTGGTATAATGTGCAACCTCTCCCCTAATACATAAGTCTCGATGACAGGGAACATTTAGATCTTCTCTAGCATTAGGGTATATTAAATAGGGCTACATATTTATTCAGTACTAGGGTAAAGTGTTTTCACACATACCTTAAAGATTTTTCAGTCCAAGAATCTAGGGATAGCATGATCCATGGCAATGAAAATAGATCACCGAGTCGCATCCCCTTTTTTCATATAAAGAAAAATCTCTAGGTACACATCCTATTGCACAAAAACAACATATACTTATGCGATAATTGCTTCGACAAAATTCCTTTTAAAACTTTCAAACGGTCGGAGGCTGGTCTAAACCCTCAGATTCTAGGCTGAATGTCCTTTATTTTTACACGGGAGATAAAATAGTATGAATCTATATTTCATCGCCAATTACCCTGCCCACATATTATTTTGAGAAAAGAATATACCAAAATCTATTGCTTCCTCGCCTCTCGTGCGAAAAATGAGAGCTCAATCCTCTCAATCGAATCCAATGGAACACTCTTCATTTCTTCCCCTTTAAAGATACTACCAAATAAAAAAATACAAAAACAAAATGTCATTCATATATGATTAAAAATAGATAAAATAATTTCATCAAAAAAGGTCATACATAAGTGAGTCCTTCTTTCCTTATGTATTGTCCTTCTATCAGTTCTTATGTCTATAAATTCCTAAACGAAAGTGCCTTAACCTTTTCTACCTTTATCATTATCAGCAAAAATTCGCACTAAGTTCTTACACTAGAAACCCGAGTTTGCGCTTTGTGCGGTTATTTAATTTTCATCAGTGAGCTACCCACCAAAATTATTAAGTCTTCTCTGTAGTGCGCTCCATATTTACTGAAGAAGAATAGGCTCCATCCATAATGGATCAGGTTTTGAGAAAACTTGAAAACATCACCGCCTCTCAGAACACCATGCAATTAGAAATTATAGCACGAGACCGACCACAAGTCTTCCTACAAGAGGCCACTACTACACCTGGAGCCGAAGAGAACGTACTCCCCCCTCCCCAATCTCCATAGTTGGTACACCGACTTTGGAGGCTGTTGAGACACTACTGACTAATCCTCAGGATCCACCCAAATCTATTCCAATACCTTCTCCCCCTATAAATTCAGAGCCCCCACTTCCAGATACTATTTGCACCACGTGCTTACTTTGAACCTTACCATCAATACCTCAAGAACCCATACCCCACCTTTTAAGTCCCCCTGCGAGTTGAGTCAGTATCTCCTCCACTGGTCGATGAGGTTGTCCCTACATCTATGGATCAAGATATAACACAAGTTATATATGAGTTACATCTCCTCCAAAAAGCTATCAGTAAGATGTAAACAAAGGATGAGCTTATAAACATTAAGAATATGTCTCTCTACCCTCAAACCTGGTTGTCCAACAAGTTTAAGATGCCCATCTTCAAGACGTAAAAAATAATTACGCTCCCAATATGACCATTTGTCTAACTTTCACCTATATATGCAAGTACAAAATATAGACCTTGGGTACTATAGAGGATCTTTTCCTCTACTTTAGTCAGAGAAGGCATTAATTGGTACAAAGGCTTGGAATGTAAAGATTCTCTAAGACTTGGGATGATGTCTAGATTGTTTTACTCAAATGATAAGAATACATTCAGAAACTTGGAGTCATTTTCAAGTACCCATGTATGTTAAAACAAGATGAAGGTGAGGCAGTTGGCACTTTCTTCACCCGTTGGAGAGCGAAAGTCAGATAAATAGTCAATTGCCCTTTGGAAAATGGTCAAATTGAGATCGTCATCATAAACCTTAAAAAAGAAGTACAAAGTGAGCTAGGGATCACTTGGATACATGAATTTAAAACCCACAATCACATAAGATGCAAAATTGAAGAGAGTTTAGCAATCGAATCCTCAAACTCAGCTAAAAAGTCCAATCGACCTGCTAACCAGTTTTCAACCCTAAAGAACTCACCTAGAGCCTCCACATCTCATATCACTATTCTTGTAGTCAGTTCGTAGATAGAACCATGCCAAGTTACAAATACACCCAAAGTTATAGTATCCACGGCTATACCTTTTTCAACCAGGACGCCCTCCCCCACACACGCACAAAAAAAAATAACACTATCTAGAAGTCCCCCCCCCCCCCCCCCCCCCACAAAAAAAAGGCTCTGAACCCGACAAAGACACCTCAGGGTCTTCAAACCCCCTCTGTTGGGTCTTTAACACCTTAATGTCTATTTATTGCCTAAAACCTCTCAACCCTTGGCCACCCTTGCCATCTATGACAAGAACTAGAAGTTCGACTCACACTATGAGTTCCACCAATGGCCTGGTCACATTACTCATAATTATTGGGGATTGAGATATGACATCCAATACCTTATTGACTGCAGTATCCTCATCCCTCTAAAGCTCGATGTTTCCAATAACCCTCTGGCATATCAACCCAACTTATGCACTTAGGCCCTATCAGACAACCCCAACCCAAACACCGACCAATCCACTTTGATAGTTCCCATTCATTATTAACCGAGGGTGAGGACACACTCCTTGTTCAAAATAGCAACACCTATGAGCATGCCACCACCTGCCATAAAAATCATCATCAAAACTAATCCCACCATTTACCATATGACATTTTTATCATGGCCATACACTTCTTGCAGACCTACCACTATAACCCATACTTGATCCTGGTCATAGAGTTTTTGATCTCGAATGAGCTAGGGTTTCATATTTATTCTTTAGAGGAAATGGACCACTCGGTTAAATGGGAACATATGTATGATGAAGCGCCACAATTAACAGATCATATCACCACTACTTCACCAAACCAATCTACGGAGTGGGGCTGGTCTACTTCTCGGGAAAAGTCATTCGCTCTGACAGACTACGATATAAACAATGGCAGTCACTCGCTTGAAACCCCAAATGCGTCCTATGAAAATTCTTTAAGGAATAATGGAAGTATCATGTCTGAAGTCATCAAATGGAAAAACCTTTAATCCTAACACCCTATAACCCTAGCACCCAGTACCGATGAGCGAGCGTGAAAGGCATCTCAGGTCACATAATCACATCACTTGGAGGTTCCGATCCCGTCACCAACTGTGTATGAATAAGAAGAAAGAATCATGTCATATATAACTCATAGAAACATGATCTACGAGGACGAATGAGGGCTAACCCTGGCCCAATAGCATACCTCCAACACACGAGTCTTTTGAGAGAAAGATGGAACCTACTTCGAAAAGAGAAATGGGTTATGGTTGCCCAGATAATATTCCATAATCCATCGAGGAATGAATCATGAGTTCTCCCCTTGGGCACTATCCATATATTCTAAGAAAACGATAAGGGCAGTGTCGACCCTTCCTGACTAATAGGCCAGAACTTGAACAACACCCCGCCAAAGTATACACCGGCTCCAAAACCCAAAATTAACAACACAATCCCCAATCATTGAGCTAGGACATGTCTATTATGCTCACCTACACAAACAGGGAATTATGGATTACATTGAACATCTATTAATCACTGAGGGGAATGCATCTCCAAAACTCACAGACGAGTCATCAACCCCCAAATCTAGGAAATGATGACGCAACGGGATAATTCCTTGGGAAAAATATTAGGACTTAACGAATAAGGACACACATCCTTCCAGGATCCCAACATCCAAGACTATAAATTTGGGATTGGGTACAGATTTATCACTGTAAAACTTGATAGCCTTTCTAATTCTTCAACAATAAGGGATAACTCACACACCCAAGTGTCAACGTGTCACAAAAGTTCCAGTCCACCAAATGGGATGACTTGCCACTGAAATGTCATATGCAAATTCATCAACGTGGATCCCGAGCCAACTAAAATTGTCCATCATTCTGAAAGACAATCCACATAGAATCATATCGGTTCCTATAGTGAATTGAACCTACTAGTCCTACGAATGGCTTTTGACTTATTCGTACTCAAAATATCACCATGGACCCATCACTATACCAGTGTGGGGCACAGTTATGGGAGAAAACCGTAAGGAGATTTTTCGTCACAACTAATTATGTCGTATACTGCTACAAGTCGTCGAAGAATTGAGGAAGCTAAAATCTACAAAAGACGAGCCGAATTTCTAGAAGACTTCAACATTCATGCCCAATAAGATTATTTTGGTAAAATCATGTTTAAAGTTCCATTTACATTTCACATTAAAAGTGTTGGGATATTTTATAAATTTTTTATAAAAACATTTTCTTATAAACGATTTTTTATATAAAAGTTTTCTGATCCCGTAACAGTTTTGCTTTAAGAGGTTTCCAACTATTTTCAAAGTCTGAAGACTTTTTTATATCAGTACCACTGTCATTCAAACGACGGCATATCTCGTTCGAACGAGATGTTATCTTGCTCAAACGACATCGTATATCATTTGAACGACATGTCATTTAGGCTGACACATCATCGCCTCAATTTTGCTATATATTGGGTGTCAGGCTATTATTTTTGGCGTCGAGAAACACTATTTTTAACATAATACATTTTTTAGTGCTTGTTTTCTTTTCCAACCATTTAAGGGGTTCAAAGCTTTTGTCTTACAATTCAAAAATCCTAATTATTTTTGTGAGAGTTATTTCGTGGAACCCAAGACATATTTGTTGGAACTTTATGCTACTACACTAGGTTTATTGGAAGGTACTGGGCTGACAATAGGTGCCACTTGAGGGAGTTACTGGGTTGATCGACTGCATGTCATAGGGAGTGTTGCGGTGTTCCTGGGTTGACGACTACGAATCAACACCTGCACGTATTTTGTATGTCAATTGTATTTTTATTATAATTCGTGTAAATCGTCTTTTACAAATTATAGTGGAAATAAAAAGGTTTTAACCCGAAAGGGGTTTTTTCCTGAAATTTTTGTTTGTCAGCTTAATCATCTCATGGTTTAATTTACTGTTTTGTTTTGACACGTAGATGCATGTTTAAGGGATGAATAAAATTGAAGTTCGGTTTAAGCAAATTTATACATCCAATTAAATAAGTTCGATTTGGAAATTTGCGTATCCATTTGAATCAATATCGCACACGGTATCTTACAAATTGGTATCAGAGTAGGTTGCACTAATTTATTGCGTATTCCTGTTTTCCGCATAAATTGTGTGATATTGATTTTTTTTAGAAATTCATTTTGTGAAAAATCACAACTTTTGTGATGGATCACTTATATAATCGAATGCCTATTTTTTACGGGTCCAATTATGCCTATCGGAAAGCCCGTATGAAATCTCATCTAAAAGCCATTGACGAACGTGTTTGGTTTCTTTGTGAAAGAGGGTGGATTACTCCCACTGTCACTGCTAATAATATCACTTGTTTGAAGCCTGTGTCGTATTGGACTGAAGATGATTTTAAAATGTCTAATTTTAATTCCCGTGGTTTGAGTGCTATTTTTGGAGTCGTCACCCCCGATGAGTTTCGCTAAATTATGACGTGCACCACG
This sequence comes from Sambucus nigra, assembly GCA_949130495.1. NCBI lineage: Eukaryota > Viridiplantae > Streptophyta > Magnoliopsida > Dipsacales > Adoxaceae > Sambucus > Sambucus nigra. Next base: position 326,384,146 of record OX422211.1, on the reverse strand, counting down.
TCTAAGGAGGCATGGGATTCCTCTAATTAACACATGAGGGTACAAACGCGGTTAAAGAATCAAAGTTACAAAATTTGGCCTCCCAGTTTGATACTATCACCATGTCTGAGTCCGAATGTTTTGATGAGTTTTATGCATGTTTATCGGACATTGTTAACTTAAGTTTTAATTTAGGTGAGCCAACTGACCACACGCATGTCGTTAAAAAGATTTTGAGATCACTTTCAAGACATTTTATTCCTAAAGTCACTGTTTTGAATTCGTTGGGAAAGTTAAATTCACTTAAGTTAGAAGAGCTCGTAGGATACCTACAAACTTACGAGATTGACATGTTTCCCCAAACCACTAAGGCTAAGGATAAAGGGGTTGCTTTAAAAACTCAACTTAGTAAGAAAAAGAAAGAGAGAGTTTATGAGTTTGATTCTGAGGGGGAGTTTAGTATGGACGATGTGGCCTTGTTTGCGAAATTTTTTAACATGTTTCTCAAAATGAACAAAAATAATTCTTCCAACAAAAATTCTTTTTCGAAAAATAAAAAGAAAGAAAAGGCCAAAGAGGGTTGTGAAAAAAATAGAGGGTGATAAAGAAGAAGAGAGTGAGGAAGATTTATATGATATGACTTGTTTTGAGTGTAAAGTCAAAGGACATAGAGCATTTGAGTGTCCTACTAGGCTAAGGAGAAAAGGGAAGAATGTAGCCATGCCTGCCACTCTTAGTGATAGTGAGGGAGATGAGTCTGGTAAAGGTTTAGCACATGGGATGTGTGTAGATTTTTTGAGTCGTGTGAGCACACCCATTTTGTCCCACGATGATTGTGTACACAAGAGCGAAAATGATGAGTCAAGTGTTTTTAGTGGGGATGAGAGCGAGTTTGAGAGTGGAGATAAAAGTGAAATTCAAAAAGCTTTTAGCGATTTGTACACCGAGGCCTTGAAAACAAATAAGTATAATAGGGATTTAGTTCGTTGGGTTTTAGATTTGGATAGAGACAAAGAAGTTTTAAGGAGGAAAATGTGTTACTTGATCGACACGTTGTCTAGTTTGATGACACGTGTATCCCAACTGAAGAGTGATGTCGAACGTGCCCAGGAGGTCAAAGTCCCTTTAGAGAATGCATTTAATAAGGTTTAAAAGATGGTTCTAAATCCCATTATGGGTAGTGGTGAGAGTATAGGAATAAGTCATGACGGTGCATCCACTTATTTTGTTGCACCCGAGTCGGTTCCTACTTTAGTGTTAGATCCACATGACTCTTGACCCGAACCATCTAGGAATCCCGTACCTATTAGGAGAGCGCGTAGGAGATATTTTGAGAGAGGTGTACCTAGGTCAGTTTATGTTTGCACACACTGGAAGAAAAAAGGGCGCCTTAGGGAGTTTTATTTTATTTTAGTTAAAGTATCATGTTTTGCTTCTACACATGCACCCCACCCACGATACTTTGCTTGCACATAATGATAGAGAGTTTGCACATATTCGAGAGCAAGTAAAGTTTTTGGTCAAGACTTCACATGATTTTATGGAGTTATTTCAAAAGATGTCACCGTCTTGGGACAACTCCACCGCAGCTACTGGATAAGGTTTAGACTTTTTGCTAGCATAGGATGATTTACAATTATGAAACTTTTGCCTATTGCTAATATGTATCATTTTGTAGTTTACATTGTTTTCTTATTATTTCTATTATTTTAGCACTATTTTGGATCTATTTTCCCATTCCAGGAACTGTTTTCACGAAAAAATTTCATTGGACAAAGCTGCATGACATTTTGGGAAATAGTTAGTCTTTTTTTCTCATTCAAATGAGATTAACTTTTGTTCGAGCGACTTCAGATGTCACGCGAAGCATCTTCTCGCGAGAACCCTTCTCATTCGAGCGACATGGATCTTCGTTCGAGCTATCCCTGGAAAATTTTGTCTTTTCTTTTTGCAGTCCCCTGGTTGATATTACTATATTATTTGGTACTACTGGGTTGATTCTTAATAGTGTTCAAAACTACAAAAATATTTTCTTTTTTTTATAAATTTTTTGGAAAATCAAAAGTGTTTTGTATTTTGTTTACACCATATATGAATGGACACTCAGGATGATAGAGTCACAATTTCATTCGATGTCCATGTGACTATTTGATAGTGTTTTGAGACAATATGTTATGTCATTCATGTGCTTTATAACGTTTGGAGTCTTTGAGATGATATAGTATTGCTACCTACATGTTTGACTCATTTTTCCTTTATTGCACTCATGCACGGATTTGTTTCAATTTTGTGCTTATCTATCACATGTTGGTTGAGTGTTTTCATCTCAAGTCTGTCTATACAACAAACCAAATGCGATAAAACTTAACAAAAGTAGTGCATGGTATAAACTGTTTGTGAGTTTGTGTGATTTATTTTGAAAAACGGAAAAGGGCTGCGAAAGGTATTTAATTTTTTCCTTTGCGATAAATCCACCGTTTAAACGAACCTAAATAGGTGAGGAATTGAAAATTATCCGGGGTCCAATGAGGTTATAAAAGAGCCCGAAAAAATTGAAAGGCAATAAAAATAAATGTATGCCAAAAATGGGCCAATAGATTTTAGTTTCATCACCTCATAAGCAAAATAAAAGGAATTATCTTTTAATGAGGGAGTTTGGATGGAATTTTCCATGGTTTGTATGTCCTTGAAAGTCATGAAAAATCATTACATAGTTTTGGACGTTATTGGTGTGGAAATCATTTATATTTTGATTTGTTGATATGATTAAGACAATGTCATCTAAATTCAACAATTTCACACCTAAGGACTATTTTGATGTTCATTTGTTAAGAGTACACTTATGCATCATGCACAAATGTCATGATTCAGTCGATTTTCCTATAGAATTTGTTCACACCCATTCATTTGGTTTCCATGATTTGGTTATCTTAGTATAAATTCATGGTGTGTATTTTTTGTATCATCCTTTTTTGTTTTTGTTTTTGTTTTTGTATTAAAAATCTTAAAAGTCAAAAATTGTTTGTTTCCCTTGTTTACTGTGACACCCCGGTTTGATTTATTTGGTTTATTCTTTTCTTGTCTATTTTGGACAAATAAAAAGGGAGAGAACGAATTATGACTTTATGGGGGAGTTTATGTATGGGGGATAATTGATTATGCTTTCATGTTTATGCTATACGTCACGAGGTATTTGTTTTGTCTCATGTGTGTAGATATAATTAAAGATTTTTGGAATGCACACTTTGATGAGAAAATCTTAAAATTTTGAAAAGTTGATTGTTGAGGCAAAGTTTGAAGACTTGCAATTTTATCTTTCCACTTTTGCTTATGAGAGGGTAGATTTGTATAGGTCATTTTAAGTTGAAAATTCGGATAATTTTATTTTGTACCGGCATAGACATAGGGGGAGATTTGTAAGGACATTTTTCGTCACAATTGAATTATGTCGTTTACTGCTACAAGTCGTCAAAGAATTGAGGAAGCTAAAATCTACAAAAGACGATCCAAATTTCTAGAAGACTTCAACATTCATGCCTAACAAGATGATTTTGGTAAAATTGTGTTTAAAGTTCCATTTACATTTCACATTAAAAGTGTTGGGATAATTTTTTTATAAATGGTTTTCATAAAAACATTTTCTTATAAAAGATTTTTTATATAAAAAAATTTTGATCCCGTAATAGCTTTGCCTTCTGAGGTCTCCAACTATTTTTAAAGTCTGAAGACTTTTTGGGATCAGTATAACTGTCGTTCAAACGACAACATATGTCATTCGAACGAGATGTTGTCTCGCTCAAACGACATCGAATGTCTTTCGAACGACAGGCATTTAGGCTGAAACGTCACCACCTAAATTTTGTTATATATTGGGTGTGAGGCTATTAATTCTTGCCGTGGAGAAATAGTGTTTTTAATAGAACATGCTTTTGAGTGTTTGTTTTCTTCTCCAACCATTTAAGGGGTCCAAAGTTTTTGTTTTACCATTCACAAATCCCAATTACTTTTGTGTGAGTTGTTTCGTGGAACCCAAGACATATTTGATAGGATTTTATGCTACTACACTAGGTGCCTTGGAAGGTACTGGGCTGATAATAGGTGCCACATGCGGAAGGTACTGGGATGATTGATTGCGTGTCATAGGGAGTGTTGCGGTGTTCCTGGGCTGACGACTACGAACAGACACCTTCAGGTATTTCATATGTCAATTGTATTTTCATTATAATCCATGTATACTGTATTTTACAAATTATAGTTGAAATTAAAAGGTTTTTACCCGAAATTTTTTTTTTCCTGAAATCTGTGTTTGTCATCTTAATCATCGCATGGTTTAATTTACTGATTTATTTTTACCCGTAGATGCATGTTTAGGGGCTGAATAAAATTCAAGTCTGGTTTTAGCAAATTTAGACATCCAATTAAATAAGTTCGATTTCGAAATTTGCGTATCCTTTTGAATCAATATTGCACACGGTATTTTACAAAAATACTTAGTTATTTTTTGCATCGTCGGCATAATCAAACTCCTAGATGTGATTATATGTCGAGGCGACCCTCCACCAAAAGGTCAACCTACCCGAAGGTATTCATACAACTTATGGACATAAATGGTTAGCCCTTCTCTCCATGATCACACACAAAGAAATTTCCAAAATTTTTAGTTTGTAGTATCCTCATTAGTCAAAGCCAGATTCATCACGGGACTTTCACCTTAGGGGATTGAATATATGAATTATGAATACTATTATAGATACATATACTCTATGTCCCTAAGCATAGTGATGGACATAAATATGGGGAAATCCAAAACCTCTTCAAACGATGATGATGATGATGATGCGAATGAGACCACCTCGGATAATAATATATGTTCAGGATCATCCATGTTTATGGACCTGTCTTATGACACCACCCGAGCCCAAAGGATGAATAGATTCTCATTATAGTAGTTAAAACTCTCACCCCCGCCCATCACTCGAACATGTAAGTAAGATGGATAGATAGACAAATCACCCTCTAAATCCTTCTTCCATACTTAGTATAAATCTCATAAAACCCCAGGACCAACCCCCGTTCTCGATTGGACCAAAGTGATGGACTCAAAACCAACACCGCCTGCTTCTGACCTTACATTCTCAACTTCTACTCCATTTAGAAAAAGATGTATAGGAATCCCATGTAGAATCCATACTCTTCCCAGAAAAAAAGGTAGACTTACTTACAAGGTTTGGATGACACTTCACTCTTTCGGACCCTACCATCAAAGAGAAATATCACTATTTGGGAATTATTAGATACATCCCAAGAACATCGATAAACCCTCATCCTTTTATTACCTCATGATTTTGTACCCCATGACCTAACCTCGATCGAGATGTTCGCCACTATCGGGTTCATCGTCATGCAGCAACATATTCTCTTTTTTATAAGGACCTCCCCATATAGGGTCATAATCATTGATCCGCACAACACATTACCATCGAGGTCTACAAATAAATTATTCTCTTAGTACTAATACATAATGGGTCCACTATCAATGTATGCCCACTCCATACAACCCGTAACCTAGGATATACCACCTTTGAGTTTTTACTATCTTCTATAGCCATTGGGGCTTATGATAACACTCGCCTAAAAGTACTAGGATCCATCACCTTTACTCTCATAGTGGGGCCTATCAAATGTGATGTGGTGTTTCATGTAGTTGATGCCCAGCCAATTTCAAACTCTTACTAAGAGGGATTGGATACACCTTATAGGTACCCTCATCACTTCATATGAAAGTCAAGTTCCCATTAGATACGAAGGTCATCACGATACAAGGGGATGAAGACTGACCCGTGATTTCCAACACTATTATCATTCCCCTCCTGGATACCCATCATGATAGTAAAAACATCTGCCTAAGCGGATTTTGGGTCATTTTACTCGCTCATATGATAGATGAGGAGTCAATTATTCATAATGTAGTTGCCTAAATTATCCATAAAATATGGTACCTTCCAAGATTTAGACTTGGAAGGAATAAATAATAAACGCTCGAAGCCTCCACTACCACATAACACAAAGGAAAGCTCAGCCTTGGATATACCTCGACTGTAAAGTTTTAGCCCCTATCCCGAAGACCCCATTATGGGTGGAACGGTCACTTCCATCTCCAAGGAGAATGTTTACCCTATTAAGGAATTCCTGAACCATGGTGGGATGAAAAAAGAAGACCTTACAACATAGGATGGAGATCCTCTACGAAGTGGAACTATACGTGTTTTATGGGAAAGTCCATAAGGTCAGGCATAATGAGCTCAACGCGTTATGGGTTACCAAAATAGACAAAAGAAGTCCATGAGCTAGAGTCATCATGGTAACTATATGTTTTATTTCCTGATGAAGTTTCTCTGATATCCATGTTAGGATCCTCAAACTTGTACCTTGCCTAATGCTTCGACAGCTGGTACACCGACTTTGCCTCCCGAGGTAACACGACTAAGAAAAGGAAGATTAGTCAACATTACTAGACTCAATCTCTACCTCTGCATACTAGATTCAACAATCCCATCATCTAAGACACTACGTTTTATTAAACCTCAGGATGCAACCTTCTTGTTCCCATGGAACTATTAGTGGAACAAATAAAGATAATAACACTTGTTGTAAGTCCCTCCACTGCACTGAACCTATGGTAGACCCAAATGGAAAACTAGTGGCTACTATCATGGATGAGATAACCTAGCTCAAATAATACTTCTTGCCCTAACCTGTAGTCCATGCCAAGGTTCTTGAGCACCCAAACACTACTCCCAAGGTCCCTCGACAGAATTCGTCCCATTTTATCACCAATATGACGGTAAATGTGATACTTAATAACTAGACCTCTATCAGATACATCACGATGCCCATTAGTCAGGGGTCCATTGAGTATCTCATGTTAATAATTGAATCCCCCTCTGTCCCCTCTCCTAATGTATCCTTCAATAAAGAAAATTTTTCTTCTACTATCATTATTATCCTTCCTACCTCTGATGGCATGATAAATAGTGATTTCCAGTATTTTCCTGCATGTGATGATTATGAATCCAATGATGAATTAAAACTCACCCTTAATTATAATGACTCTGCATATCCATAATATGTAAAAACTTAACCAGTCAATATTTACATATATCTCCCAATGAGGATGACATAATAACAGTTAACTTCGGCACTCCCTAGTACCTCATATAGCTGCTAATAAGGTCTTCCCTAAATCATAACATGCAAAAGGAGTTCATGGATATCATCACCACCTTTGTAGATGTATTCGTTTAGTCTTACGTCAATCTTTCCATAATCGACCTAACCATCGCTATGCATAAGATACCCATTCTCCATTATGCAAAGCCTATAAATTATAGATTCTATAAACTAATACCTAAATAATACTTGAAGGTTCAAGAGGAGGTGGACAAATAACTCAATACCGGGTTCATTCGAGTAGTAAAATATCCCACTTGGCTAGATAACATCGCACCCATACCGAAAACCGGCGGCGAAGTCCAAATGTGCATTGATTACAAACATCTTAATCGGGCATGCCCCAAAGATGATCTCCTGTTACCCCATATCGACTTATTAGTAGATAACACGACCAACAACGCACTCAAGACCTTTGTAGATGGGTTTATTGGCTATAACCAGATAAAAATGCATATCAATCAATAAGAAAAATGGATTCATAACACCATCACTACTCTAAAATATCCAAAATGTCACTCTTCACTTGGCCAAGGTTGTCACGGTTAAAAATCGTGACAACAAAACACTCGTTTATTATCACGATCATAGAACGTGACAAGTGGTGTTTTCACGGATGTGTCATGGTCAAATATTATGACAAGACGAAAATTTATCACGATCTTTGATTATGACACGTCCCTGACAACTTTTATAAAATAAAACCCTAACCATCTTTTTTTCCCTCTTTCCCTCGTTATTCTCTCTCTCTCTCTCTATATATATATATATATATATATATATATATATATATGTGTGTGTGTGTGTGTGTGTGTGTGTGAACTCATCCGTCCTATATCATTTATCCTCCCTCTCTCATCCGTCCATCTCATCTCCCCTCCCTCTCTCTGCGAATAGGTACTATTTTTTTCTCTATCTCTCGTATGTGTTAGTGTATATGTTATTGTGTGTTTTAGTGTATGTTTGTTTGTGTTAATGTGTGTGTTAGTGTGTGTGTATATATGTTTCAGTGTGTGTGTGTGGTTCAATGTGTGCATTTGTATATATATGTAAATTGAAATCGGTATTCTGAAATTAATATTTGTATATTGAAATTGGTACTCTGAAATTGTAATTTATATATTGAAATTGGTAATTGGTACAAATTGATTATTGTGGTAATTAGTATAAATTGATTTATAGTGGGTTTGCCCTTACAACTCTCTCTATTTATCTAGTTGCGGCAGCGACGAACCCCTTTCCTTTCCCTCACATATTTCGGCGACAATCTCTCTCTCTCTCTCTCTCTCTCTCTCTCTCTCTCTCTCTCTCTCTCTATTACGTATATCGTTACTATAATATAGGTAGGTGTAAATTTACACTAAATCAACTTGTATACGATTACTTATTACCTGCTCACCCTCGTTACTTGTTATATAACACTTTCTTTGGGAGGTACGTGCATACATGTATTCTTAAGTGAATGCATGACATAATGGTACTATAATATGATATAATTTTTGTATATTCTCATGTTCACTTCTTAAGTCGTTGATTGGTGGATTCGAACATTTAGATGACCATTGAGTTGGTTGGACCTAGGCATTTCTAATATTTTGCATTATTATTTGAATTGTTGTTCGGGATTCTTGAATTATTGTTGACTGGTGGATTTGAACATTTATATGGTCATTGAGTTGGTTGGCCCTAGGCATTTCTAAAACTTAGGGTTGTGATTCTACCGAATATAAATAAGACATAAATGAAACATACTATAAATTTTAAAAGCTTAATGTCAAGCAATTAATAATGTGAAATGAAACATAACTATGTATAAATAATCACTATAAACGTTACTACTGAATAAATGAAACATACTTACAAATAGTGCGCATAGAAACTAGCCTTCTAGTTCTTATACATACGCATTCAATAGCCCTTAGACCTATTCGAGAGTCATTACCCCTGTAATGAGATCTCTCAGCATAGTTTATGTATAATAATATTCTTAGTGGCTTAAACTTGTCACTTTTGTGGGAGGTTCTACTGTTGTCTCTTAATGTTCTCTGGTACATACTAGATGATGCGGTGTTAAGTGTTATTTAAATTGATAAATTAAAATAACACTTATAATTGAGAATCAATTTTGTGTATTTGGAGAACTATGGGGATATGCTGCCGAATTTCCCTCAAATTAAAATAATGTGCATAAGCTGCTAAGTATATTACAGAAATATATGGTCTTGAATGGGATAGAACCCCGCACCCTTTAGAGGAGATGTAAGAAATATGATTCCTACTATTTTTATAATATGACACCAAAAGATGAAATGTCAATCTTCTAGTAAATCATTTATTGAAAAATAAGTTTTAACACTTTTGTTTATACTAATCTATAAATATATGCTTATTACCCATAATAGGTGATTTTTTGTATTAGCTATGATGGGACTAGGGGTTGTGTTTCATAGAGGTGCTAATGAATTTATGAAATCCTCAAAGAGATATCGTAATGATGAAGGGTTACTGTGTCCATGTGCTAAATGTAGGAATGGTAAGGTATTTTAGTGGAAAATAGTTGAATCACATTTGTTAAGATGGGGTATGCAAGATAGTCATCGAGTTTGGATTTTTCACAGGGAATCGGATGTTCCTTTTGTCCCCAAGAAACCTTCACAACAACCTTCGACAAGTAGGATATATGTACAAGGGAAGAAGAAAAATGTATATCATAATATGCTAGAGTATTTAGTTGATGATGCGCATGGAGTTCATGAAGTAGAAGAAAGTGAGGTCACTGACGATGTACAAGGTTTAAGTGATCATGAAGATATCGGGATAAACCTTGACCATGACTACCAAAGTGTAAAATTTAAGGAGACCCAGCCATTATACTCTAGCTGTGGCAAAGATGAAATAACTTTACATGACATGGTTGGTGTGCATAGTTTGATGACTCAATATGGTTTGTCTGGATATAGCGTGATAGGAATTTTGAATTGGGTGAAGGGCTTGCTACCCAAGCAGAATACACTTCCAAATAGTTATCCTACTATGAAGAACAGTTTGAAAGGTTTGGGAATGAAATATAATTCAAATCATGCTTGTGTGTACCACTTCATACTATACCGAAAGGATTATAAAAATCTCGATCAGTGTTCGGTATGCGATGAACTTAGATATGTACAATCCACTGGTAAGGAAGGCACAAGGTCAAAAGTGCCTCAAAATGTGTTGAAATATTTTTTTGCTGGGCCCAGATTGAAACGGTTTTTCACACTACCTTGGATAGCGGAGGTAATGACTTGGCATGCAAGGACATAAGTAAGGGATAATCTCATGCGTCAGCCTATTAATTCTGTAGCTTGGAAGAGGATGAGTTATGAGTATCCCGATTTTTCTCGAGAATAACGTAATATTTGTTTGGCAATATCAACTGATGGTTTCAATCCATTTGGAAATCTTATCACCAATCAGAGTGTATGGCCAGTGATCCTAGCAACACTCAACCTCCCTCCTTCAAAGTGTATGAGACATGATTTTTTTATGTTGTCCGTGTTGATACATGGGCCAAAGGCACTAAGTGAGGACATCGATGTCTACTTGGCTCCTTTGGTAGAAGAATTAAATGAGTTGTGGGAAGAGGGTGTGCAAGTATTTGACTCTTTTAAAAAATAAGAGTTTACGTTGAAAGCTATATTGATGTGGGCAATTCATAATTTTCCAACTTATGGGACATTATCCAGTTATGTATTATATAGTTATTTGGGGTGTCCTATATGTTGAGGAAACTGAATCTCTGCATCTCACCCCTAGTGCAAAAAATAATGTAGTGGCATAGGACGTTTTTAACCCCCGCTCAGAGTTTTAGATTTGAAAAAGGTTCTATTTTTTTACCAGGCGGGGTTGAAAACAGGCTACCTTTGAGAAAACTTTCAGGTTAAGAAATTGAAAGTAAGTCTTCTAATTGTGGCCCTAATATGCCAGGTAAGAATCCTAAATTGAAGCATGTCAGGCAAAGGAAGACTCTAACTAGGAATGAAATTGAGGTAAGAAAGGCATGGTCTAGGAGGTCAATTTATTTGACTTGCCTTATTGGAAGAATAACCTGGTGCGCCATGTATTGGATGTGATACATGCAAAGAAAAACATCACTAAACATATTGTGGGCACATGCCTTGGGGGGATTCATTCTAAGGATGGAGAAAATGCACGAAAAGACCTTAAATCATTGAAACTTAAGCGACAACTATGGTTGAAAGAAGATAGTAGGGGAAGGATAATAATCCCCCACCCCCCGGTGCGTTTACTTTGACGAGTGAGGAAAGGAAGGTGCTTTTAGACACAATATATAATTTGAAGGTTCCATCGAATTTTCCATCCAACTTGCAAAGGATTGTGAATTATTCTACCCATGATTTACGTAAGTGTAAATCCCATAATTGGCATGTGATCGTACAATTGGTTCTTTTATTGTTTAAGCAATGTTTCTCCAAGAACAAGGTTTTGCGGAGGGCTATTATAGAAATTAGCATCTGCTTCACATTTTTATGTGAGAATGTAGTCAATCGAGATCACATAGTGGCCGAAAAGTAGTTGTAACTGAAGCGATTTGTGATTTGGAGAAGTACATATCATTTTTTGACATAAGTGTTCACTTGTTGGTAGACCTATGTGACGAGGCACTTATTTGTGACCCATCTAGATATCGATGGATGTATCTGTTTGAAAGATTAATGAAAGTTTTCAAAGATTACGTCATGAATACACGATACATTGACGGGTCAATTGTAGAGGAATAAATCACCGTGGAGTCATCAATATACACTCAGGAATATATGCCTGAACCAAGCAGCCTGGATAATAGTGATGATTTCATCGATGAGGGTGGTCAGGTGATGGACAAGAGAGTGAAATTAAGGAGTTTACAACATGAACAAGTGGCTCGTTATCTATTTGACACACATGAAGATGTCGAATAATGGAAAAAGTAAGTTTATATTATTTGAACTTATACATTATTTTAATTTTTATACAATAAATCTATCATGATCAATGCAGAAAATATGATGCGTGTGGGAACAATAAAAGATGAAGAACGACGGCACAATCAGAAAACGAATTTAGGCTGTGGGTGTCACACGAGGTAATTATAACAAAAATGTCTCTTATTAAATGTCACATTACAAGAAATATTTAAAACAAACTTAATTAATTAATTTATAATCTCAGCTCTTAAAGACGGGTGTACAAGGAAAATAGAAATGTACAGAACTCAAGCATTTCATACAAGAATCTTACTTATTTTTTAGCGAGCGCAAAAACTTAAAGCCTCGTTGAAGCTAAAATGACTTATTATGGTGTCATTCGAAATATATTTGAATTGGGCTATATAAGCTTCAAAGAGGTTAGGCTTTACTGTGATTGGGTAAGAGTTGAGCATAAAAATTCTTATAAAGTTAATCCTGGCACCAATTTGATCATGATTGAATTTTCCAAGTTGAAGAGCAACGAGCACGTGAGCGATGAGCTGTTTATTTGTGCTTTTCAAAAGGTCAAGCAAGTGTTTTACTCAGAGTATATCAACAACGAGTCATGGTCAATCGTCTTACATGCGCCAAAGCGTCTAACCAGTAGTGTAGATGACTTGGCTGCACCTACCGAATATCAATCCATTTTAGATGATAACCTGGATTTGAAATAATTTTTATATTTGTAATAAGTATTCCAATTATTTGTAATAACCAGTACCGTGTATTCTTCTAGTGCTTTATTATTATCGAACGACAAATTAATGCTTTTAATTCATTTAGACTTGATTAATTTCTATGGACATTACCCAAAATTGAAACTATATTTAGAATATAATGTTGTTAACTTGTATTCTTCTAGTGCTTTATAACCTTGTATTCTCCTAGTGCTTTTCTATTATTGGATTTGAATCAAAATTGATTTTTTGGTAGTGAATATGTTAATTTGGATTTTAATCAATTTAAGCATTAATTCAAAGTCCGTGGCATGACCCGAAATTGAATAATATTTAGATTTATAATGTCGTTAAATTGTATTTTGTAGTTCTTTGTTAACTTATATTCTTCTAGTGCTTTGTTATTATCAGATTCGAATCAAAATTGGTCTTTTAGTTAGTGAATATGTTAATTTGGAATTTAATCAATTTAAGCATTAATTAAAAATGCATGACATGACCCAAAATTGAAACAATATTTAGATTTATAATGTCGTTAACTTGTACAATATTTTTATTCATTTAGATTTGATTATTTTCTCATATCCATGCTTGTACTAATAACAACAATTTTTGCAGGAAATGTCTTCATCAGGGCGACCTATAGCGAAGGCGATGGAGGCTCATCTACCCCAAATGGGGATAATTGAGATCCCCCGTCGAGAATAAGACGGCCTTACATGCTAGGGCCCTTGAGTTGCTCAAGACAATCTTCGACTTGGGGTACACGGATTTAAGGAAGATGCTCATCGAGCTCAAGATGGCCATCTGGGGGGCAGTACAGGTAGTTACTCACTTTATTTTTTATTTATATTAATAATTATAATTATATTTTATTATGTTTATATTTTAAATACAACTAACAATTACTTTATTTTTAGTTTGTATTTGTTTGACATGAACAAATCTTCTTACCCCCACATCCCCGCGACTCCATGTTCGAATAATTGAGAGATCAATATAAAAATGGAAAAAAACATATGGCATGGTACTTTTAGGTAGGATATGTAGTCCATATTGAGGGTCCGTGACACGGTACCATCGAAGGAGATGATCTTATTGGAAAGATGGTAGAAATTTGTCGACAATGAGATCCAGGATCGGCAATTGACATATCGTCAATCGGGGAGGGAAAACTGGGCTAAAAAGGTTGATGTGCACTACTTCGAGCGTAAGTCTTGCACCGAGGTGGAGCACACAAGATGGTAGGTTTTTAATTTTCTTTCATTTTAGTTTTATGCTATTCTAATTTAGCACTACTTTTCATAACTTACTAATTTTGCATTATTTTATTTCAGGCGATGGGGAGTGTCCCTAGGGGTAGGCTATATAGTCTCGATGCCTATGTGGAAATTCGAATAAAGAAGGGCAAGGATAAGGAGGTGTCCTTGAGCGTGGCAGCCACAATTATAAGTTATAAAAATATCTTACAATTGTTTATTTTTTTAATTACATTATAATTTTTTATTAACTTAAGTAAATGTACTTTTTGTCATTTCAGGTAATGCTTAAGGAAGTGCATAACTCCCAGTCTGATGCCGAGAAGGAATATTTGGCTACATACGCACTAAGCCAAGTGCTCAGGACAAATCAGAAGGGGCGGACAAGGGGTGAGATATAGGGTGGGGAAGTCGAGGATTACCGGGATTGAAATAAACAACACCGGGTTGGCTTGTAAGGTGGAAACCCATGGCAATAAGTTAAAAAGGTTGGAGGCGACGGTCCTCAGTATGTTAGAGTACATGAAGCGTTAGTTAGGGTCCACCTCATGTGAGGGAAAGGTGAAAGCGATAAACGAGGATGCGGTTACTCCATCTATCTCACCCTCATCGTCAATACGCACCCACTCATCACCTGCATATGATCCATTTGCCACCTTGACCCCCATTAAATAGCCTATGTCAATAACGGGTAGTCCGAGTGTGTATTTAATAGACCTCTGGGTGATAATCCCATAGCTAGGGGGTTGAGTGAGACGAACACACAGCCAGGTAGTGTAGTTCACAGACGTGTGTTGCAAGATATTGAGGCAAAGGCTCGCGTCACGCATATTATGCTCGGAAAAGGGAATGAACCCTTGTGGTTGGAAGAGTAATGCAGCGTTCGACAAATTGAGAGTTGTATCAATTCATATGTAGTGTGGCCTACCTTTCTCCTCAAACTTGTTCAAAACTCGAGCCCTTAACATTAATTGTATTATTTTCATGCTTATTAATATTCATTGTTGGATATTATTTGTATTTATTTCATTTGAATATTGAATATTGGTTGGTTATGAATATTTGCTGGTTAATTCATACGTAGTTTTTATGAATTATTAAATGTTGCTTGATATATATATATTGTTTGAATAGGTTTGTTTATGATATAACAGGTTAAAATATATTGTTGGGCAGTGGAAGTGGCCATACTGCGCAACAGTTTTTTTTTAAATCTTCCCAGAATTATCACGAACTTTGACCGTGATAATTTCATGAAAAATGAAAAGTTATCATGGACTTGTCACGATCAAAGTTTTTTACAATTTTTACTTTATCGCAGATTTATCACGGTCAAAGTCCGTGACAATTTTTCCTTTGTCATGGACTTTGATTGTGAGAAGTCCGTGACAAAAAAATTGTCATCCCAAAACATATCACAATCAAAGACCGTGACTAGTCTGCCTTATCACTATTTTTTACCGTGACAACTTGACAGTTTTGTTGTAATGCACGGTGGTGTAATTTTATATAATAATACCCTTCAGTCTCAATAATGACAGTGCAACTTACTAAAGAGTAGCCACATCTATTCTACATGAACTCATATATAAGGAAGTGGAAGTCCATGTAGATGATATGATAATTTGTAAGAGAAAAATTTTAAATTTCTCATTTTATTTTTTATTTAGTTTATCTCGTTACACTCCACTGCACCTTCATGATCGTTATCAAGTCTTTGAAGAGAAGAATTGTTAATGATATTTACAAGATAGAAGATCGTCCATCACAACTTTACTCGAGAAGAGTTATGAGGTTGTCTGTTAAAGCTTAAAATATTCAGGGGTCTTTTAAAATAGTTTGTTTATACAAAGTTTTCCAAAATAGTTATAAAGGAATTTTTAAAAGAATTTTGAAATATTTTGAGAGGTTGTTAGAACAACAATATATGTCATTCGAACGAGTTCCTAAAGGTCATTGGAATGAGGTTCCCATATTCGAATGAGATTTGAAGTGTCACCTTTTTTGGGAAGCTCTGGAATATAATTTTAAGTATCATTGGAAGTCGTTCTAACGAAATCAGGTACGCCATGGGAACGAGATGATAATTCGATCTAACGAGTATAATTTTTTTTATTTTTTTAAAATAAATCAAATACAGTCTTTAATCTCGATCTCCCTGTAACAACTTTCTCTATGAATAAAGATGCGAGGATGCATTTATTTCTAAGCCCTTTTAGAGTTCCTTTTAAGATCAAACTCGATAATTTTTCACCCAAACCCCTTGGATATTTTAGGATCATTTTTCCAAACCAAGAAGAACACAATCTAAAGTCCTAAATCCTTTTGGGAATTTCTCTACCGTTGATTTATAGAGGAGTCTCTACAGATAAAAAAATAAAGGAATTACGGATTCTTGAGACTGATTGGTGGATACCGAAACAAGATCTCCTTGTTGTGGGTGGTGCTGGACTGCATCATTTTTTGTTGAAGATTTGAAGAGATCACCGCGTTATACTTAGAAAAATCTATAAATAATTCGTAAGTCATCAACTATTTGTCTTATCTTAAATAGTGTTGAATATAGGTTATGCCCGAAAGGGTTTCTTCTGCTACTTCTTCTTCTTGTTTGCTTTGGATATTTGGTTTTGACCTTTAGATTCACATGATTTTGGCTTCACATAATTTTGCATGTTCTTTTTTGATTTAAAACAAGGTAAAATTTGATACAAAGTGTATCTTCGTGTGTTTAACTTATAGAAGTGAATCCGTACAGCTCGACACTGTGATTTTTTAAATTGGTATAAGAGTCGATTACACTAAATTATTGTGTGATCCTTATTTTGTGTAAGGATTCTTTTAGGATACCATTTTTTAAAATTGGTATCAGATTAGGTTATACTAAAGTATTGTGTGATCCTTAATTTGAGTACAGATTCTTTTAGGATACCAATTTCTTCTCAGATTATTATCAGAGTGAGATGCACTAAATTACTATGTGACACTTAGTTTTGGTACGTATTCTTTTTGGATACCAATTTTTACAAATTGATATCAGAGCATGTTACACTAATCGTTTATGTGATCTTATTTTAAGTGGGAATTTGCCTTGTTTCGAGTTGTTTAGGGTGGTATATTCTCTCTCTCTCTCTCTCTTGTTCATTTTTTACTTTGTATATTTTCTCTAGATGAGTCATCATTTTGAGAAGTTATCCGATGCGTTTAGCAATGACAATGACTTTGATATTCGGAATGAGTATAATAAGATTCAAAACCAATTTGAAACTTTAGGTCTTTTGAATTTGAAGCTTTTGAAAAGAATTAAAATTCTTGAAAAAGAAAATTCTCATTTTAAAGATGAAATTAAATTTTTGCAACATATTCAAACTCAAAGAGATATCCTAAGTGAGAATATTATGGACATGGTTAGTATTTTTAAAATGTCATAAGTGTTCAAAAAAGAGAGTGAGGGCAGAATCTGGTTTTAGAGAAATAATTAGAAGAATATAAAATTTCTAGGGTTAAGTTTCATGCCATTTAGGATAATGATAAACCGATTAATGATTTGAGGGCATGTGAGAAGACCCTTAGGGATAAGTTCGCTTGCATTGATGGGGAGCAAGATAACCTTATAGGCATGATTGAATATTTAAAGAAGGAGTATTTAACGTTTGAAGAGTATAATTCTTTGCTTGAGTATGAATTTTAAAGTTTAAAGATGATCTAAGAGACTCATGTAGTGTTGGTAGTGATGGTACTGGATCCCAAGGTTCTAATTCTTGGGTTGCTAAAGATATGACCATTATTTATTATAGAGGTTCAACCACATCTCAGGGTGTTAGAAAAGGTAAACCCAAAGGTCCTATTTGTATTCGCACCTGCACGTGCACACACCGCGGTAGGAAAGGTCACCTTAGGCATTTTTGCTATGATATTAGAAAAGGCCATAGGAAGTTGAAATCTAGAGTCCCCATGGTTCCCAAAACCCGATGGTTTAAGTATTCATCTATTTGGGTTAGAAAATCACTTTTGGAGGTTCTAACTCTTAGCCTAGTTAATTCTCGCATGCTCATGACTATTCAAATGCTATATCTTGTGAGTGATTGCTTTCATGTTTTCATACACCATCTTTTATACTTCATGATATTTGTGTTTACTAGTTATATGGTGTTTGGGTC
This sequence comes from Sambucus nigra, assembly GCA_949130495.1. Taxonomy (NCBI): domain Eukaryota; kingdom Viridiplantae; phylum Streptophyta; class Magnoliopsida; order Dipsacales; family Adoxaceae; genus Sambucus; species Sambucus nigra. The sequence continues at coordinate 326,365,835 of OX422211.1, read as the reverse complement.
TTTTGTATTTTGATTTTTAATATTTTATCTTATTGAAAAATTCAAAAAGATTTTTCGTTTTTAAGAAAAAATTTGAAATTCCAAAAAAAAATATTTTTGATAAGAATTTTGAAAAAGGCAAAAAGATTTTAGTAATTTATTTTTTACATTGTATGGATGTGAATTTAAGATGCTCGAATCACCCCTACATTTCGTCTATTCATGTGACTTTTTCCATGTTGTTTAGATACAAGGCTTCATTTTTTTAGTGTGCTTAATAATGTTTGACTAGGATTTCCTTGTACATTGATGATTGCTTTCTCCATGTTAAACTCTTTATCGCCTTTATTGCACTTATGCAATGATATTTTGAACATTATACTTGTTTATCATATGTCGAATACGGTGTTCTCATCTCAATAGTGTTTAATAATGAACCAAATGTACTAGTTGTGCTTGTAATAACCATTGCCCTATTTTTTTCCCAAAACAATTGTTTTATTTTAAGAAATGGAAAGGGGATACGAAACAGAAATTTCTCTTTGCATGAAAACCCCCTATTGGCAAGATCCTAAAAGATTAACGGCACATAAAAACAAAAGTGCCGACACCATTTTTATTTATATTGATGCTTTGCTATGCATGAGCATTATGATGTCTTCAAAGTTTTGAGAGTGAATACTTAAATATATGATATTTTGAGGGTGTTATTTAGAAGACGATAAATGAGTTTGCACAACGGACTCCTTGGAAAAAAATTAAATAATTTGGTGTTATTATTTTGAGAAGCATTTAAATTCATGGTATGTTACATAAGTTGAGTCAATTTTATTTATGTTTAATATTCTTACACCTAAAGTTGAAATTGAGTTCTTTCTTTAGAAGTATATCATTGACTTCATGAACCTATGTTATGAATGCCTATGTTTATTTTCCCGCGGAAAATATTCACACAATTACATTCCATTTTCATGATTCATATATTTTAGTGTAATTACATGGTGTGGTGTATTGGTACATGTGTGTACTATTTATACTCATATACTTTTGTATCCTTTTTATAATCGAGAAAAACTAAAAAATTTCAAAAAAAAAGTTTGTTACTTCTTGGAAATTCATCGCATGTGATTAATTATTTGCCTTTGTAATGTTATTTATTTTAGATTCGGGTAATGCTAATGTTTCATGTTTAGTTTCTTACCCTTCATCTATTATGGACAGAAAGTAGAAGAACATATAGTGGGGAAGTTTTTTTATTTTCTTCAAACTTTCGTATGTGTCATGGTATTTCTTTTGTCTCATGTGTTGGTCATTTCGCCTTGATGATGATTTCATGGACCACACAAGATGAAGACTTTTACATTTATGTCGTTTCTGTATTTGGGAGGGCATTAGTTATATTAGTCTTAGGGGTCATTTTGGTTTCGGTCTATGTTTTGTACCGTAATAGTCAAAGGGGGAGATTTATAAGATCAAATTTATAATTTCTCATTTATTTTTTATTTGGATTATACCTCTACACCCCATTGCACCTTCATGACCATTCTCAAGTCTTCTACGAGAATAATTATTAGTGATATTTTCAAGATTGAATATCATTCTCACAACTTTATTTGAGAAAAGTTATGAGGTGGTGTGATCAAGTTCAAAATATTCAGGGGTCTTTTAAAAGAGTTTGTTTTTACGCAGTTTTACAAAATAATTTTACAGGAGTTTTTGAAAGAATTTTGAAATTTTTCACGAGGTCATTCGAACGACATAATTTTTCATTCAAACAAGCTAAAAGTCATCTGAAGAATCGCCTGTTTGGTCCCATGTTCAAATGACATCTGAAGCGTCACTTTTTTGGTCAGCTCCGGAATGTCGTTCACAGTATCCTTGGAAGTCATTCGAATGAGATCAAGTATGTCGTTTGAACGAGTACGCGTGTTTTTGTTTTATTAAACAAATCAAATGCATTAATCCCTATATCATTGTAATAGCTTTCCCTATATATACAAATGTGGGGATGCATTTATTTCCAAGCCTCTTTAGAGTTCTTTTTATGACCAAACTCTATAATTTTTTCATTCAATCCCCCTTAGATCTTTTAGGATCAATTTTCCAAACCAAGATGAACACACTCTAAAGTTCTAAACCTTTGTAAATAATTTATCCACTGCTGATTTGTGGAGTTCAAGCTCTACAACTGAATAAGAAAGGAATTACGGATCCATGAGCCTAATCGATGTATACCAAGGCAAGATCTACTTGTTGGGAAAGGTGTTGGACTGCGTCATTTTCTGTTGAAGATTTGAAGACATCGCCGATTATACTTAGTGGATCTCTAAATAGTCTGCAAGTCATCAACTGTCTATCTTAGTGGAACTCTAAGTAGTCTACAAGTCATTAATTGCCTGTGTTATCTTAAACAATGTTGAATATAAGTTTTTCCAGAAAGGGATTTTTCTCTACTTCTGATTCTTCCAATTTGGATCAAATTTTTAGATTCACGTGATTTTGTCTTCACATAATTTTTCATGTTCAGTTTAATTTAAATAGATATAAAATTTTGTATAAAGTAAATCTTCACGTGTTTAACCTATTATATAAGTGAATCCGTATAACCCGGCACCATGAATTTTTATAATTAAATTCGAGGAATGTGAAGGAAGCATTACATAACTTTGAAAATTCTTTCAAAGGTTACTTTTTTTCAAAATGAGGCTAAATCCTTATAATTGTGTCTTTAGAGTCACTAAGGGTAAGTACTCGGGTTAATTGTAAATAAAGATGGAATTGAGGTAGATCCCGCCAAGGTAGAATCCATACGGGAAATGCCATGCCCAAAAATAGAGAGAGAGGTCAGAGGGTTCCTAGGTCAAAAATAATTCACAATTCATTTCACCAACCATCTTACCACTATTTGGGAACCCATCTTCCAAATACTTGGGAAAAATTTACCCAAAGAGTGGAACGCTCAATTCCAGGGAGCATTCGAGAAGATACAAAGATATCTCACTCACCCACTGGTATTAGTACCTCCTCACCCATGATAACCTCTCTTGCTCTACATTATCATAACCAACATGGATGTCGGAGACATATTGGTCCAATATTTAGAGATTTCTCATAAGGTATGTGCTATCTAGTGTGTTAGGAGAAACTTTCTATCTAATGAGCTCAAATACACTACCTTGGAAAATTCTTGCGTGTCTCTCGCATGGATCACTCTCAAACTTACATGATGTCCTTCAGCATACAACTCAACTCCGGTAGGGGTCCCCTGAAATACATATTTACAAAACCCACTCTTTCTAGCCAAATGGCTAATGATGCTATTCGAATTCGAGATCACGTGCGTCACGTGAAAATCCACCAAAGGGAGAGCCATCTTTGACCTTATCATCAGGCAACCCCTACCAAATGAGGATGAAAAGGACGAGATATAATTCCCCAATGAATATCGCTTTGACTTAGATAACAGAGAAACTTGGGAACTCCAATTTGACAAAGCCTCCAATAAAAGGTGGTTCGGCATCCGAATGCTCTTGATATATCTTTATTCATTCCAACTCCCTAAAACTATCAAACTTACTAACAAATGCATTGAAAATATGGATGAATACAAGGCTTGCATCAAGAGTCTCAAAATCACCTTAGAAATGGGAATCACCGACCTAAAATCCTATAGCCTAGCAATTAGCCAAATAATAGGCATATGGAGAATTCGAAATGAAAAACTGTAACCTTACCATGCCTACTTAAAAGAGGTATCTTTGCGATTCGAGTACCTTGAGTTTGACTTTCTCCAAAGGGATAAAAATAACTTTAGAGACTCATTTGATATCCTAGCCTCTATGATAGATATACCAAAAAATAACTGTGGATATCACAATTACTTTTACTAAATGGAGTATCCCTTCCTATTTCTTTAGATTTACTCCATCAAGGAAACAATAGTACGACCCATGATATTGTAATACAATATCTGTAGCATATTACACAAGAACCACTACCCACCAAAATTATCTTTAAATAACTGATTCGCCCCAAGATGATTGGTAGCCCAATTCATCATCTGTGGGGGCAACCCTACAAAAGAGGGTTTGATGAGTTACACTTAAGGTGAGTCACATAAGACGAGACCCTTTAGATTATGACATAATCCATAGAAGCAAATGCGACCCACACATGAGCGGACACCCCCTTTTTAAGAACGTACTCCTACAATCGTACTACTAGACTACCGGGAAAAAAGATTGAATAGATTACATATGCGATGCCTCAAGTGTTAACTTTATACCCCATGAATACATTTATCTCTTCTAGAACTATATTTCATGATCTAACCATGGCATTTATCCACCTTGGGGATAAAAATCAATGAGATAGTTAGCCCTAAAGCCTCCACTAGGTATGAGTTCATCCTAGTCGCCATCAACTACTTCACTAAGTGGATAGAAGTCGAATACTACTCGATTCTAAACGCAAGAAGGTAGATCAATTCATACATCAAAACATCATCTAACACTTTATCGTACCACGCGAGTTAGTGTTAGACAACAGTTCTCACTTTGAGAAAGAGGTACCAAACTTATTACATGCGTACGAGATTACTTGACATAAATATTCCCCATACAAACCTCAACGAATGGAGTGGTTGAAACTACTAATAAAAATGCCAAGAACTTCATCTGCAAGATGATAGAGACCTATAATGAATTATTAGACAAACACCCATATGCCATCTACGATTACTACACTATAGAACAAAATTAGAGAGGGGTCATCCCCTACTCATTAGTTTATGTCATGGAGGAAGTCCTACCCATAGAACTTAAAATACCTTCATTAAGGGTCATGCTTGAAAGCCTAGCGGATGAAATCGACTAGATCCAAGATCACTATAACAAAATAGCTTTCCTATATGAGAGGAGGCTAAAGGCCGCTTATCAAAATTAGGGTTAGCTACAGTGTATCGCCCAAGCATTCAATAAGAGGGTAAAGAAGCAAAACAAGCAAGAAGGAGACTTAGTCCTAAAAAAGAATCTCAAATCTTCCCAGACTACCGGAGGAAAGTTTTCACCCACTTAGGGAGGACTCTATCACGTCACCAACATTAACTCCGATGGTACATCTACCATAGCTAATCTCGACGAAGTCACGAATTACCAAACTTTCAATCTCCACCAAATAAAAAAATTATTTCCTTGAACCTGCTTGTGGCGAAAAGAAAGAAACCAATTTAATAAAAAAACAAATCAGTCGTAATAGGAAGGGAAAACCACATAAACACATACATATTCTAGCTCTATATAAAAATTCCCACTTGAGACATTAACCACTCATTTGAAATTAGCTGAAAAACATTGGACCCCTTACTTTTTCATTTTTAAGAGAACTTTGCAAACCTGACTCTCCGTTATATTATTCTCGTAGACACTCAAATATAAGCACACCATTATCTTTGAATCGAAGATACATAGGTAACTTGAGATATCACTTCAGGACCGGTCTAAAGAAATACCATAAAACCCTTTTTGGGGAAAACCATGTTTATGGTCATTGTTCCCTTACTCCAAAAGATTTGGCACAATCTAAATAAATTGAATGCCAAGTAATAATATAGTTCCCTAAGGCATTTTGGAACTCCATAGCGTTATTCTTATTAAAGAAATAACATAAAAAAGGTTGATACAACGAAAGAAATAGACGAAAAAAGCATACCGGGAAAGAACACCACCGCCCATTCCCTTCTTTCAAAGAAATAAACACCAAATGACACCTTCCTCAAAACACCCCACATCTTGAGATAAAATTAACGAACAAGAAGAATCATCAAAGGATCTTCACAAATGGCACCCTATCTTGGCTAAAGGATGAGACTTTATTCTAAAACAACATCAAATGGCTCTCGCTAGCACATAAATATATAAAAGAGAACTTCCTTTTATCCCTTACAACGTTAGCACAATGAATAATGCACCAGGGAACAAATAAAAACATTTCTCACCAAAAAGAAAAGTCTCAAAAAGGCGGGGAACCTTTGTTCCCATGTGTATATATATATATATCATTTTTATTTAATTTTATTTTAGAATAATAAGTTGTATATATGTCACCATAGTTTTAATCAAAGGATACTTGGCTCAATCTTTCCATACGCACATTTTTCGTTACTCTGGTATTAGTCTATAGTATATAAAATCAGAACAAAACATACAAGTACAAACATTTCATCATAAAAAAATAACGTTTATTTATAAAAATATGATGTATGGCGAGAATCCCCTTACACGCCTAGAAGTGTACTGGGGATTCCTCGTGTTAATATTAAAGGAACATGCTACATAATTACATAGGGTCTTACCCCGGATAAGCCCAAGAAAACCATAAAAATCTCCTTTTGGTTGGGCTGCAGCAAATCCACCCCCAAAAGTCCACCCAAAAATACTACACAATCATCCCATCACATATGGGGACTCATCACCGCATGCCCATTAACAAGATCGCCATAAAAGGTCCCCAAACCCATTATCCTTGCCCTCTTACTAGATGTAGAAGTTCCAATAGGATATGAAGAACTCCCAGCACACTTGATCAGGCATGTCAACATCTCCACATAATCAGTAGTTTAGACCGTGGAAACTTTCATGACCAATTAGCACAAAGCTAAGTGCATAGAATATAGGTGGTCAAAATCTCCCGGAGTTGTCCAACATCAACCAACACTTGCTAAAACATGGAAACACAAAAAATTAATAGTGTAGAAAACCTAAGAAGGTGTTCACATAATAAATTTAAAGAAATGAGTTAAAACTCACGTCATAGGAAAAAAAGTCGAGTCGTGGATGACGCCAACTTTCCAAACATTGAATCACGCTGGGGAATATGGATTGTTGTATACTCTCCATAAAGGACCACAGTAAAAGCATACGGTAGTGCAGGTAAATCACAACAATCAACTTGAATGGTTGGTGGAAATAGGGTGGAAAATTCTAAGAACAATAAGGTAACATCTCTAACCCTCACCGAAAAAATAAGCACTAGGGTAGAGACACTAGCACCAATGAGGAGAGTACCCAACAATCACAACTTGAACGGAGAATTCGACATACTAAAACTCACACCACTACTTGTCTCCATGTTGGCATGATAAAAACAAGATGGTATGAACAAGAAAAATGGTGGCGTCGATTGAAAGGCAAGTGTCGCTAAAGCAATTTAGAGGGAAATTTCCTAAAAAGGAAACCTCCAACTGCATGTAATAGGTTTTGAGATGATATAACTTTTAACAAAACTATTAAACATTATGTCCCCTTTAACCGAATAGTTAAACACCCTTGACGTCTCCTACGAATTGCATACCCCCCACCCCTTTTCGGTATTCTACCCAATTACACCCACACATACATCAATTTTAAAAATTGGCAAACCTATTTTGTCCATCCTATTTTGACGAAGAGTGTCCGCACGCACACCCTCTTGGTCGATTGCCTCTATGGAGATCCCAATTTGAAATCTGGATTTGAGTCCTTCTCCAATTCAAAACACCTATCAATCTGCATGGCTAAAAATAATAAGCCATTAAGAGTGAAAGGATGGAACTGACCTATAAAGATGTTTGTGGGACAAAATAAAATTACCCTAAAAACTTGCCAAAGGACAAAATCATGTGGTGTAGAACATTTAACCAATTAAATAAAGGCATACTTATCCATTTAACTAAAAGGCTAAAGATTATACAACAATGATTGCAAAATCTTTTCATTTTTCCCCAATCCATACACATTCCCCCACCCTTTAATCTACCCTACATGTGTCCTCTCCATTAACCATTTGATTAAAAAACCCGATTCAATCCCTATAAAAAGGGGTCCCCACCAAAATTAAAAAACATCACAAAACCAAACCGTGATTCGATTTTCTAAATTCCTTCAATCCTGAGCATCCAAGAAACTCTAGCTTAATTAGAAAAATCCAAATTGAAGTTCGTACTTCTGAAAAGTTTCTTCCTACTAGCAATGGATTCAATCCTTTGCATGAACTCCATAAAGTTCGGCAGTTCCAAACGAAGCTCTTTTGATTGCACGGTGACACCTCATAGGGGACACGCCTCTGGGGAAAATTGGGCTTACGCTACAAGTGTAAAGAAACTCTATAGAAATTTTGCGTAAATAGACCAAATATATATTGTGATATAAACTATCAATATCAGTTAAAATCACCTAACCCGAACCCCGTTGTAGGAATGAGTACGCACTGTACAATGTTTATATTTTAAAGTTTGGTTTCTAACCCGTCAATTCTATTTGTTGAGTTGACTTAACATATTTATATGTTAAATAAATGTTAATCAAATGCTAAAACTAAATAGAACATGAAAATATACTTTTCAAAACCATTCTCAATAAAGTGTCAGGGATCCAAGTTACTCCGAAAATTTGTTAAAACCAAAGTCTAAAATTAGAACTCTCTCACTACTTCTCTGAGCGAACAAATACCGTCTCAAATGCGGCACCATCGAATATGTATTTTCTTGGAATACTTATCAAACATCAGCCTTTGATTATAATTATTTTAACATTTGAATGTAACATTCCGACTTATAATGAAAGTTTTATATTAAGGACTAAGATCCATAAATACTGTAACGTTGTATATTGTATACCCAGTATTCCATTGTCTACACTCGTAAATATACCCCATTAGTTTGAACTATGTTGGATTTTATCCAAGTCCCTTTGGGTACGTAGGCGCAGTATCGAGCCAAACCCATGATCTCAAGACTTATAATATGTCTCGTGACTTATAATCTATTAGGAATGCCTCCATCTAAAGACCAAACCCCCTTTATCAAATAAAGTGATCATCTCAATCCTTTTGAATCAGCCCGAGGCCTGAGACACCTTTGGGTTTTAGCCATGTCAATAAGGGATACATAGATATCTATTGGTGATTCTAGTTTACTCAATTCCGAAATATACATCCCCCACTTCTTTTACACTTCCAAACTAGCTCGAAGGACAATACCTTCTTGTTAGTGATTGCCTAATAATCATAAAATGATTGGTCAATATCGATGATCTTCCGTTCCACTCCTATTTTGAACCTAAATTGAAATTTCCCACTCGCTTAGAAATAGCGTATTCGCCTCTCAAGCCAAGTTCTCACACTTGCACACACATCCATGTTTTAATTCATGTATAATCGAACTATGTATGCTTTGATCTCATGGCCACATGGGTACGTAGATGCAATACTGAGCCATTCTCGTGAGCACAAGCCTCAAAAACATATATCTCAATTTGTTGTCCCCATAAATATGAACTTATCTCTTATATTAACTTTTAAACCCACTCTTACACGTAAACGAGATTAGTAACTATCTCAAGCCATGATTTCTACACTCAGATTCCCAGCCCTCCATTGTACAAGTCGAGATTTCTCGCATACCTTCATACACAATAACGGGCACCCCTTATATGAATACGCATTCACACATAAGCACTCTTGTGTTCCCACATAAATTTAAGTGACATTCATACAACTCTAACTAATTCCATTTTATACTTAAGAACCTATCTATGTTTTAAGGGATTCTTAAACTAAGGTCTTAAATCATATTCTAAAATAAACTAAAAAGAAATCACACAATGTAAAGAGAGACAATAATCATATAATAGAGTAATCATATATAACAAGTGGGGTTTTTAATACCTTCCCCACTTATAACCCGGTTACCGAAACCCACAACTAGAATCTTTAGCTTAGTCACAGACCTAAACCTGCCTGGGGATTAACCCGAAACGACTAACCCAAACCTTTTATTTATTTTTACATAAAATAAACTAGAGACTCTAAACAACCGAAACCCCCCTCCCAACATGAAAAATAAAGGCTTAGCCCTATACGTGGGTACACAATAAAAAATGCATATGGTATCGAACAATTTCTATGGGATCCCTGAACTGATAAACCGATCTTGGGAGAAGTGGAAAAGCAATAGACAAGCACTTCGTACCCCCGTAGCGATCACAAAAAACCAACAAAGCATTTATCATCACATCATGTTCCCAAAACACCACACTAAAATTCTTCTATGCAGAAGATCACCAAAGATTTGTAAAACTAGTGTCTAATTTAGTTGCATAAACTTGATAGGCCCATTTAAATGGAAGGCGTCTTTGTAAAATCAAATTAGGGGGTTTGAGAAAATCGGGATTCATCAACTAAAATACGCGTCTAAATGTGTATAAATATTATAACACTGAAAGAGATTCATTTAAACACACTTTCCAATACAAAGACCCTTATCCAAACTAGGGAGCACTCATTAGAACAAAAGCTTTCGATCGAGGGGATTTCAATTGATAAAAACTTTGGCCGAGGCTCATTTTTTGTGGACAGCAAGCCTTCGTCCGAAAAAGTCTTTGATCTAGGATTCCTTATTTTAAGACTAACTTCGATTGAGACCTTAGTGTTTTAAAAAATAGGCTCTCAATCGATACCATTTCGATTGAGGGAGACCTAGCTCGGACGAGCTCCCATAAATAAGACCCTTAACAAAAGATTCTAAATTTAAGAGTTTTAAATCTTTTCCAAAATTGGTTTTCATAAAAGTCTTCTCTTGTCACTTATAAGTAATTAAATTACACTACAAGGAATTACTAAACTTAGAAAACAATTACCTTTACCGAATATTTGTTATCCGTTATAATTGTCTAACTCGGTTTCATAGTATGAGTCGAGATGCACTTGTATCTTGTCTTCATGTAATGTAGCATTACAACTCAATAGACTCAATACAAATATATGATGGCACAAGGGTTTATTCAAAAATAAATATAGGAAAAAAAAACCTAAAGGGTGTGTAGAAAAAATTTCCCTACATATTTGACTATGGTGGAGGTAAATGGTGTTCAAGATTCAAAAATTAGGGAAAATTCTAACCGAAGCTAAATTTTCAACCTGCAATTATAATTCAATTACATTAATTGAATTATTTGCATCCATAAGTACACAAGACTATAATAGGATTTTAAATTTCGAAACCGATGAGGATGCTTAAGAAATCCTTATTGTGGCTCACTAGAGTATTTCGATGGTGAAGAGAGAAAAGTTTCAATGACTTGAGACTTCGTTTGAAATCATGAAGATGAAGGAGAAAGATATTTTTTATGAGTATTATGCGAAACTGACGGAAGTGGTCAATGCCTAGAATAATCTAGGTAAGATGATCTTCGAGAATATAGTGGTGAAAAATCTTTTGAGATCGTTAGCTTCTAAGTTTAGCACGAAGGTGTACACTATAAATTAGACTATGGATACTAGCAACTTAAGTTGGAGGAGTTAATCAAACATCTTCAAATGCGTGAGAAAAATATTCGCACTAAGTGAAATTCTCAAAAGGTTGTGCTTTCAGAGTCCAAACTAGTGAGTAAGAAGTTGTGAATGAAAGTGAAAAATAAACCTAATTTTATTGTTGACGATAACTTTAATCTTTTATTAAGGTATTATAGATTTATTCGAAACAAATAAAAGGCTTTAAAAAATTAAAGAAACTTTGAGCCAAAGAAAAATAGATCCACTAATCATGAGAAGAAATTTCATTATGAGAAGACCATGTACAAAGGGAAATATGGAAATCCAATTTGTTTATATCAAAAAGCAGCTTGTGGATATTTTCATAAAAACTCTCCAATAAAATAGATTTTATACCATTCGTAGTGAACTTGCCATGGCAAACCTATATTAAATTGATTGAATTACATTGCATATATATGATTTATCTATTTCCATATATGTTATAGTAATCATTTTTCCAAAACAATTTCCTTCGAACATGTCGATTACATGTATTGTCTCCACAATACACTTTTAAAAACCCAGCATTTTTGCTAATGACAAAGGGGGAGTGAAAATATACTATTGAGAAAAAGAAAAGATTTAAAAAAGCTACAATAAAGGGGGATTATACAACAAATAAAAAGTACCAATGAAGGCATTTTTATCACACCATATCAATTGTATTATCATCATCAAAAGGAGGGGGATTATGAAACTTGAATTATTCAAAGGAAAAGGATTTTGCATGGTAACAACAGAATTGATATGAAATCATACTTCGCTATCTTCTCTCTAATGTACTTGAGATAAAAAGAAGCACTAAATACATGATGAGATATTAAAATAGATAATATCATCCAAGAAACCAAAACCTCAAGACCACAAGCATTTCAAATTAAGATACAAGACATAAATCCAAGACAATGAAGAATTTTTACCTAACATTAAGCCTTGAAAAGTCGAGCCATGTTCCTGCAAGTCACCAAAGAGTAAAAGTATGCAAAGAAAGTTCATCCTATCTTAAGACATAGATGTTAAAGAAAGCTAATACCAATGAAATAAAGGCATGTGATCCACAACCATCTAGAACATGAGTTTATGATCAAAGCAAAGAACGAGATGTAAAGATGAAGCAACCTTACCAATCTATGAAAAGAACAAGCAAAACATTCCAAGTTCTAAAGAATCTAGTTAACCAAGCAACACGACCACTGTCAAACCAAAACAACTCAAGTATCATTTCAAGAAGAATCACTCATATACAAAAGATCAAAATAATTGAGAAATGTTCTTCCCAAGATTCAAAGTTTTAAAAGTGCTTCGGAATGAGTAAACAATATTACAAAAGCAAGTACAAACCCCAAAGAAATTTCCCAAAACCTGCCTAGACCAAATGTGACTTTGACCCATTTACCCTCTCATAGAGTCGACTCCATAAGAGGGTACATTAGACTCCATGTCATGGTGGAGTCGACTCTACACCCTGCTATTTGAGGCCATTATAATATGACATTTTCACCAGGGCCAAAATCAAACGAGCAATTTTCAAAGTGTTTCACCTTCATATGGAGTTGACTATATATGTGTAGAAATTACCCTAAAGGCTGTTTAGGAAAAAAATTCAACCACATTATTTTGAATTTCAAATTCCAAAGTCCCTAATATTACCAAACTACCCTCTAATGACTAGTTTTTTAAAATGCCTATAAAAGGAATCCTTAGCCTTACTTCCAAATCACACAAGCTATTACACTAACATATAAGGATTGAAAGTTCATTTTTAATGCTTGTGTCTTTGATCTTCGAGTTTCTAGAGAGAGAAACCAAGCCCAAAATCCATTTGGATGTTTTAATCCTTAAAATTCTATTAAAGAAAAAGCTTCAATAAAACCCACTTGAGCTAAAGTTCTAATCCAAACTCCATTTAATAAAGTTTCCAATCCCATACTCACTTATGATAAAGATTAAAAATCTTAACCCTTGAAACATTGTACTTGCGATTGTTTAAAATTTTACTTTCTAAAGTGAAAAAGTAAGAACCCATTTCACCATTGTTTCTTATTTAAACAAAGTTTTTTTGCATTTTAGTTACAATTCTTTTTATTGTTACTACAATTGAACTTCATTGTATCTTCACGGCCAGTAGTGTCGAGGTTACGGGAGTCAAGGTGGGGTTAGACCTTGGACTCTTGCATGGATATCGATTTAATAAGTACAAGTTTGGTATCTTGTTGGTTGAAGTTGAAAGGTGTGATGAACCCTTGTAAGGTTGTTTGTTCTACCTAAGTGAGCCGAAGATAGTTAAGCACGAACCACATTAAACCTCGATTTGTAAAGTTTCTCTAAACTCTCTCTTTCACATTTCTATTAATTGTCTAACTTTATTCATTGTTTGATTAATTTCTTTATTATTAGTTTAATCATCCCATTACAGTTAATATTTTAAAAGAGAAGTTTGAAAACTTCTAAATATCCATTTAATTTATAACACCCAATTCAATCCCCCCCCCCCCCATCTTGGGTATATTTTCGTGCCAACATATACAAATGCAAGACAATAGTAAAAATACTGAAATCAAACACAATCTATCTAATAGGAAATTAAGTGAACTCGAGAATCTAGAATAGTTAGATATACTCCACTCACATTATGAGTTTACCCCTTCATTCAACGCATGATTGAAAACAATAAGCATAAACCATATGTTGATACCAAAATTAATATGATGATATGGACGAATAATATGAAGACACGTGTCAATCTACTTGGCACAATAGCAACGAGGAAGTTCATTTCCCCGACCAACTCATGTTCTCTCCGAGCAACGAGGATACACCGAGGAACTTCAGCACTCTGAGGTACTCTAGCGCTCCGAGGAACTCCAGAGCAACGAGCAACTAAGGCGGTCCGAGCTGCATCTCGGCCGTAGCATTAATTGCCAGATAATCAACAGTTTAACTATTCATTGAATGTTTATCATCTTGACACACACGCTGCATTAAATGTATTACCATTTCATATGTATATCATTTAATGTATCAACCCTTTCATGTACAGCCTAAGGGCAATAAATACCTTGTATCACCCTCATTCAAAGGGACCGGAATTTCTTGATAGCTTTTGTAATCGAGAATTCCCCAAACACTCAGCAATAACATAACCGTGGACGTAGGCCATTCTTATAAGGCTGAACCACTTTAAAAATCTGTGTCTCATTTTATTTATCTGTGATTAAATAATTAGAGTGATCTAGTTTTTTACATCAACAGATTGGCGCCGTCTGTGGGAACGATTTGTTATTATCGTTTTTCACCACAAATCATTCATCATCAATGGCGGATAACCCATAATCTAGCAATCGAAACGCTGGAAATGCTGGAAATCCTCCAAATCCCTCTGCACCTCCAGATCTGGCCGGGATTATGACTAATCTGGCTCAAGGACAAACCGCCATGCAAGAGACGATGCGGCAACTCATACAAACTCTTCATGGCGGCTCACCTGCACAGTCAGGGCATCGAAGTGGTCAGAGGCAAACCTATTTACTTTCTTCACGATCCAGGCGTACTGAATCATATCGTAATGAGGAATCTGATGATTTCTCTTATCGACCTGGGAAAACTTCGTCAATACGGGTTACAGACACTGCACAACGTGTTACCCTTTCCCCAGAAAGGGCTAGCGCATTGGAAAGGTTAAGTAGGGCTTATCCTTTCAGCCGATTAGGCCCTAGGAGGAATAGGAGTCCACCTAAGACCATGTCGAGGAGTTTTCGACAACCATCAGATCTAAGAGAAGGATTAGCACAGTCACGACCAGCTGCTCGTCAAGATAGATCTCAAGAGGCTACTTCAGAACGATCAATTGCTCGAACCAATAGGCCCGAGGAAGGAAATGAAGCGTGGAAAGGATCTCTTCAACGGTTGGAGGATAGGTTGGGAGAAATGGCTAAGGCGAAGAATCCCCTACAGCGAACTTTTGTTCAAGGGACACCTTTTATCCAGGCCATTGTGAATTTTCCTACACCGTCAAAGTTTAAAGCCCCTGTGGTGACCCCCAAATACGATGGAAAGACAGATCCTGTTCTTCACATAGAGCAATATCAAGCTGCTGCCGACATCTATGCTGTCCCTGACGAGATGAGATGTAGGGCATTCTCAGGAACTCTTACCGGATCTGCCCAGATATGGTACAACAATCTTCCTCGGGGTAAGATTTCAACTTTCTTTCAATTAGCCGAGTTGTTCATTGGCAATTTCTGTTTTGGAGCAAAGCCAGTAAAAAGAGTAGCGCACTTGTTAAGTGTTAGACAAAAATCTGGTGAGAGCACTAGAGACTACATAACTCGTTTCAATAACGAGAAGCTGGAAGTCATAGATTATGAGGAAAAGACAGCAATCACCGCCTTGATGAGTGGTTTGTTGCCTAACAAGTTGTATTACACTTTGGCGAAAGATCCACCTAAAACTATGTCAGAGTTGATGGCAAAAGCGGCCAAAATCATGAATGCCGAGGAGGCTATGGCTGCAAAAAAGAATATGGATAAAGACACCAAGGTGGAAGTCGACAAGTCTAAGAATAAAGAGCATAAGGGCAATGGCGGTGACAAGCGTTCCAGAAACAATAAGTCGTCATGGGAAGTCCTGAAGAAATACGATAATTATACTCCTTTGAAAATGGGTATTAATCATGTCTTGGAAGAAATCAAGAATAACGAGGAGGTAAAGTGGCCGAAGAAACTGAGGTCAGACCCCGATGCGAGGAACAGGGATAAATATTGCGAGTTCCACAAAGATCATGGCCATATGACTAAGAATTGCATAGCTCTTCAGAACGAGATTGAAACACTCATCCGAAGAGGAAAGCTAGCAAAGTATGTTGATCGGGGAGGTGAAAGAAGAAATAATGATCGAACAAGAGAGAGGTCTAGATCTCCTCGTCGAGCAGAGGAGAAAAAGAAGAGAGATCATGAAGATGATGCAGAGGATGACCCCGATCTTCCCAAGAAACCAAGGCAACCAGAACGAGAGGTATTTTCCATACGTTTTGGGTCATTTGATTGTAATGTTATTACAGGAGGAGATGCCGGAGGAGGAGACCTTACTGCAGAAAGAAAAGCTTACCTCGGAGAGGCACAAGCTTGTTCGTACATTCAGCGAATAAATTTAGCCGAGGAGGATCGCCCGAGGAAGGTAAACAAAGAGAAGCTCATCATTGGCTTTTCAAAAAACGACCTGGCAGGTGTTCTTTACCCTCACGACGACCCTTTGGTGATCAAAATGAGGATGAAAGAAGTAGTGATATCAAGGGTGCTGGTAGACAATGGCAGTTCAGCAGACATCATGTACTATTCATGCTTTGACAGCTTGAATTTAAAATTATCTCAATTGGAACCTTATCACAGACCTCTTTTGGGTTTTGCTGGCGAGAAAGTTTTTCCACTTGGGACGATCAAGTTGGACATATTCATTGGAACTTGGCCTGCTTGTCGAACAGAGAGAATACGTTTCTTTGTGATGGATAAGAATGTGCAGTCAGCCTATAACATCATCATGGGAAGAGTTGGTTTGAAGAAGTTCGAAGCAGTTCCATCTACAGTGCATCAATGCTTAAAATTCCCAACAAACTTTGGAGTAGGAGTTGTGAAAGGTGATCAAAAAGTAGCTCGTGAATGCTATTATTCGTCTGCCGAGCAAGAGGAACTTAAAGAGTCAAGGAAAAAGACTACTACCTACCAAGTGGAGGAAGATACAGAAATTGAAACTCTTGATCCCAGGGATGAATCCCAACTTGTAAAAGGACAGGTGGTGGAATCTACAGAAAATGTCATTCTGGACGACGAGCACCCTGAACGAATAACCCAGATAGGTTCGTCGTTGGATGTTTCAATAAAACAGGAGTTGATAACTTTCTTGAGAAACAGGAAGAATACTTTCGCATGGAGTCATGAAGACATGCCAGGAATAGATCCAAACTTTTTATGTCATGAGCTCAATGTGAATAAGGAGATCAAGCCTGTAAAGCAGAGAAGAAGGGTATTTAGTCCCGAGAAGAATTAGGCTATACAAGAGGAGGTCGAGAAGCTCCAGAAAGCCCAATTCATTGAAGACGTGAAGTATCCAGACTGGTTGGCAAATGTGGTGATGGTAAAGAAGAAGAACAATAAGTGGGGAATGTGTGTTGATTTCACTATTCTCAACAAGGCATGCCCAAAAGATCATTTTCCATTACCCAGAATTGACCAGCTAGTGGATGCTACCTCGGGACATGAGCTGCTCAGCTTCATGGATGCATATTCTGGCTACAACCAGATCAAAATGAAAATTGAAGACAGGGAAAGTACTTCTTTTATTACCCCAAGGGGAACTTATTGTTATAATGTTATGCCTTTTGGTTTGAAAAATGCAGGTGCAAAATATCAGCGGCAGATGAACAAGGTTTTTGCCGAACAAATCAGTTGCAACATGGAAGTCTATGTCTACGATATGCTGACAAAAAGCAAGAGAGCTGCTGATCATCTAGTTAACTTAGGCCAGACCTTTGATCAACTGGATAAATACCAAATGAAGCTCAATCCGACGAAGTGCACCTTTGGAGTACGAGAAGAAATGTTCCTCGGATACATCGTCAACCAACGAGGTATTGAGGCAAATCCAGAGAAGATCAAAGCTCTTTTAGGGCTGCGATCCCCAACAACGAAGAAAGAAGTGCAGAGTCTTACAGGACGAGTTGCAGCGCTCAACAGATTTGTGTCCCGAGCAACTGATAAATGCCTCCCATTCTTCAAAACACTTCGAAAAACTTTTGAATGGACTGATGAATGTGAGAAGGCCTTTCAAGATTTGAAAAAATATTTGGGAGCACCTCCATTGTTGTCCAGGCCAGTAACAGGAGAAAAGTTGTACTTGTATCTAGCAGTATCAGAGAATGCAGTCAGCTCAGCATTGATCAGATTGGAGAATGAAGTCCAGAAACCAATCTATTACACAAGTAAGGCTTTCCGAGGTGCGGAAATCAGGTACCCAAAGCTGGAAAAATTGGCATTGGCATTGATTGAAGCAAGTAGAAGAATGAGGCCATACTTCCAGGCCCATACCATCATTGTGTACACCGACATGCCATTGAGACAAGCCCTTCATAAGCTAGAAAAGTCAGGGAGACTGATGTACTAGGCAATAGAGCTCGGTGAATATGATATTGTGTATGAGCCCAGATCATCATTGAAAGGGCAGGCTGTAGCAGATTTTATAGCAGAGTTTACATATCCTGATACCCCCGAGGAACAAAAATTGCTCGCTGACCAATCTGTGGATGTTACAGGATCAACAGACATAAGTCCAGACCAACTCCGGTTGGTAAAAGGGCTTGTGGATGTAAAAGGATCATCAACTTCAAACTCAGACCAGCTCCGGTTGGTAAAAGAGCGAGAAGAGATGGTTGACGAGGAGCGAAAAATACCAGGGGAGGATGAAAGGAAGCAACAAATATTTCACCGAGGAACTCTATCAGATAAGGAATTTGAAGACGAGTTACCCATATGGAGATTATATGTAGATGGCTCATCTTGCACAGCAGGTTCTGGGGCAGGAATTGTTTTGAACACCCCAGACGAGATTGATATGGAATATGCCTTGAGATTCCAATTCAAAGCCTCCAATAATGAGGCTGAGTATGAGGCCATGATAGCAGGTCTTAATTTATCAAAGATTATGGAAGCGCAACAAGTGATGGTATTCAGTGATTCTCAATTGATTGTGAATCAGATGATGGGAACGTATGCAGTTAAAGGAGAATTAATGGTCAAGTATCATGCCAAGGTAATGGAGTTATTGGCAGAATTTGATGCTATTCAATTAATCAGAATACCAAGAATAGAGAATGCACGAGCAGACGCACTGGCCCGACTAGCATCAGCTACTCGTACCGAGCTGCGAAGAACAATACCAATTGAAGTATTAGAAAGTCGAAGCATAGATGAAGACTTGACAATGAATATTATTACCCTCGATTTAGGACCATCTTGGATGGATCCCATCAGGGCATATGTGGAAGAAGGCGAATTATCGGAAGATAAGCTCGCTGCCAAGAATTTGAAGTATAAAGCTGCTCGGTATGTATTAACTAATGGTATTTTGTATAGACGAGGAATTATGGCAGGTTTGTAGAGATGTGTACATCCCTCCGAGGTGAAAGAATTGATTGAAGAAATCCATGAAGGGTCTTGTGGAGCTCATGTAGCAGGTCGAACACTTTTGCAAAGGGTAATGACTCAAGGATACTACTGGCCGACGATGAGGGCTGATTGTATAGCCTATGCTAAGAAATGTGACAAGTGCCAACGTTTTTCCTCCATCCGACGAACTCCACAAGCATTGTTGACACCAATAACTTCCCCTTGGCCATTTGCCATGTGGGGAATTGATTTGGTTGGACCATTATCGACCACCCGAGGAAGGTTCAAGTACCTCGTCATCGCAGTGGACTATTTTACCAAGTGGGTAGAAGCTGAGCCACTTATTGATATGACATACGAGAAAGTATACCAGTTCGTTTGGAAGAATATAATCTACCGATATGGTCTCCCTCATGCCTTCATCACAGACCATGGAACACAATTTGATAACGAGGAATTTGTCGCCTATTGTCATCAGTCGAACATTTTGAAGGTTCATTCATCACCAGGCCATCCTCAAAGCAATGGACAGACCGAAGTGACGAATAGAACATTATTAAATGGTTTGAAGAAGAGGTTAAGTGAGGCTAAAGCTAACTGGATTAATGAGCTACAATCAGTATTGTGGGCATACCGAACAACTCCCCGAGCAACAACTAGAGAATCACCATATATGCTGGCATTTGGAAGTGAGGCTGTGATACCTGCCGAGTTGGGTCTTCCAACACATAGAGTGCTGAATTTCAATTCTCCGGTCAGTGACTTGATGAGAAGACTGGATTTGGATATGCTCGAGGAGGTCAGAGAAGAGGCAGCCATTAGGAATGCTGCTTATCAACAACGAACAGCTCTGTTCTACAACAAAAGGGTGAAGAAATGCGATTTAAAAGAAGGAGATTATGTGCTAGAGAAGGTCATTCAGAAGCACAATAAATTGGAAGCAAATTGGCATGGACCTTACCGAGTTACAGAAGTTGTTCGACCAGGAACTTACCGAATAGCAACTCTAGAAGGAGAGGAATTCAAGAATGCTTGGAATGCTGAACACCTTCGCAAGTATTATCAATGATGTAAAATGTACAACAATTCCATCAATATGAATAAAACGATGATGTTTCCCTATGTTTCTCTCCTTTGTTTGAAAGTTTTTCGGGGAATACTAGTGTTGTACACTACGCTTCTCTACAGCAAAAAGAAGACGATAGTTCAGACCCACGACCAACTCCGGTTGGTAAAAGGGCGAGAACAAACTATACTCCTTTCGTTAGGAGGCGTACACTAGCGTGATCAACTCCGGTTGGTAAAATAACTAGTGGACAAGATAGTTCGAAAGAACCAGATAGTTCAGACCCACGACCAACTCCGGTTGGTAAAAGGGCGAGAACAAACTATACTCCTTTGGTTAGGAGGCGTACACTAGCGTGATCAACTCCGGTTGGTAAAATAACTAGTGGACAAGATGGTTCGAAAGAACCAGATAGTTCAGACCCACGACCAATTCCGGTTGGTAAAAGGGCGAGAACAAATTAAACTCCTTTGGTTAGGAGGCGTACACTTGCGTGATCAACTTCGGTTGGTAAAAGAGATTGTGAACAAGATAGTTCGAAAGAACCAGATAGTTCGAAAGAACCAGATAGTTCAGACCCATGACCTACTCCGGTTGGTAAAAGGACGAGAACAACATTCTTAAAAATGCCAATTTTGGCTGGTTAAGAAACAAAATTTGCCAACTTATGTTGGTCGGATTTTGGCTGGTTAAGAAACAAAATTTGCCAACTTATGTTGGTCGGAAGGTAAAATCATTCCAGAAAAGACGAAAAAATTCCAAACTGAATCAAGTATAGTTGGTCGGTGATCAAAACCCACTAACTATAGTTGGTCGACGAGGATAAATTATCGACCTTGGTTGGTCGGACAGATTTTATAAAAAAAATTTTACCAAGTATGGCTGGTCGAGGATAAAAACCCATCAACTGTAGTTGGTCGACGAACACAATTTAACAACCTTGGTTGGTTGGAAACATTTTAAACATTTTATACTCATTACTTTATTATTAAGTGCTTGAGCAACTTTGATACTTGTGATTTTGATTACTAAGTTGGTTGATGAACAACACAAATATTGTTATCTTTTTAACAGATACATAAGCACAAATATAAAGTGTTTGATATTTACAAGACAATAGCAATACAGATTTGCAAACAGAAAATGAAAGTCTTTCATTAAATTCAAAATAAATTACAAGCTACATATATGTGCTAACTGTTACATTGAAAAACCTATTCTATTGGTTTCTTTCCTTTAGCTTTTGAAACAGGCTCCTCGCCAGTAGGAGGATCCTCCAAGCAAAGAGGAGAATTAATGAAATTAATATCTCTGAGCATTCTGACGTTCATCACAGAAGGTGTATCCAAGAGATGCTCGGGACGAGATAATTCAATCTGAGAATGAAGACTATAGTCGCCAAGGTATTTTGAAATTAAACTACGAGGAATGGCACGAGCTGGGATCCATTCCATGTCTAGTTTATAAGGCGGTACAGGCAAGTCTAGTAACCCAGGAGCATGATAATCCCATAAAAAATGGCCCTGCTCTAGCTTTAACACACCCAGGGCGTTCAACCATCCTTGTTTATAACCTTCGTTATTAGCACTTTCAAGACGAGCATCCAAGTGACAAAGGGCTTCATTGTAGCCTGCCATCCAAAACTCACGAGGTTTTTTGTGGAATTGGAAAGTTATTCTCTCTAGTTGCTCATGAAGGCTCCTGGCAAAAACATCTTTATCATTCAAAGCAGACTTCGTCCCAGTAAGTTGATCTTCCAAAGATAGGTTTTTCTTGGACATTTCTGACAAAGCACGATCTTTTGCATTCAATTGGAACGCTTGAGTTTCCAAAGTAGACTGAGTGCGAGCTTCTTCAACACTACGGCTGAGAACTCTTGATCGACTCCGAGCAGGTGGAGAATTTTGCTCCTCGACAACATTTTGAATAGCTCTACCTCGCCCACGAGAAGTTCTTCCTCGTCCCCGAGCAGCAGGAGCAGTACCAGATCTTCTCAAGGTATCCAGTTCTTGCCTTAATTTGGCATTCTCAACCTCTAAGAACGAGAAACCCTCATCGGTAACCGGTACTAAAGTAGTGGAAGATGAAGCTGCAGACTCATACTGTGCCAACTTTTTCTGCAAATCATTGTTCTCTTGTTCTAGCAACTCGGCAATCTGCCTGCAGGCATCAACTTCACCTTTTAGGGTTCTCTCCCTAACATCGTATCCAGCAATAATCTTTTTATGGCCTATTTCAGAAGAAAGCTGTTGATATCTATTTTCATACTCCTTGTGCAACAAGGCAGTTGATTCATTGTGTTGATTCTGAAGATCTTCTAAAGTACAATGAAGTTCCTCGATCAATTCGTAATAGGCCACGTTGTTGGCCACAGCTCGATCGAGTAAATCCTTCAAGTACCTATAAGCCTCAATTACCTGCTCTGAAGCATCATGGCCCAGAATGTCAACAATTTCTGATACACTGAGATCTGTGTGACCAGCCTTATAGTACTCACGGCATTGATGCATCAACTTTGTGTCATGGGATGATATCAATTCCATCCTGGCCATAAACTAATGAAGAGGAGACAACAGTCAACAAAAACAAATCATCAACAACAGAGAAGAACAAAGATGTATTTTATTAGATCATAAAAAGATTACATTGTTTGATTACAAATGATAATGAAAGATAGAAATGATACCGAACAACTTCACACCTTTTCCTTGTCTCCCAAGACTTTCTCGGGAGGCTGGGATGAGGAGCTTGGTTGCTCGGTGGTAACAGCAGCTTGATCAGCAGGAGTTGAAATTTTCTCAGGAGGAGGAGGCATGGAAGAAATGTCCTCGTTGGCAGAAGGTAGAGAGGCAGGGACTTAATCACCCATGGCCATGGAAGATTCATCAGAGATAGCCTCATCCTCTTCTTCTTCTACAATTGGTGGGGGAGGACTAGGAAGGTGTAGCTAAAATAGATCAGAGTCCTCTTTGATCTTCAATTCCTGCAAGGCAGCTACCCAGCCATCTCGGAAATATTTCAACTTCCCGTATTGTACTTGGGATGTCATCGTAGCAATCCCTTTGTCCCATCCTTTATCCCAGCCAGCGCTGAAGGATTTTTTAACTGCGAGCTTTCTTTTCAGTTTCTCCGAGGAGAGCTTCTCGGATAGAAGATCCTCGGCAGTCTTTAACTTCGCGTCCAATTCTTCTTTTTGGCGCTTGATATCTCACAGGACGGACAACTCTTCCTCTGCCTTTTTCAGCTTATCTTCAAGCTCTCCAAAGTTCTTGAGCTTGTCGTCATATTTTTTATGCTCGACTTCTAAACTTTTCACCATATTCTCCAAACTCTTGGAGATCTCAGCCAGCTTCACCTTCTCAGCTTCAACTATAGACAACTTTTTCTCCCAGTCAGCTTTATCCTGATTATACTGCTGACGAGAATCCTTCAAGGATTGGGTCAAACCCAGCAGAGCATCCTCTACCCCCGACGAGGAGCTGGAAGCTTTAATTGCTTCATCTTTCTTCACGATGTTGTTAAAACAATTCACCAGCTAAACGAGGGAAAAAGTGATAGGTCAGTGCAAAAATACAAGTATTCAAAGAAAGAGAGGAAATTCAGAGTGTGAGAAATTTACCGAAGCAAGGTGACGGGTAGCTAGGGATGTCAGCATATCCTTAGAAATCTTTTCATCAATTCCTTGGACCTCGGGTATGATCCAAGTTTTTACCGAGCTCATTGCAGAGCTCGGAGGAATGATGGTTGGAACACCAACACCACCAGCGGGTAGAGAGGAGATGTTTTCAGCCAGATTGACAGTTTCAGCCAGATTGACTGAGGACGATTTCCTCAATCTCCTCAAAGGGACTTCAGCAGTTTCAACCAAGGAAGAGCTCTTGGTCGGAGAAATAGCAATCACCTCCACAGGAGCAACCTTCTTGCTCGGAGCCACTGGGGGCTTCTCGGTAGTTTTGGAAGGCGCAACATCCACCTTCTTAGTCCCCTCTGGGACATCAATTTTGCTTTTCTTAGCCTCAGCAGCAGAAGTAGTGTCATCAAATAGAGCAGGAGGAGCTCTTTTCCTGCCCATTCTCTGACTTAAAGGGATGTGAGAATCTGAAGAAGAATCCTCTGGAGTTGAGGCTGGCTCAACAAATCTAATCACAGGACGAGCAGTATAAGAAGTCGTATAGCTCTTATACTGCAGCAAATATGATGCAGACCTGATGTGCTCGTCTGCAACGTTTTTATGCAAACCCCAGATAAGTTTCAGATGCTTAATATTAACCTCTGATTCTTTTGGAATTTTTCTTTTACTATCAACTGCAAATAAATACAAAATGAAATATCAGTCATAAATTTTGTCAAATATGGTAAAAGCATAATTTCATAAGTAAAGGAAAATGAAAATAAACCTATCCCATTGCCATATGGGGGGCATTTAGGACCCTGGTATACTGCATCTCCAACCAAGGGGGCATATTGCCAATTTTTAATAACCACCCCATGTTCAAAATAATCTCTATTTGCATCAGGGAGGTTAACTACAAGAGCCCTATTTAAAAACCTAGTTTTTAAGTAATAAACATTATCTAAAACAGCCCATCTATAGCAATACATAATCTCAGGAATCCTTATACGAGTCCCATGAATTAGATTTAATTTATACACCCCATTAATTATTCTCCATGAATTGGGGGCTATTTTTGCAGGAACAACGTCAAAGTACTGACAGAACTCTAAGCATAAGGGGTTTGGCGGAAAAGAAAATCCACATTCAGCAATGAATAGACTGGGGAACCAATGTCCCTCAGCCAATCGAAAATAATCTGAAGGCTCAGAAAGAACCTCCAGAGTTACCCAGGAAGGAACGGAAAAATCGGAACGAAATTTCTCAACAGACTCCACAAGATAAACCATAGTGAATAAAAGAAATACAGAAGAAAAGAAGAGAATCTTACAGGAAAAAGGAAGAGCTGACAACTAGCGAAGGAAAAGATGAACGCACAAGAGAGAGAGAGAACAGAAAGCTTGAATGCAGAAAATTGGAAAAGGTAGAAGACGGTATGGTTACCTAAGAAGTTTAAATACTTTACCTTGGGAAGCTGCGAAGGAAATGATTACACAAAAGAAACTAATACGCCTTCGGCGGCTAAAAGGACAAAAATGCACGAAGATCGAAGCACTCATGAAAATTCGAAAAAGCGGATTCTGCGAATTTGGAAGGAAATTCAAATATGAAGAAAAGGCTCCTAAAACCCAGGAAAGTCATTTAATATCGCCATATATTGAGAAAGAATGTTCCATACTCCTCAAAGTTCGAAATATAAAACATTGGAGGCTTCTGTTGATACCAAAATTAATATGCTGATATGGACGAATAATATGAAGACACGTGTCAATCTACTTGGCACAATAGCAACGAGGAAGTTCATTTCCCCGACCAACTCGTGTTCTCTCCGAGCAACGAGGATACACCGAGGAACTTCAGCACTCCGAGGTACTCTAGCGCTCCGAGGAACTCCAGAGCAACGAGCAACTAAGGCGGTCCGAGCTGCATCTCGGTCGTAGCATTAATTGCCAGATAATCAACAGTTCAACTATTCATTGAATGTTTATCATCTTGACACACACGCTGCATTAAATGTATTACCATTTCATATGTATATCATTTAATGTATCAACCCTTTCATGTACAGCCTAAGGGCTATAAATACCTTGTATCACCCTCATTCAAAGGGACCGGAATTTCTTGATAGCTTTTGTAATCGAGAATTCCCCAAACACTCAGCAATAACATAACAGTGGACGTAGGCCATTCTTATAAGGCTGAACCACTTTAAAAATCTTTGTCTCATTTTATTTATCTGTGATTAAATAATTAGAGTGATCTAGTTTTTTACATCAACACCATATATAAAGAATATTGATTTTATCAAAGGTTCATGCCAATGAAAACCTAAAATTACCGCTAGTTTTAGAGTTCAATAACGCAAAAAAAAATCACATGTTATATGAAAATTAACAAACCCATTGTCTTTAACTTATAACACCCTAAAAATGTGCTTTATAGTTTTATTTTTTATTCTTTAAGAGGATGCATTTTCATAGATCAATAAATATTTATTTTCTCAATAGCACATATATAAAATTTTCTTTCTAATGGTAGTTATCACCCTTTTTGGGAAACACTTACCATGATTATCTCATCAATTTTAATTTAAACTTGCAAGCGGTGGTTATTATATTCACATCTAAAAAATGTAGTGAAGATAATATGAAGTGATTGAGTTAAAACAAGTGCAAGTAAATTTTTTGAATAGAAATAAAAAAATGTACCCTAATTTTAACTCGTGTACGTGTGTGCGATATGCTAAAGACTGCTACATATTCACCAAGAGTTGTTCTCAAAGAACTTCATTGGAATAATTAAGCAAAGCATGCATAGGTTCGCACTACTTTACTAAGTTTTTTAATCTAAGAATATAGATATATATAGTATGGTATGTTCCACTAATTTTCTAGCATATCAACACTAGTTATCCACAATAAATCACAAAGACAATACAATATTTTTGTATTGAAAAAATCACATATCAAGGTAGGATACCACTAAATGATGTACAAGGGTAAACATGAGACCCCTAACCTGGACAAATGCTTTATACTCAGTTGATGGTGCAACCCCCTATGTATTTATAAAGGTCCTTATACCTTCTGAAATCTAGAGGTTTGGTGTGAATATTAGCAAATTGAGCATTAAAAAGGGCTTAACTCAAAGACATAATGTTATCCTCAACTATCTTACGAATGAAATGATGGAGAATGTGTATATATTTCTTCATAGTGTGTTGAATGGGGTAATGAGAAATATTAATTATGCTCATATTATCACAATGAATTATCATATCACCATAATCAATCCCATAATCGGGAAGTATATACTTCATCCAAAGAAATTAAGTACAACTCCCAACTGTTATATATAAGGATATGTATTATACTCCCTAGATTTATTTGTAATGGATTTATTCTAGAATAAATACTTTCTATCTTAGTGACTTTCTATTGAGTATATTGAATTATGATTGCACATCATTGAATAAAAAGAGGCAAATCACAATTATAAAGAATAATTTATTGAATCGAACTTTTCAAAAAAATGATGATTGGAGCTTTGGTAAGGTTCTTTAGGTTTTGTATTTCATTAGTTTATCTTCTAAGTAAGGTATTGATAGGACAAAAGTTGAGTTTAAAATAGGGGAAAAGGTTTTGTAAATGGATTTTATTTTACCATGGTTTCTAACGATATTTCCTCGACTAAAAGGAGTTTTGATCAAGGTCACTAATTGTCAAATACTGGATCTCATAAGATAAACTACTTCAAATAATAGGACCTCTAAAGAAGTAAGTTTTGTATAAGGACCGTGATTTTCATCCAAAGGAATTCGTAGGATTAAAAACTTCATTTTAATCACATGTGTGTTAGTCAAGTTTTACTACAAAGTATAAATAACTTCCTTAATAATTATTTCAAAGAAGGAAGCCTAGTCGTTATAAAATCCTTTTTTTTTAGTTTTGAGAGTCTTTTGAAAGTGTGAGATCCTGTCAAATTCCATGCTTTCAAGGTAATCTACAAGTTTACAATCCTCTCTGAATTTTCTACATTGGTAAAAAATTATATAAGAAATCATGTGGGTGATTATCATGTTCGGAATGTCTAGGAATATCATCTTTGACCATTTAGATCGATGGGTTTCGAGGCCTTTGAGGTGTGAAAGATAAGTAAAAGCATAAAGCAACTGATTACTAATGCGGATAGAAAAAATGGATCAGAGAGCAAGAAGAAGAATCATTGAGGTGATCATTATCATATATTTAAGTCGTCTATTAGTCCTTTTAAGACCTGTAACATTCATTCAATACTAGTGGAATTATTAGGTCGAGGAAATAGTGTTTTTTTCTCGTGAGGATCTCCACTCTTCAATCCTTGTGTGTTATTCATAGTTGGTTTATTTATTAATTCCTATGATAATTATTTTCATGAACATTTGAACTAATTAATTTTATTCGATAAAAATTAAAACTAGTACAAATTAAAAAGGATAATTTTTCTTGAAGTTGCAATGAATTAATTGAACGTAGACCCTTAGGAACAAACCTATTTTAAACTGGTATCATAGCCTGCTTTAATATCAATCTGAGGGGATTGTCTATTGAGGGCCAGTCAATTATGCGTCCAATTATTTTTTATGGTAGGACCTACGCATACTTAAAGGCGCGTATGACCTTTTTATTTAAGTCCAAAAATGAGAGGGCATGGTTAACTGTAGTCAAGGGTGGAAATAACCAACGAATTAACTAGGGAAAAATATTTTCACTAAGCACGTGGAATCTTGTTCAAATGATGAGCATAGGTTACCTAACTACAACTTTAAAGAATAAATGAGATTTTTACGGAGTCACCAAAAAAGATTTCAAACAGATATCTACATGTATTATATCCTAATTTGAGGAAGCATGGAACATTCTACAAGTCGTCCTTGAGGGTAACGATACAATCGGGTTTTAAAGCTCTAACATTTATCCACCCAATTTAAGTTGCTAAAGATGCTCAAAAATGAAAACTTTGATGAGTTTTATGAAAAAGTCTTTGACATCGTGAACTTCTAATTTTATTTAGGCGAGAATATCCAAGACTTTATGGTCATTAGGAAAATCCTTAGGTAGTTACCACCTAGGTTTTGTCCCCGTGTCAACATGAAGGTATAAGAACTTATAAGACCTATATAAACCTTCGAGTTAGAAAACTATTTATATCCAAAGAAACACAAGGGAATCATATTAAAGACACAAAAGAGTGATCCCCTAATCTCATATTACTATTCCAATGAGAATGGAGTTGGTTTTACCTTGATGACTAATCAATTTAAGCCAATTCTAAAATTTAATCAACGCGGGTTTTGGACTAATAGGAAAGAATGAGAGAAATAAAAAACTAATGAGGTCGGAAACTCTTTTGTAGACGTATTTATAAATCTTGGGAGGTTAAGGGCATGAGAAAGTGTTTCAAATGTCAAAAGTATAGACATGAAGATTTTTCATACCCTATTCAACTAACGAGAAGAAGTTCTTAAATGCCTACCTTAGTAAAAGCATATAGGACTTTGATAGTTGTGAATCTTTAGTGAGTTCACTATCAATGCTCTGACCATTTTTGGGGGTACCTTTAGGTTCTTATTTTCCTATGTTGTAGGAAAGGTGGAGAATGATAACCTAGAATCTAAACTTAAGTGTCCCCAATATGACAAGATTGTGAGGGAGAATAACATCAGTGTTCTCCCTATCATGAAAGCAAAATGTACTTCCCTATGGTATTTTGACAATGGTTGATTGAGATAAATGACTGGTGATAAATATCCTTTTGTCCGCCTTAAGGATCAAAGTTTTGATAAAGTCACATTTGAGGATGGTAGTCAGTCTAACATTTTAGAAAAGGCGATTATAAATCTATTTTGGTATCCTAAGCTTAAAAATGTTTTATTTGTAGAGGATCTAAAGGATAATCTTATTAGCGTAATACAATTATGTGATTAAAAACTTGTGATAAATTTCTCTCAAAGGAGTTATGAAGTTTTTTATGAGAAAGGATAAATGGTACCATATGGTGTGAGGACGTTCGACAACTATTATGGGGTCATTCACTTGTGCTAATTTATTAATCGCAATGCTAAGATAACCTATTTTGATCTTTGTTATCAACTACTAGGTCATGTAAATCATAGGGAACTTTATCATCTTGTCAAGAAGAACCTGATTAGTGGTTTAACATCTCTTGAAAATCCTTCCATGAGTGTTTATAGGACATGTTAAAATGGTAAATAAATAAGAAGACTGCATTAGAAGCTTGGTATTATTACTACTTTCTGTGTCCTTAAATTGATATACATGGATTTCATGAGGCATATGAATATGTGCTAACAAGTACAAGATAATAATGGTGGACGACTTCTCAAGCTATGAAATTTTTAAAATCCTTAGGGAGAAGTCTGAGACTCCACAATTTATGGAAACTTAGTGCCACTTGATTCAAAATTGTAGTAATTGGTTCATTAATAGTATGATAAGTGATAATGGTTCAAAATTTATAGAAGAATGAAAAGAAAAGTATTATGGTAAGAACGACATTATGCGTGATCTTTTTATCATTGTTACACCTGAAAAAATAGATTTATTTAGATAAAGAGTAGAATGATTCAAGAGATGGCGCATTTCGTGCTAGAGTGTAGGAATGTGCCTTTGATGTTTTATATGGAGGCAATTAATAACGCATGTCATACGATGAATAAGGTATATCAGCATCCCAGAACTAACGTGACATGCTATGAGTTTTGGACTGGACGTAAACCCAGCCTAAAGTATTTTTGAGTTTTGGGGAGTCCTTGATACATTTTTTGAGATAGAGATCATCTAGGAAAGTTTGATTCGGAAGCGATAAAGGGATATTTTTGGTATATTCGTTAAATAAGAGAGCTTATATAGTTTATTATACAAGAACCTATAAGGTCATGGAGCCATACAAAATGGGGGTTAAGGTGACTCACCCCTTAATTTTTTAAGATTAACAGATCCACGATGGTAATTCACCTTCTAGTGATGATCCCATTAATCCCTTAAGAGATTAATATGAAGTGGATCCACATTTGAGTAGAGAAGCAAATCCATAATCTTAGTTTAAAACTAATTACAATGCCTCCAATATCATTAGAGATCTTAAAAAGGGTATCATGTCACACAATAGAGTAAATAATGAGATCACTTATCTTTGTTATATCTCCAAAATTGAACCCAATAATATGAAGGAAGCACTCGAAGATGAATATTGGATCCTTACAACGCAAGACTAGTTGATTTAATTTGAGAGACATGATGTTTGGGAAATTATACAACGCCCTAGAAGCACCAGAGTGATAGACACCAAGTGGGTTTATAAGAAAAAGATGGATGAGAATGTTGTAATCACTGGATATAAATCTACGCTTGTAGATCAATGCTGCACAAAAGTAAAAGGGGTGTATTTTGAAAGATAAAATTTTTGTATATCAATCGAACTATGATAAAGACTTGATGAAGGAGTTTGTAATAACTCCACTAGGCATGTGAGCACATCCATGTGTGTTCCTACTAAGCTTAGCAAAGACATGGAAGGCAATATTGACCAAACACTCAATATGATTTGGAGTTTTTTACTTCTTACTAATAGTTATCTCGAAATTGCCTTTAGTGTAAGTGTTTATGTGAGGTTCAAATTCAAAAGGATAGTCACTTATTGGTGGTGAATTGAGTACTTAAATATTTGAGTGGGAATATGAATCATGGGATTTAGCATTCTTTTAATACCAATACCTCGTTGTATGCATATTTGGATGCCGAGTGGGACAGCGATGCTGATGGTCATAAGACCACCTCGGGTGGGTGTTTTTATTTAGGGGGTGCGATTGTGTCTTTTCATAGAATGAAGAAAATTCACATATCTCTATCGATAGTCAAGGTCGATTACGTAGCGACCGAGAGTTGTTGTACTCAACTCCTTTTAATGAAGTAGATGCTTCAGTATTATGGGAAAATCAGGATAAAAGGACTATATATTGTGATAACACGAGTGTGATTAACATTTCTTGTAACATCATTCAATACTTTCAGAAGAAATACATAAACATTTTACACAATTTTATTTGTGATCTTGTTAAAGATTGTGTTGTGTCTTTGATTTACATCCCAGTCGATTCTCAATTTGCAAACATACTCATCAAACCTTTAGATTATACTATGTATGTTAAACTTAGGAAATCCATAAGAGTTTGCACCATTAACTGAGTTCTAGGTTTATCATTATCTCCTCATGCATATATTGCTATCCTTCCTAAACATATACTATGTACATTAGTTTATGTTATTTCCTTTGGTTTTATAAATGAAAAATACAAAATATTTTATTTTATCTTAGGTCATTTACAAAAAACCAAAAGGATTTTTGTTTTGAAAAAAACATTAAGAAAATACAAAAACATCTTGTATTTTTTTTTCGATAGCTAGTATTGAGGTGATTGAGGATTTTTACAGCACATCTGTTTTACTATATCCCTATTCTTAGATTTGATTCATATGACGGTAATGCAAAGCTTTTACGTTTTTCTTAATCATTTTGAAAATTCTCTAAGAATGACTCATGTTGATTATGTTGTGGTCATTGACATGGCACACACGTATGCAAGTTCACTATGGTGTATTTTTTTAATTTCAATCTGGAAAAAATTTGGCAAACTATTTTCACTCAATTGGATCATATTTTCTTCGATAGAAGTTTGGGATGTTCTTGTAAAAACCATTGCTTGTAAGGTTAATAAAAAAAATATTGAGAAAATTTTTAGTAAATTCTATAAAAATATATATTAGTAAACATTGGTAAGAAAGTTACTTTTAAGTTCTATTAAGAGAAAAAGGAAATAAAATATCTATGCAAATGCATACTCTCAAAAAATACAAATAAAAATAAATAAAAAAGCACGTGTTTGAGGGATTTATATGTTGAAGATCAATGCGTTTACACATTTTGTCTAATATGTGCTTTTTTCTTTTGGCCTTATTGAACTATTAATATAAACGATTTATTTTTTGTCTTGATTTGTATGAACTTATGAATATTTAACATTTCTTAGTATGGTTGTCTTATAATTATTTTCAATTGTGGGTTGCATTAAAGGGTTCATGCATAATATAAGTGGGGTCTACTTAACGTTTCTCGGTTTCGAGAGATAGCTTGTGTGGAATTTTATAGATTTGACATTATCTTGCACTTGTCATCCACTTATTTTTTGTCTTCTTTATTTTTATTTTGCTTTCAGTCATGTGGAAATATTGATATTTGGAATATATTGATAAATATTATTGATATTCGTATTTTCATGTATTAATATGTCACTTATCTCGTTAAGCACTTGCTATCATTATGTGATTCATTATTTGCTTGATTTAATTAATTAACTATATATTGTCGAGTTCCGTCTCTTGTCCATTCCACATAGAAAGGGGATGTGTTTTGGATTAAGGGGGATAATATGTTAAAGGGCAGTGGTTTAGTGCATGCATTACATTTTTCAAATCATGTTTATTCTTATTACTCTCGTGTATCCTTTGTACGTCACGAGTTATATGTTAAGTGTGAAAGACTTATAAAGCTCATGGCGTTGATTTATCATGGATTGAAAAGTCGTGCATCAATATCAAGTTTGTCTCGTGGGGATTTTGGAAAGTTATATCGATGTATAGGTATTTGATCTATTTTTTTATATTTTCCAGCTTTTGTTTTGTCCTAAAATAGCTAAGGGGTTTTAAGGATATATTTTACACTTCTGAGGTTTATTTTTATTAGATTTATTCTTGAACAAGCACTTTGTGCCACAGTGACCTTGTATCAAGTATATTAAGTTGTAGTTTCACATAATTAATGATAAAGAAATAAAGCAGTGTGATTAAGGTTACCATACTGAATCGGACTTTTCAGATGAAAAATGATTGGTAGTTTGGTAAGGTTTCTTAGATTTTTTGTTTCCTTAGTTTATCTTTTAAGTAAGGATTTGACAGGGAAAAAACCTAACTTTAAAAATTTAGGAAAATATTTTTAAATGATTTTTATTTTATAATAATCATGGATAAATAAGGACCTCGTTCGAATAAGAATCCCTTCATCGAAAGGAGTTTAGATCGCTAGTACAATTTTTCAAACAATAGACTTTATGAGATAAACTTCTTCAAATGAGAGGACCTAAAAAGAAATAGTTTTTGTATGAGAACCCTGATTTTCATCTAGGGGACTTTGGAGGATAAAAACTTCATTCCAGAGGACCCTGATCGAACCAGTGCCATGTTTATTGGGAAATATGTTTTAATCAAGTTATTATACTATAATGTACAATTAGATTCATAAATGAGTATTTCAAAGCATGAAGATCAAATTTTACACAACCTTTTTCTTGATTTTGAGAGAGTCCTTTGAGAGTGTGAGATCCCATAAAATTCCATGTTTGGGGGGAAGACTTCAGATTTACAATTCCCAATGCTTTTTTACATCAATATAAGAATTATAATAGAAATCGTGTGGATGGTTAGCACATTTGGAATGTGTGGGAAGATCATCATCAACCATTCTGATCGGTGGTTATTGAGGCTTTATAGGATGTGCAAGTTGAGTCCAAATGTGGAACAACATATTTTTAATACGAGATGAGGAAAAGGATCATAGAGTAAGGGAGAGGCATTATGGTGGTTATCATTATTGTATATGTAAGTTCTGTTTGATTCGTTTTAATATGTGTAATAATCATTCAGTATTAGTGGACTTATTTGGTTGGGACGATATTTTTTTCCCACGATTATTTCTAATATAAAATCCTTGTGTTCTCTTTGTGATTAGTTTAGCTATTGTTTTCGCTAATAATCACTTAAATGAAATTTGGACTATTTAAATTCATTTGGTAAAATTAAAACTGCTTCAAATTGAAGAAGATTTAGTTTGCTTGATGTTATAATTACTTAATTTATTAATTAATTTAAACTAGATTATTAATCATATACTTATTTGACTATATACTCAACCTTTATGGTTGATAAGGAAATCAAAATTCTCAAGTACACTTCTTAAATGGGCTTGGTGATATTGCTACCGTCTACATATATGGCTCAGCCGACATCATAGTATGATTATAATGAGGTGTTCATAACAAAATAATACCATATTCCATGTTAGGGGTCCCAATAACATACCTAATAATATGTTTCACATCCAAAAGAGTGTGACTCTTTGGGATAAGGATGGAACCTTGCACAAAACTCCTACACTACAGTTAATATAGGGTCGACTCGCAATACAATACATTAAACCGCCTATCATGTTACGGTAGAGTTATTGATCTACATCTTTTCTTTCATTATCTTTTTATAGTTTGGTAGTAACACACATGGGTGTTCTCACATGTCTAGCAAAATTAATCCTAAACTTTTTCACCAATTCTCTTACATAATAGGATTGAGACACAAATATTCCATCCTTCAACTAACGAATTTAACGATCTTGGAAAAAGGTAAAGTCTACTAACATACTCATTTCAAACTCACACTTCATCAACTTTTCAAAGGCATGATATATCTATAACAAGTGGAACCAAATATTATGTCATCAGTATAAACTTGGGCGATTAGGATGTACTTACTCTCTTTATAGACAAATAATGTCTTATCCACCCTCCTTATCTTAAGACCGCTAACCATATGATGTATAGTTAACCTTTCATATCAAGCGCATGGAGCTTATTTCAGTCCATACAAGGCTTTACTTAAATGATTAACATGTTTAGGACACTTAGGGTCTTGAAAGCCTTTTTATGCTTGACATAAACTTCACCCTTCAATCCTATTAAGCAAGGAACTTTTAACATCCATTTAGTATAACTTGATCTTAAGTGGCATGCTATATACAAAAGGATAAGAGTGCACTCGAGTCGAGAAACTGGAGCAAAACTCTCTCAAAATCCACACATCCAACTTATGTGTATCTCTGAGATATAAGTCTAGATTTATTTCTAATAATTAGAATTTTTATTCATTTTTTTCTTATAAATAGACTTAGTGTCTATTACATTTTTGTTACTAGGATACGAGATAATTTCCCAAACTCCATGTCTTTGAAATTTAAACAACTCATCTTGCATTTCAAGAATCCAATGTTTTTGTTGGAGTGATTCCTTTATATATTTTTGGGTTATAATTGAAAGTTATAAAAAAGGTATATAATCTTAATCTTGGCTCTAAAACTCTTCATTACACCCTTCCTACGAGCTCTAATTGTGTTGAAGGTGATTCGTATCGAATATTGCATATTTTTGCCATATATCTTTATGCATTCTAACATTTTTACTGTCCTAAATGCCTATCTTTATGCTCATTAATGATACAACCTTTTATTTGGATATATGCATGCTTTGCAGGGGTTAATTGTGCTTTTGTAGGTATTGGAACTCTAAAAGTGAGGATTCGTTGCATTTCGGGGAAGTTTCGTCATCGAACGCTACTTCAAGGGCATTTTAGTCAATTCACATTTAATCTCCAGCTCATGTAATTTCTACAAATGCGTAGTTTGTTGAGTTAGCATTGTGTGGCCATAAACGGTGCATTATTTAGAGTTCGAACGAAGAAGATATGGCCATTTCCGTTTGAAACCCTTTCCCCCTCTTCATGGACCAATAGCTTCCAGAAACAGAGTGCCGGTCGACCGGCCTTGGGCCCCCGATTGACCGGGGTTTGAATTTAAGCCTACTAAGGGAAACAAAAGGTTTAGACCTACTCGATCGATCGATCGACGATTTTGGTCGATCGATCGATCGACGGTCTTGGTCGATCAATCGATCCAGCCAAATATTTGGCAAATCGTTCCTTTTCTTTTCATTTTCCTTTTTTGTTTAATGTTTATTCCAACTTCCTATATAAACTAATTTTGGTTTCTTTTATTACGATCTTACATTTTACATTAGTTTATGGTTTGTATGGAGCTTTGCCCTACTCCACCACTTTGGGTGTTTTGCCCACTTTGATGTATGTAAGCTTAATTTTAATTGTCTCTCTCATTTTCTTAATGCTTTCTTTACTTGCTTCCATTAATTTCCATGCCTAGTTAATATTTATTTCTTGCTATTTATTGCTTTCATAATTAGGTTTACTTGATTTCCTTCAATATATGTCATTTACCATGATTTCTAGCTAAATTAGTCTAGGTTGTGTCGAATTGAACTTATTTCGGGTTAACGTGTTGCTTTACTTTGGTGATGGAGTTTTATGGGTCTATTTCGAGTGTGTTGTCGTAGTTATTACGCCTAGGATATTTGACGGGGGTATATCATGCATGCTCCGTGCTTACGACCTTGCGTGCGTAGTTTTCGTGGTATTTGTTGACGCCAAAATCTTATTAGACTTTTATGCAAATTTAGGGGTGTGACAACTCTTAATTTAATTAACTATCGAAACGAGACGCAATCTTAATAACTCATCGACCCATGTAACCATTTTATACTAATTAACTCGGGTGAGGGATATTCGACGCAACCTATAGTTTTTATTCGCTTTGTTAATCTAGTTTAAATACACTCGCCTAGATTAAACATTTCCCTTTTTTGCATCTTTTTCTTTTTGTTGTAATTATCTTTTACACATTTATTTTAGGAATATTAAACCTTATAAATTCTAGCAACTCATCTCTGTGGATTTTTTGATACCCGGACTTGGCCGATATACTCACCTGTTGAGTGTAGTCATAAGTTTAGGGTTTTGTATATAGTTGGTGAGCCGAATAATAAAACGACCGGCGCGTAGGTGACGCTCGTCCGCGGCAAAACCCTGCCTATCAGAAGGCATCACGATTTTTCTTAACTCAAGATAATGGATACTCCGTATATATAGACAATTCTAAACCTCCTTGGTTACTTCGATGTGTGACGAGATCAACATCTATAGGTGCATCACTCTCAATGACTTAGTTATTTTCATCAAAAAACAAAGCGAGATAGTAATCCTTGACTATCATGTTGCATAATTCCACAGTCTGGGAGATTTTTAGGTTATACATCCTATAAGCTCTACTGTATGAATATACAAAACATATTCACTCATCAATTTGACAATCAAAATTGCTCTCTATCTCATATAATATAACAAGGACTCCAAAATACTATAAAATACTTTAGATTGGGTTTACATCCGATCCCAAACTCAGAGCATATCATGTTTGTACCAGGACAATAATAAACCCTATTCACCATATAGTATGCGATGCTTACTATTTTCGCCTAAAATTTTAATGGAACACTCCTCCTTTGGATCACGGATCGATCTATCTCCTGAATCGCTCGATTTCAATAGCATGAAATGCATGCTTTATGTCTTGTCATAATACTTGTATACTTTTTTTTATGAACTTCATACTGTTATCACTACTCATATGGACAATGGATCAATTATGATGACTTTGAATCAATTGATATTAACATGGACAAATTGTGAGGTCTTAGAATTTCCCTTATGAAATTCTATTATAGAATACTTTATGAAGTCATCAATCATAACTATAATGTACTTTTAACCACCTATTATCTCCATATGCATAGGTACTATGAGATCCATGTGGATCAACTCAAGGACATAAGAGGTAGGGATCATCCCAAATTCTATGTGGGATATTAATTTGATTCTAATTTTAACAAGACAATAAAGTTCTATATGTTTTACATGACCTAGTCTTTGATGCCAAAGGTTAATGGGAGTTACATAGGCATTGTCATAAATAAATGATATATGAGAAACCTATAACAGTTATCGAGCATCCTCACACCATGCAATACCATCTTCCCTTTATCATGAAAAACTTCTCAACACGTTTGATAAAAATTTATAGCTAGGTTATCTTCACATGATTATCATACACTAGTTAAATTATCTTAGGAACCATCTACAAACAAAATGTTTTCTAGATTAGGAAATTTGGAAATCTTTATGATTACCTTACCCAATATGATAGACTGACTCCTATCACAAAAAGTGACCTTATGATCCTTGTGATCCCCAAGGTGTCCAAAAAAGATGCTTATCACTAGTCATGTGTCTCGAGAAACCATTGTAGAAATACTCTTAGGAGATACATTTTTTTTTTCAAGTTACTGGAAAAAATCAAATTATTCTCTTTAAACCACTTATCATCTCAAGCATAATGTTGTTTTAACTCTACATTATCATCTTAAACCTCGCCTTCAACAGGGGACAAATGACCAAACTCATCTTGAATAATGGTGAGTGTGGTGGTGAAGTCAACTGAGGACTCACCATTGCCGTAGTTTTGAGTCACTCTCACTAAGGTACTCTTTCATTCCTTTTTCTCCCTTGACTTTATTCCTTAGTTGAGTGGGGCACTCAAAGGCTTGATATCCAAACCCTTGATATTTATGTCACTTTCCTATTCCCTAATTATCAACCCAATATTTCGATTAAATCTACCAGAATAATTTGTAACCTTATTATTTTTAGCATTCTCAGATCCTTTCTTATTGGGACTAAATAGTTCAAGATTAGATTTGAGAAGATTATTAAAAAAAATCATTAATAGGAAATATCATTCTCATTCTCATAAAAATTATCAATCGAGATGGGGGGAGTACTCTTTTGTGCCTTCAACGTTATGTCATTCTCTTTCTTGGACGACGGTCAATTTTCTCACTCAAAGGTTTGGATATATACAATAATATTTTCTACATTCATGTTATATAACCATCCTATGATATTTAAGGTTGATACGTGAGGAAGGAACCTGAAGGTATACGATCATAAGATTTCCAAACAACCCTATAATTTGGAATATTCTCATCCAAATTGAAGTGAGAGTTCACAATATCACAGATTTTTACATTAAAATCACCGAAGGTCTCATTATCGAGCATCGGGAAAAACATAACCTAGGTGGCGAGAATTTGGAGATTCTAAACCCATATGATATAAATACCCTCATAGGTGACTTGGAAAATGTATCATGCCTCTTTAGACGTAGTACACTTCGATATCTAACATAACTCTTATGGGTGACTATATAGAAAATAACATTTAACCCCCTTGAATTATACTTGGCCCACCTATGCCCATGTTTAGACCAACTCTCCTCAAGAATAAGGGTGTTAATATATTCCATTTTTGTCATGAGACGTTTTATCCTCTAACAACATTTAGACATACATGTTCATATTGGGATTTTAGGAACAATATCATACACACTTTCTAGTACACGTAGTTGCTACAATCAAACAAGGGTGGACATGTGATCTACTAACCCACTGTAGACATATCCCGGGATTCACAGTAAGAACCAGCTCTGATACCACTTTTAAAAAGTATATGCTTGGGGATCTAAGTCAGATTAATTAACTACGGGTTGATAACAAACTCTTGTTTCTAATTGAACCAAATTTTAATTCTACTAAATAAAATTAATTAAGTCCAATTAACAAGTGGGTAATGCAAAAAAAATAAAAGCAATCACAAAAAATACAGGATTGAAAGTGGAACCCTCGTAAAAAAAACACTATGGTTCCTAATCCATTAAGTCCACTACTGAATAATGTTTTCACATGACTTATAGAGAGACACACCCAACTTAATTACAGTACATCTATTTCTTGCCAAAAATTCTCAATCCATGCGTTATTCTCCAATGCCTCTGCCTGTACTATCAATTAGTTGCTCCACGTTGAACCCGATTTGCACATCTTCGAGTCTCTTAATCTATGTCAAATCCATCTCACTCTTACTACCAGCAAGGTAAACCCTAATTAGAACATGGTCTTCACATGATGGGACCTTGTGTGAAGTTTTTATCTTACGAGGCGTCTTGGAATCACCTCATACAAAATATATTCTCACGGGGACCTCGTGCGAAGTCAGTTTTCCTACGAGATGTTTTAGAAGCAATTTAATGCTCTCGTGTGAAGTTCGTTTTGTATAAGGGACTTATCATTCGAACGAAATCCCTATTTAAAAACCTCTTATAAAATTTAAAGTTTAAATAATTAAATCTTTTCCATTATAAAATTGGTTTTTTTTCCTATAATTCCTTGCATAAAAAATAAACATAATGAAATATGAAATCGTAAATGATAACCAAACCTCTCATAGTTTGAGATATTTTGGTTTGGTAGCTTTTTATCATGGTGATTGACTTCGTTTTCAATGCTATTCAATACAAATCAAAAGACAACTCAAAATATAACGTTGAAATTTTATTCCGAAATAAGTTCAATTAAAAATAAGAGGAGTGTAAAATCTTATCCTTATTGGCTTGGATATAACGGGGTAGGTACAATATTTAGAACTAAGTGTTGCGTCTCTCGATAGTAAAAACAAATTGATCCTGAGAAACTCAAATTATTCATCAAAATATTTTTCCAATGGGATTGGGAGTGAGTCACATGCAGAAAAAATATCCATCATTAAGAACATTTCAGGAAATCATCCTCCAACTAGACCTGTCAACGGGTCGTGTACGTGTCGGGTTAATGGGTTAAAACTTTATAAACCCATACACGACCTGTTAAGACTAACGGGTCTAATTACAATACCCAAACATGATCCTTTAATAATAACGGGTTAGCACCCACTAATATTAACGAATCAGTTTGAGTCTGAACGGGTAACGATTTGGGTGATCCTATAGTACTCGCTAGTCTTTATTAGTTTTAAAATAATCAGTTTTAATGGTTATTATTATTGGGTATAGGTTGGATAACCCTATAGTACACTTTAGCCTTAAAGGATTTTAAAATAATGGGTTTTATTGATTATTCTTATTGGGTACGGGTTGGGTGACTCTATAGTAACTGTTGGTGTTAACAGGTATTAACGGTTAAAAACGGATACAAGTAAATTTCCAAACCCTAACCATTAGTAGTAATGGGTCTACCGTGTTAACCCATTAATTATCCAAATCCAATAAAGGTAAACTCATTAACTTATAATTTCGTGTCGGCTCATGTTGTGTTAACGGGTTATCGTGTTTTTGACAGGTCTACCTTCAACAATAACAAGGTTATAACAACAAAAGTTTCCACTAATTCATACAGTAGTTTTAATTCTTCGATAATCATAGGAGATTGATGAGGAAATAAATTAAACATTAATATTTTTATCATTTTAATGCACAAATTCATTTTGGAAAAGGTAGATCCGCTTTCAATGAATTGAACTTCAAAAAAAGGTTGAAGTGGAACATGAATTTCCATATCATTTCTATTTTTGAAAGAAGTATTTAACTCGTCAAAAAGTGCCTTTAATATAATTTCCTTATCGTTTTTTATTTTCTCTATCATTGGCAACAACTTCATGAGGGAAGATTATCTTTTACGCTTTGGGTCTGTAGGGACATGTTTTGTTCCAAAATAATCAATCTTTAATCAAAATCATCAGATTCTCCATATGCCTCAATATATTCCCTATATTCTAAAGTCTCACAACGATGGTATTTAATTTTTTCATTTTGCTGAATTTGCAAATACTTGCCAAAATGCATTGTGGGGCTATCTCTTTATAACCAACAATGTGAACACCATTATTGTAACTATTTTCAAAATTTTCATTATAAAAATTTTGAAAGTTATTATTATAATATTTTAGAGAGCTATTATCAAATAATTTTAAATACATTCAACATAGTTTATGAACCACTATTATAAAAATTAATTTCATAAGTTCCCCAAAAATAATTTTCAAAATTTTTTAAATACTCACCAAAAGACATTTGTGATGGGAGAATTTGAAAACAATCATTATAATATAATTTTGAATCTTTTTCATTACTATTATGATTACTAAAACGGTTAAGAAAGGCATACTTACCAAAAGTCCTCTTTTCGAAAATTTATAAATACTTGGTGAGCGCAATTGTTTCAATCTTCTTGGAGCTAATTGTGTAAGTATCTACACAAAAATTAAAACAAAATAGAAATATACAAGATGTACGAAAGTAATAAAGAAATCAAATATTGAAAAATATCATTCCAAGATGACAACGACATTCTGATACTATAGAAATGGAATTATGTGTAAAGTCAACATCATTGATTCGGTCTAATGCACATTAGAAAAGGCTAAACTTATTACACTTATGGGGTATCTCGGTGAGTAGGGTATCAAAATCCAAAGGCTTTGCGTATTAAAGTTTAATTGATTTATTCCTTCTAATTAAGTGTAAAATATGTTTTTCGATTTTGGATTGTTTTTAACTACAACTATACCAAAACAATAATATAAATTTGTTTGTAAAAATATGGAAAATAATATATTGAAGAATATTCCCCCGCTATGGATATATTTGAAATAAATGGTTTCATAATATAAAAGACATTTCAAGGGTTAAAACTTATTAAGACAAATTATCAAACATATAGGGTGCAACGCAATAATCAATGATGGAAACTTTAATTATGAGCTTGACGTCAACAATATCATTTAAATTACACACAAATGCCACAAAAATAATTGATTATTAACATAATTAATGAAGACACTATAGTGTGATTTCAACACATATTCGACCCAAAAATTCAAGAAACCATCATACCAAGTCAAAATCAATAACCAATGGTGGGTTTATATTTCTCAACCTAAGAAT
Source organism: Sambucus nigra (assembly GCA_949130495.1). Lineage (NCBI taxonomy): Eukaryota > Viridiplantae > Streptophyta > Magnoliopsida > Dipsacales > Adoxaceae > Sambucus > Sambucus nigra. The sequence continues at coordinate 326,322,052 of OX422211.1, read as the reverse complement.
TTAGCTAAAGAACATAAATAAAGTAATTATAAATTATTGAAATATAGAGGGAAAAAAATATTATAATAAGAAAATTTCTTCGTTGAAAGAAATCTTCAGGTTTCATTAATGTCTTTCTTGACTGTGGAGCTTGTAGAAGATGAGAAAAAGAGAGAGAGAGAGAGAGAGAGAGAGAGAGAGAATGAAGAAAAATAATAAACTAAACTAAAATGATGAGATAAAAACTAACTATTTCACACAAAAACTTGATGGTGATAAACGAGAGTTAGTTTTTTTTAAAGCAATTAATTTGGTAGGATCGAATTAATTAGACTATGGGTCGAATAGATTCGATTATAAAACTTAATCTCGAAGTAAGAGTTTAAATATGTCCTCGAAGTTTTGACCATCATATCGATCCGATGATGGGACGATTGATAATCGACTCCTTGTTTTAGGTAGTTCACGTTTCTCGCTTATTTAAATGAGAACTTCCATTTTTTAATTGTTTTATGTCGACATGATATGTCATTTGAAGCCACATGATGATGACTTGATTATCTATAATTTCCATGAAGAGTCTGAGAGTATGTCTTGAGCAATTATTTTACCAATTTTCCCTTAAAGGCGTGTTGTCCGACACAACAATACCGAAAGGTTTCCCAACTTCACACTTAGCATCCAAATACTTATAAAAACCTAAATACACATTTTAAAAGATGATAACTATAATTTTAGAGGTTAGTTAAAAAAGTGAGCATAATTGTGAAGACTTTTAGTCTTTGGAATACAATAATGCGCAGAAAACGGGGAAACAATGTACAACATTCAAGACTAATTAGTAACATATTACCACTCTAATCAAATACTTCATAATACTTTTAAGAGAAATTAACCTCAAAGTTCTCATTACATAATTGGGACATCTTATGAAATTTTCCTTGAAGTCATATAAAGAATATTTTATAGTTTTGGAAAATCAAATATGTTAATAGTTTCCTTTGAATATGCTAGAATCTCCCTCGTATCCAAAGGTTAATTTACCCTCCTTGTGATCCTAAAGGTGGAGAGAAATATACATGTCACCCATCATATGCCTAGAACACCCATTATCAAATTGTCATTGGTAAGTACATTGAGCTTCCAAACGGATTTGCAAGATGAGGATCTTAACGTCCTTATTATATATCTGTTTTGTTTACTTTTCGAGGGGACCATGGTTTTTGGTATAACATTTTTTTCTTCTTACTACTCTTATTTATTCTATTAGGAGGGTAATATGGAGGTTCGGCAGACATCCTCTTTGATTCACTCACGAGTTCTTAAAAGGACTAACTAGGGGTTCGACAAGATCATGAATATAATTAGTTTTTCCAAAACATAAATGGTAAATACATATGTATACATATGTATGATTTACATGACTATTCATGCTTATTATCATTATATATGAATATAGGTTGATAAAGATGTGATAAAAATGATTAAAAGTTGAATTTGTAATTAAATTATAATTTCAGGATGTTTACGGAGGTTATTTCTTATGAAAATCATGTTTAAACTAGTTATTTCGTGTCAAATGTTAAGTTGAACTTGATGAAGAAATGTTAGGATGCATATATGGGTTTTGTTGGTGTAAATACCTTCATTCATAGATAAAAACATATGTGGGTTTGGGAAATGGGTTTATCATGTGGAAAATAAATTTAAACAACCCTTGGAATATAGAATAATAATGTTGGAAAATCAGTGTATTAATTACATAGCATGACACTACTTTATATGAAGAAAGTTAAAGTTTAGGGACTAAAATGAAAATAGTAAGGTGTTGGGATAAAAATACGAAATATAATGATATTTATACATGAAATGACAAGGATGCGAAGTCTAAAATGAAAGGTTGTCAATTTGTAAGAATAAGTCTTGAAATGACAAATGAATAGTTTTTAGGCAAAAATTGGTGTCTTATGAAAACTATGGATTTAGTAGTAATATTTGCAAAAATAAATATTCTTTTGGAAACTTAGTTCTAAATTAAATAATGTGAATACATAAAATGATAATAAAAATTATAGAAGGTTCAAAGTTAATAAATTAGAAATATAAGTCTTGAAATGATAAAAATGATATTTTAGTACAAAAAGTGTCATTTATAAAAAGTTAGACTTATGAATAAAATTTTCAAACTAAAGGACTTTAATTAAAAGAGTTCTATGTTATGCGTTGAAAACTCATATTTTATAAAGTAAAAGTGAAAAGAAGCATTTTTAGTAAAATTTATAAAATGCAAGTTCACAACTCTGCGTGGATAGTGAAAAGTGTAATAAAGTATGTAAATGGGTATTTAAATTAAAGGTTAAGTTTCACAAGAAAGGGTAAGTTGAGTTTTTTTCAAAAGAAGAAATATTGAGTCTAAGGTAAAGTGAAAATAGACTTTTATAAAGTGTGAAACTTATAAATCAAGTGTGTCGAAACTTGTCTCATTTCAGGTATTTGGCCTCATCGTCCGGTAAAAGAGAAATAAAGGAAAAAGGTTTAGAAGTGAATAAGAAAGAAAGACAGAGAAAAAAGGGTTACAAATAAGTAACATGTAAAAGACACTCAAAGATAACCGAAAAATTGAAGAAGGAATTGGATCCCTAGGGTGAGAATTAATGTTTAGACCCCAGACAACTGATAAGTAGCATATTTCAGCATAGTGGGAGTCGGTGAAAGGTCATATAACACTCATAGATTCGTACCCCGATTAATCAATGAAAAGATGATACTGAGCATGGCGCTTATTAATGTAAATACACGTTATGAAACAACTTCAACAAAATGCTAAATTACGTTAATTGTTAAATTAACGGGACATGGGTATTGTTCAAAGAAAGGTAATATATAAGTGGGATCATCGCCCTAGTTACATGGTTAAAGCGTCACTTGCATGTCACATTATATTTTTAATGAGAATACTTAATCAAATGAAGGATTATTTCATAATTTGTAAAATACGCTTTATATGTATAGATATTCTTTGTACATATTACTTTGCTAGTATTTCTCCTACTAGGCGCACACTCATACCCCACCATTTCCCCTACCCCAGGTACTTTAGGTAAAGATAAAGACAAGGAAACGTGAGAGGCAAGGAAGGATTGATGCACCAGTAGAGCTTTATTTACTGTTTACCTTAATTCTCTTGTTTAAATGAAACTTTGACTACGTTATTTAGAATTGCTTTGAAGCATTTTATTTTTTATTTATAATAAGACGGGATGATGTAAACTTTACTAATTTATTATTTATTATATGACATTAACAAAACTCTTTTTATTTCAAGTGTCCTTACAAAATTTATAAAGTCAGGTATCATTCAATCAATTAAGCCTAATGAATTTTATGACAAAAATGTGAAAGAAAGATTTTATTTCAAAAGGGGGATTTTCTTAAAAAAATTAAAGTATAAAAGGTTTCCTTCATTGACCGCCAAAATTGGGGAATCGCAACTTGGTATCAGCGCATAGGTTACATGTGTGGTTGAGAGTATGCTTACGTTACATTCTCTTCATAGTTATACATATTTTATCATACTTTAAACTATCATCCCCTATTTAAAATGACTATACGTAGAGGTGACTAACATACTAGTGGAAACACCGATGAGTTAAGATAAATAACGCAGGTAGTCAGGAGGTTGGTTGATTATATATCTCAATAGAATCAAGGAAATGGTAGTACAATGGAGAGTAGTATGTGACACCCCACCTAATTAAACCTTGGGTGATCAAGCCTTAATTTAATTTAAACAGATTTCTTAAATGGTTCATTCTTAGCATCACTGCCGAAAGCTTTTTAAGTTACTAACCACCTAAGTGAAATTAAGCTAGTGCCAAATTTTCTTCCTTAAGCAGAAATAAACAACTCATACAAAGATGAAATAATTCCAGCAATACTAAAACAATTTGCATAATTAACTGAATACAGATAAAATCTTATCGAAAACCACGGCCAAGGAAAACCAACTCAAAATCCAATATCAGAATAGCTGTAAAAGTAAAGATTGGACAACATGTCCCAACTAAGAATACTAAAACTGAGACCATGCACCAGAACTGAAAAGAGAAAACGTCTAAACAATCCCTGCAACATCCACACCTGCTGCAGCTCCCAAATCCCTGGAATGAAATCATGCTGGGTGTCCCTGTGGCTGGGCACCTAAAAGGTTTTTAAAAATTTCATAGCAAGAGTTAGTACTCAAAAACATTTAAAAATAAACAAATATTTCATAACTGAAGGTTTTTTGTTTATTTAAAAATATTTTAGTACTCACAGATGGTATTAGAGCATCAGGTTCTAGTATCCATAGGATCTGTACGGCTTACTGCATTTCAGCGTAACGTTTGGTTGTATTAGAGCCCTACTATTAGGACTATTGATTCAATATCCGCTTTTGCGTTATTGTACATCTGCTCTTAAAATTTTGTATAAACTGTGTACTTATACAATTTGATCTTATTTCAGATTCCACCGAGGAGGCAGCGAGCGGAAAGGGCTGAAGCCAGAGATGAGGTGAGGGAGGCTCATCAGGAGCCATAAATGCCGCTACCACCACCCCCACCCGAGTTAATTTCCACTACTCAGGTTGCAGTGATAGTGGCTCAGGCAGTCGAGACAGCGATGAGGGCCATGGTAGCCCATTTTCCTCAGTCCCAAGTACCTCCTCCCGTGGCACCGGTAGTTCAGGCCCCAGTAGGGCCATTTACTTGGCAGCGAGTCAGAGAGACATTTCAGAAAGGACATCCACCCGAGTTTCAGGGTAGTACCGATGTAGTGGAGGCGTGCAACTAGAAGAAAAATATCCAACGCCACTTGCGCATGCTAGATTGCATTGAGGTACAGAAACAAATGCTAGCCACTTTTCGTCTGTCAGGAGCGGCCTTACAGTGGTGGGAGTCAGTTACCACCACCAAGGAAAGGGACACTATGGGAATTTCTGAGTTTTGGTTGCGGTTTGACCGCAAGTATTTTCCTCCAGCGGTAGAGTCAAAAATGAGGAAGAAATTCAGCGAGGTGGTGCAGGGTGATCACTCAGTTGCTGATTAAGAGGAAGAGTTTACCCTCTTGGCTAACTTTGTGCCAAATGAGGTGAGAAATGAGGAGAGGAAGAAGTCAAAATTTATGGAAGGATTGACCTGGAGAAGCAGACAGCATTTGATCGGCAATTCGACGTTGGTAACTTATATAGATGTCGTCAATGCTGCTCTACTACACTATCAGGACCACCGCTTTCATGCTAGGGGAAACAAGAGAGGTGATCCTAGCCAACCGGGCAAAGTAGGTGGAAGTAGTGACAGCAACACACCACAACAGGAAATAGTGGGGCAGCTAGGGCAGGATTCCCGACAGGGGAACTCTACCAAGAAGTTTAAGCATGGGAGGCATCGCTTTGATAGACAGTGTCAACAGGGTCCCCAGCAACCAGTTCCTCAGGGCCGACAGGGCCAAGGGAACCAAAATGGAGGACATCAAGGCCAAGGTCGACAGGGCCAATAGGGCCAAGGTCAGAGGCAGTTTCAGGATCAGTGTTTCACTTGTGGCCAGCAGGGTCACAAGAGTAGAAATTGTCCACAGCAAGACAGGGCACAACAACAGGGTGCCCAACAGGGGCAGCAGGCTTCGTTAGCCCCAGTAGCAGCATTGGCCCCGCAGCCAGCCTAGATGCAATACGGACGTGTGTTCAACGTCCGTGACATTCCATTTCAGCCAGCACCTCCAGCACCGTCGGGAGTCGTGGGTACGTTTCCTATTCATGGACTTGAGGGTATTATTTTGTTTGACACGGGGGCAACGCATTCGTTTATTGCCACTATATTTTCACGGGCAGCCGGCCTTTTAGCGAAAGCTGACACTTATCTTATGTGCGTGGAGTCACCGATGGGTAGTGGGTCCCTTATACATTCGATTTGTAAGGGTGTGGACATTATGGTCCGCAGATTGAGCCTAGCGATGGACCTCCTAGTGCTGGATATGGAGGGATATGACGTCATCCTAGGCATGGATTGGTTGGCGCGTTATAGGACAATGGTAGATTGTTATAAGAGAACTATCGTGTTTTTCCATCTCGAGACAAGAGATGTTCCTTGTGGCAATGCCACTCCCCGAGGGAGGATCGCGCACTCATTTATATTATATTGAGGAGGAGACCTCGCATGGGGTTGTCGTTTCTCTGGACTCAATCCCAGTTGTGAGGGATTTTAAGGATGTCTTTCAGGAGATACCAGGGTTACCACCCAGCAGGGAGATAGAGTTCATTATTGACCTAGCGCCGGGGATGAGACCGATTGCCAGAGTACCGTACCGCATGGCTCCTTCGAAGATGCGAGAGTTAAGAAAACAGATTCAACAGCTCTTAGGATAGGGCTTCATTCGACGGAATACATCACCATGGGGTGCGCCGGTGTTATTTGTAAAGAAAAGGGATGGTTCACTTCATTTGTGTGTAGATTACAGGGAGCTGAACAAAGTGACGAAACGTAATAAGTATCCGTTACCGAGGATTAACGACTTGCTTGATCAGTTGAGAGGGGCTGCGTATTTCTCAAAGATCGATTTTGAGGTCGGGTTACCACCAATTGCGCATTCGTGAAGAGGATGTACCTAAGACCGCTTTCTTGTCGCGGTACGGGTCATACGAGTTCAGGGTAATGCCTTTTGGGCTCACTAATGCGCCTGTAGCATTCATAGATCTCATGAACAGGGTATTCAGGGAGTTTTTGGATCAATTTTTGATTGTATTCATAGACGACATTCTGATTTAGTCTCGCACGGAGGAGGAACACACTGAACATTTACGAATGGTTCTATAAACATTGCGGGACCATCAGTTGTATGTTAAATTTGAGAAGTGTGGATTTTGTATTCGGGAGGTTCAGTTCCTAGGCCACGTTGTATCAAGCAGAGGCATTGCTGTTGACCCGAGTAAGGTAGCGGCGGTGAGGGAGTGGGGACAGCCCACGACACCGACCGAAATTCGCAGTTTCTTGGGGTTAGTCGGTTACTATCGTCGTTTTATCAAGGGGTTCTCAAAAATTGCCGGACCTTGGACAAACTTGACTCGGAAGGGAGTGCCCTTCGTATGGAGTGACTGTTGTCAGTTAGCATTTGATGAGCTAAAGGACAAGTTGACATCAGCACCCGTTCTTGCCTTACCTAGGAACGGAATGGAGTACTGAGTCTATACTGACGCATCTTACAGGGGCTTGGGGGTATGTTACAGCAGGAAGAGAAAGCTATAGCTTATGCGTCCCGAAAGCTTAAGCCACATGAGAAGAATTACCCCACCCATGACTGTAATACCCTGTAATTTTTAATGACTTTTAAAATGGGTTATATTTTAAATTAATTGATTAATTGGATTTTATTATTAATTAATTCATTTGGGTCTTATCCGAATTGTGGATATTAAAATGGATGATTCTAAATATTACTTAAATATATTTAGGTAATATATGAATGTGATGTCATTGATATTACGGTGTGATATAAATTCGGAAATTTGAATTTTTAGTCAGACGCGGTATGGGACGTGTCGGGACTAATTTATTAAATTAAAAAGGAAAATTATTTTCTATCGACCTTATAGTCATTTCAACTGCGTCTTTGCGTCCGGAAGGTTCAAAATAGTCAGAACAGTCTATTTGGATGTTAATTTTGGGTCTCGGGTCATTTGGAAATGAATAGACAACCTAAAAGGGCATTTTGGTCATTTTTTTAGGAGGGTGAATAGTGATTTCGGATTTTGTCCTATTATAAGTATTGGTAGATTAAGAGTACGTGGGTTATTCATCTCCTCTACACAAAATAGAGAAGTCATCTTCCTAGAGAGAGTGAAAGGTTGCTTTGGAAGGAAAAAGCCTACTTGGGAAGGAGAAGAACTAAGACCAAGAGTCACCACCTCCCACCACCACCGAAGGTTGACCGAAAAAGGGAGAACCACCTGAGATATACTACACCAAAGGATCAGACCTTCATTAAAGGCAAGTGTTTGATGATGGCAATTTAAGTTTGTATATTGTACATGTTAGAATAGTTATAAAAAGAGATGATTTATCATGTTTGGAAGATAATAATGGAGTTTTAAATGGATTTTTGGAATTGGAAAATATATAGGAATCAAACTCATGTTGTAGGTAGTTGGTAAACCACGAAATAATCTTAAATTTGTTGAAGAAATTATGAAAACCATTGATGTGTTCTTGGAGATATTATGTTGATAAATTTTCTAGAAAAAGAGGATAAAAACAGGCCTTTAATCCAATCTCTTGATGATTCTAGGATGTTTAGAACGTTGGAAATCATTTATATATGTTGATATATCATGTAGTAATAATTATAAGTCATTTCGAATGTTAATATGAAGGTTTGAATGAACAAAAATGGTGAAACCCGTAGTTGCAGAAATGCAGAAAAACCAGGCTGTGACCTGAAGGATCGATCGATCGACCCTCTGCCTTCGATCGATTGACCTCCCCAGGATTGTTAAAGTTATTTATTTTTAATGTTGATTCTTATCCCAAACCTTTTGTAGATCTTTGGTGATTATTAATTGGATATTATGGGACTTAGAAAAGATCAGTAGACCCTTGATAAGATTTGAATTAATGTGATTGGGATTTAATTGATTAGAATGATGATAATTAAATTGAAAGATATTTCGGTTGCTAGATTCACGTGTTGGATTCTAATTAGTATGCATGAGGATTAAGGATAGGTCCAGTAGGGCCGATTTAATATAAGTGAGGGTAGCCTTAGGGTTACAATTTGAACATCAAGGACTGAGTTTAAGCTCATTATTGATTTCGCATGGACTGAGTGTAGTACAAGAGCGTAGTGGTATGGCTCCTGGATAGAGATGGGAGTTTAGAACACATTTGGTTGAAAGAGCATATGAGGTTATCTCGATCGCGTATTTGAAGTTGACGGACCTCCTCGATCGACAAAGTTAAGTAGTAGTGTATTGGAGGGGTTCCTTGTTTGGATTTCACTTTGCGAGATGCTCTGCGCATGAACCTTAATGACGTCAGGAGTGGAGAGATGCTATAGGATGCAAGGATAATTAAATTATGAAGTAAAGATATGATATTTTAATACGTTGAATTTAAAGAGATATAATGCTACGTATGGGAATTATCTTAGGGTAATGTAAGTACCTTGTTGATATTATATTATAGGTATGATAATGCCTATTTGATTGATTGATGATTTATGTGTATGACATACCTAGCTTACTTACTATCGACGGGAGGTTTGCGCGTGAGGGTAGTCATATCCTGATGAATCCATGGGATCTTTGATTTGTCGCTCAAGAACATAGGTCTATGAAAGACTTATCGGGGAGTTGATAAGTCCGCTGACTATGGAAATGTAGGTATGTGCGTGGCCCGTGGGTATGAGAACTATGTTCACCTCCAATGATTGTGTTGTTGTTTGTGGTTCGTGGAATCCTTACCGAACCTTTAATCCCCTATTCGACGACCAGCGATGATGAGACATGATAGCAGAGTAATGCATTGCACCGCAGCTGTGACTCGGGATGCCGTATTATATTTGAATATATATATATATATATATATATATATATATATATATATAATGAATTAAAGGAATGAATGGTTATATTGTGGTTAAATTATCTTTTGCATGATAATCGTAAATAACGGAAAATTGAGAAAGAATTGAAATAAGTTAATGAATATTTATTGAAGAGCTTAATTCATATTAATGAGAAATGATTCATGTTAATGAGAAAAGTATATGAATAATTATATGACGTATGGTATGGGACATACGGGGTTATGATCTGGGAATGGAATCATGTTTTGGAAACTAGAAAAGAGGAACCATTAACTAGGAGGTTAATAGGAAATGTTAAGTGTGAACTCTAGTTGAGAGGTGAGAATATCAAGTGAGAGTTGGATGCTAACATGTACATAATAAATGCTTTATTGCACTTGTTAAATACTTGTTGTTATAAAAATCATTTTCACAATCGGGCTCTGACCCGTTTCCTTGCATATTTTCTTTTCTATTGTATCTTCTATATCAGGTGTCCAGTAGCAGGGATGCCAACCTTAGTTGATTTTGACGAGCTATGGAGCTATGGAGTATTGCTTAGACGCTTATCTTCATTTGATTCACAGTGTTCTCTTAGTAGGGCATGTCGCCCAAAGGATTCAGTTATCTTTTTCTATCGGGGTCAAACACTATTGTATTCGGGTCTTTTTAATACATTTAATATTGTTGGGATTACTGTAATGGATTAATATTGTCTGAGAATGTTCATTCCAATTGCATTTAAATTCTTTTGTGTTATCTATTTGGTTATCAGTGTTGTAGAATAAAATGTGTTGTGTTATTCTTAAACTGGAAATGGATTTTGTTAAATTAAAATTTGGAAAGTTTTTAACACCAGCTTAATTGGGTATTGGGTGAGTTGTAAATGTTTTCGACAGTGATGCTAAGAATGAGCCAACTGTATATTCTATTTTAATTTGGTATGGGACTGGCCACTCGGTATTTAATTAGGCGGGGTGTTACAGGTGGTATCAGAGCATCAGGTTCTAGTGTCTTTTAGGGTCTGTACGGCTTACTATGTTTTCAGCTTATCATTCTTTGATGTAGAGCCCTATGTTTAGGATTGTTGATTTCCTTTGTGAGATTTCGTTCTCCTGCTATCACGTATATATTAGTGAATATTATTTGCGTGCGGACGTGTTCGTACAAGAAGTATGGCAGATGAGGGCCATTGGACGGATAGCGAAGGTTGTACTTAAGTATGTTCGAGTATGATGACCGTAGTCGAGGTCACCCCTATTATGGAAAATTGAGGAGAGTCGTCAGTAGAAGTTATTGAAATGCGAGAATTGTGTGTGTTACCTAACGAAGGCAATATATTCAAAGTCTTGGGCATATAGTGGAGTGTGGTTAACTAGAAATGAAAATTTGGGGTAAAAAATTTTCTTGACTTATCGGAGCAAAGTTATAATAGTGGGAGTCAACAACCACCACCCGCGAACGAGAGTACGTTTTCTATCTAAGGAATTATGAGCCGCGTATTGATTTTTGTTGCGATTAATATTGTATGAGAAATAGGGTTGCTAAACTTAGACAATAGCACTGTTATTTACGTAGACTCACCGAGGGGTGTAGGATACCTATATTTTCATGTCATCACGTGGGTTTGATTTTTTATCATGGAATTACTTACTTTGGGAATGTCCGATCGTGATGTGACTGTCGGCGTGGGTTGACTTGTGGTACTTGAGAGCGTGTGTACTACTATAGTTAGCATCTTATCTTTTATAAGAGAGTAGATGAGTAGACTTTATTGGAAATCGATAAAACCTGTAGAGAGGTTATAAACTATTGACTAAAGACCTGAGGAGTTTCGATGACCAACTACTTTAGGTAGTAGTGTATCGGGGGGGTTCCTTGTTTGGATTTCGCTTGCGAGACACCCCACGCATGAAACTAATAACCGTTGGGAGTCGAAATAAGATAGGTCTTTAGGATATGAGTTTATAACCTTTACAATAAATATTATAATGGAAGTTGTACGATAGGGTGTATGGGCGCCCTGGATAATTGGATTGTAGTAGTTCTCATAATTGTGAAAGAGTAAGTAGTTGTGACTTGAGGATTTATTAGTTTAATAAGTGAGGATCATTTTTTTTCAAACTTTGTCACGAGGATGGTATAGGGAAGATTACGTAAAGTTTAAATTCGATTCCGTTGGAACTATATGGTGAGGCTTGGTGTATAACATCAATGGGGATTTTCGTTAATGTACTGTATGGGCGATACTACTTAGATTTCTTGTGATGTGAGATTTATACTCAGAGTTGATCTCACCAGTATGATTTATCTTTCTGAATTTCGGGACGAAATTATGTTATAAGGGGGGAAGTATGTGATACCCCGTAATTTTTAATGACTTTTAAAATGGGTTATATTTTAAATTAATGGATTAATTGGATTTTATTATTAATTAATTCATTTGGGTTTTATCCGGATTGTGGATATTAAAATGGATGATTCTAAATATTACTTAAAGATATTTAGGTAATATATGAATGTGATGTCATTGATATTACGGTGTGATATAAATTCGGTAATTTGAATTTTTAGTCAGACGCGGTATGGGACGTGTCGGGACTAATTTATTAAATTAAAAAGGGAAATTATTTTATATCAACCTTATAGTCATTTCGACTGCGTCGTTGCATCCGGAAGGTACGAAATAGTCAGAAAAGTCTATTTGGATGTTAATTTCGGGTCTCGGGTCATTTGGAAATGAATAGACAACCCAAAAGGGCATTTTGGTCATTTTTCTAAGGTGGTGAATAGTGATTTTGGATTTTGTCCTATTATAAGTATTGGTAGATTAAGAGTACGTGGGTTATTCATCTCCTCTACAAAAAATAGAGAAGTCATCTTCCTAGAGAGAGTGAAAGGTTGCTTTGGAAGGAAAAAGCCTACTTGGGAAGGAGAAGAACTAAGACCAAGAGTCACCACCACCCACCACCACCACCGGAGGTTGACCGAAAAAGGGAGAACCACCTGAGATATACTACACCAAAGGATCAAACCTTCATTAAAGGCAAGTGTTTGATTATGGCAATTTAAGTTTGTATATTGTCCATGTTAGAATAGTTATAAAAAAGATGATTTATCATGTTTGGAAGATAATAATGGAGTTTTAAATGGATTTTTGGAATTTGAAAATATATAGGAATCAACCTCATGTTGTAGGTAGTTGGTAAACCACGAAATAATCTTAAATCTGTTGAAGAAATTATGAAAACCATTTATGTGTTCTTGAAGATAATATGTTGATAAATTTTCTGGAAAAAGAGGATAAAATAGGCCTTTAATCCAATCTCTTGATGATTCTTGGATGTTTAGAACATTGGAAATCGTTCATATATGTTGATATATCATGTAGTAATAATTATAAGTCATTTCGGATGTTAATATGAAGGTTTGAATGAACAAAAATGGTGAAACCCATAGTTGCAGAAATGTATAAAAACCAGGCTGTGACCTGAGGGATCGATCGATCGACCCTCTGCCTTCGATCGATCGACCTCCCCAGGATTGTTAAAGTTATTTATTTTTAATGTTGATTCTTATCCCAAACCTTTTGTATATCTTTGGTGATTATTAATTGGATATTATGGGACTTAGAAAAGATCAGTAGACCCTTGATAAGATTTGAATTAATGTGATTGGGATTTAATTGATTAGAATGATGATAATTAAATTGAAAGATATTTCGATTGCTAGATTCACGTGTTGGATTCTAATTGATGTGCATGAGGATTAAGGATAGGTCCAGTAGGGAAGATTTAATATAAGTGAGGGTAGCCTTAGGGTTACAATTTGAACATCAAGGACTGAGTTTAAGCTCATTATTGATTTCGCATGGACTGAGTGTAGTACAAGAGCGTAGTGCTATGGCTCCTGGATAGAGATGGGAGTTTAGAACACATTTGGTTGAAAGACCATATGAGGTTATCCCGATCGCGTATTTGAAGTTGACGGACCTCCTCAATCGACAAAGTTAAGTAGTAGTGTATTGGAGGGGTTCCTTGTTTGGATTTCGCTTTGCGAGACGCTCCGCGCATGAACCTTAACGACGTCGGGAGTGGAGAGATGTTATAGGATGCGAGGATAATTAAATTATGAAGTAAAGAGATGATATTTTAATACGTGAAATTTAAAGAGATATAATGCTACGTATGGGAACTATCTTAGGGTAATGTAAGTACCTTGTTGATATTATATTATAGGTATGATAATGCCTATTTGATTGATTGATGATTTATGTGTATGACATACCTAGCTTACTTGCTATCGACGGGAGGTTTGCGCGTGAGGGCAGTCATATCCTGATGAATCCATGGGATCTTTGATTTGTCGTTCAAGAACATAGGTCTATGAAAGACTTATCGGGGATTTGATAAGTCCGCTGACTATGGGAACGTAGGTATGTGCGTGACCCATGGGTATGAGAACTATGTTCACCTCCAATGATTGTGTTGTTGTTTTTGGTTCGTGGAATCCTTACCTAACCTTTAGTCCCCTATTCGACGACCAGCGATGATGGGACATGATAGCAAAGTAATTCATTGCACCGTAGCTGTGACTCGGGGTGCCGTATTATATATGAATATATATATATATATATATAATGAATTAAAGGAATGAATGGTTATATTGTGGTTAAATTATCTTTTGCATGATAATTGTAGATAACGGAAAATTGAGAAAGAATTGAAATAAGTTAATGAATATTTATTGAAGAGCTTAATTCATATTAATGAGAAACGATTCATGTTAATGAGAAAAGTATATGAATAATTATATGACGTATGGTATGGGACATAGGGGGTTATGATATGGGAATGGAATCATGTTTTGGAAACTAGAAAAGAGGAACCATTAATTAGGAGGTTAATAGGAAACGTTAAGTGTGCACTCTAGTTGAGAGGTGAGAATAGCAAGTGAGAGTTGGATGCTAACATGTACATAATAAATGTTTTATTGCACTTGTTAAATACTTGTTGTTTTAAAAATCATTTTCACAATCGGTCTCTGACCCGTTTCCTTGCATATTTTCTTTTCAATTGTATATTCTATATCAGGTGTCCAGCAGCAGGGACGCCAACCTTAGTTGATTTTGACGAGCTATGGAGCTATGGAGTATTGCTTAGACGCTTATCTTCATTTGATTCACAGTGTTCTCTTAGTAGGGCATGTTGTCCAAAGGATTCAGTTATCTTTTTCTATCGGGGTCAAATACTATTGTATTCGGGTATTTTTAATACATATTATATTGCTGGGATTACTGTAATGGATTAATATTGTTTGGGAATGTTCATTCCAATTGCATTTAAATTCTTTTGTGTTATCTATTTGGTTATCAGTGTTGTAGAATGAAATGTGTTGTGTTATTCTTAAACTGGAAATGGATTTTGTTAAATTAAAATTTGGAAAGTTTTTAACACCAGCTTAATTGGGTATTGGGTGAGTTGTAAATGTTTTCGACAGTGATGCTAAGAATGAGCCAACTGTATATTCTGTTTTAATTTGGTATGGGTTTGTCCACCCGGTATTTCATTAGGCGGGGTGTTACAGGTGGTATCAGAGCATCAGGTTCTAGTGTCTTTTAGGGTCTGTACGGCTTACTATGTTTTCAGCTTAGCATTCTTTGATGTAGAGCCCCATGTTTAGGATTGTTGATTTCCTTGGTGAGATTTCGTTCTCCTGCTATCACGTATATATTAGTGAATATTATTTGCGTACGGACGTGTTCGTACAAGAAGTATGGCAAATGAGGACCATTGGACGGATAGCGAAGATTGTACTTAAGTATGTTCGAGTATGATGACCGTAGTCGAAGTCACCCCTATTATGGAAAATTGAGGAGAGTCATCAGTAGAAGTTCTTGAAATGAGAGAATTGTGTGTGTTACCTAACGAAGGCAATATATTCAAAGGCTTGGGCATATAGTGAAGTGTGGTTAACTAGAAATGAAAATTTTGGGTAAAAAAAACTCTTGACTTATCGGAGCAAAGTTATAATAATGGGAGTCAACAACCACCACCTACGAACGAGGGTACGTTTTCTATCTACGAAATTATGAGGCGCGTATTGATTTTTGTAGCGATTAATACTGTATGGGAAATATGGTTGCTAAACATAGACAATAGCACTGTTATTTACGTAGACTCACCCGATAGGGTTGTATGAAACGAAATAATGCCGAATTTGTCTCAAGGTGTGTTACATGTCATCTTGTAAAAGTTGACCATCAGAGACCTTCAGGGATGCTACAACCACTGGAGATTCCCGTGTGGAAGTGGGAGAGTATCTCGATGGATTTTATTACTGGGTTACCAACATCACAAAAGGGTCACGATTCCATTTGGGTGATAGTGGATCGGCTTACTAAGGTAGCTGATTTCTTGCCGGTTTGTACGGATTATGATACGATGCGCTACGCGCAGCTATTCATTTTAAAAATCGTTAAGTTGCATGGAGTTTCTATTAATATTGTGTCTGACCGAGACAAAATATTTGTGTCACATTTTTGGCAGAGCTTTCAGGAGGACATGGGCACCGACTTACGGTTGAGTACGGCGTATTACCCACAGACGGACGGTCAGATTGAAAGGGTAAACCAGATGTTGGAGGATATGTTGAGAATGTGTGTCCTAGATTTTGGGGGAGGTTGGGTGCCATACCTTCCTTTGGTGGAGTTTGCATATAATAACTCTTACCAATTCACTATCGGTATGGATCCATTCGAGGCACTTTATGGGAGGCCTTGTCGTTCGCCCGCCTGTTGGTTAGAGGTGGGGGATAACAAGCTATTGGGGCCAGAGATGATACAAGAGACATCCTCCAAAATAGAGTTGATTCGAGGACGTATTCGAATAACTCAAGATAGGCAGAAGAGTTATGCTGACGTCGGTAAGAGACACGTGGAACTAGATGTGGGAGACCAGGTGTTAAATCGAGTATCTCCTATGAAAGGGATTATGAGGTTCGACAAGAAAGGGAAATTAGCACCGAGATATGTGGGGTCGTTTCCTATCATTGAGAGGGTGGGACCGGTAGCTTACAGATTGGGACTCCCTGAGCATCTTCAGCGAATACACGATGTATTCCATGTAGCATCGCTGAAGAAATACAAGAGGAGTGAGAGAGCCTTCTGGCACATTCCACTGGAGGAGATCGATTTACAGCCACATGTCTCGTATGAAGAAAGACCCGTGGCTATTCTGGATTATAGTGAGCGCAAACTACGATCCAAGGTGGTACCCTTAGTGCGAGTACAGTGGGGACATCACAATATGGATGAGTCTACTTGGGAACGGGAGAAGGTATGGGAGAACAATATCCCGATTATTCACCGCATGTATTTTTCTAAATTTCGAGGACGAAATTCCTTTTGTAAGAGGGGAAGTATGTAATAACCCGTAATTCTGCATAGTTAGAAAAATACATTTTTATTTAAATTACGTGAGTAGAGTAATTTAATGTGATAAAAATACGTTTTATTTAAATTACGTGAGTAGAGTAATTTAATGTGATACGTTTTAAATTAAATTACGTGAGTAGAGTAATTTAATGTGATGTAATGTTAAATTTAAATTACGTGAGTATAGTAATTTAATGTGATACGTTTTAAATTAAATTACGTGAGTAGAGTAATTTAATGTGATGTAATGTTAATAAAGATTAATATGACGATTAAAAATTTACTAAATGTGAGTAGTAAATTTTGAATGTTGATATGTACGGTCTAGCGATTTATATGGACGTACCTGAGTTATCTCAACCGAGTGTCGCGCGTAGACAAAAATTGAAGATGATATGAGAAACATATTTTAAGAGACTCAAAAGATAATTTAGAGTCCACGGATGATTCCGAAAGGGTCGAATTAGTCAAAATAGTGTATCCGGGGATACTAGTTAAGTGTCGGGTCATTTTTGGGCTAAACCGGGACCATTCGAGGGTATTTTGGTCTCTTTACATTTATGGGTGAGGAGACCTACGAATTTTGGAACCCTAAGTTAGATTATAAGAGTTAGAGACTAGGGTTAGAAAGGAAGGAAATACACCATAGCAATTAGAGAGAAGAGAGAAACAATTTCCTAAGGCAAAAGAAGGAAGGAGGGAGAATTCTAAGGAGATTTCACCACCAACTTGGTGGGAAGGAGGATTGAAGGATAAAAATCATCAATCCTCAACAACAACCACGAAATCAGACCCTACAAATCATAAGGCAAGTGGTTATTTGCAAAATAAATTGAGTTATAATACCCATATATAAGCTTTATGAAGAACATGGTTTTTATGATATTTTTGGGAGTAAAACACTTGATTATGATCCATGATTGATAGGGATTTCATGTAGAACGTTTTTAATCTCCAAATATTCTGATATCATAGAAAACTTGATGATTAAATCGAACTAAAAATCTGGACTTATGATGAAAAGATGGAAACATTATATTTTAGGGTTCTTGAATAATAAGAAGATTTTTAGTTAATTTGGACAAAATTTATAATGATTTTGTTGTTTTAAATCGTTAGTAATCATCCCAGAATATGTAGGATTGATTAGAAATTTTTGGTTTCAAATATGGTGAATTATCATGGGTGATAGATAAAAAAAAATGGTGAAACCCGCATGAAGAAGACGATATGGGTCTGTCACTGCTTGATCGATCGATCGACCCTTGAATGTCGATCGATCGAGCAGTCGATCGATCGACCATATCCCATCGATCGATCGACCCTGGCTGTACTTTAAAAAAATTTGTGGATAAATTTCCTTTTAATTACCGTCACTTAATGGGAACCTTAGTGATGATATTTTACCTATGAGGAGACTTAATAAATACCAGTAGGTGTACCGTTAGATTTCTTCATAAATGATTGAGTGGGAAATTTGGAGAAATGGACCGACGGGAAGATAATCGATCGAGTCGTATGTCGGGAATGTGAGAATTTAGTTACGGAAAGAGTGAGAGTAAATTTCGGAAAAATACCAGTAGGTTAAAGATAACTTAACTACTGAATCAAGGGAGGGGTATCTAGGACCCTTAGAGTTGCGGGAATACTTGATTAAATGCAATAGTGAAATAAATCGTAAATTAATGAGTACGGTGAATATAAGTAAAATATATTACGTACGGGCATGATTTGATAGGTCGGGTGTGTACCTACTAAATTATATGAAATTTTGGGTTAAAATAATTTTACCTAAATTAATTATGTTAGGGTCGATGAGACATTCCGAACTAACATAAAGTTATTATATGTTTGGGGTCGATGAAAAATGCCGAACCAAACCTTAAACTGGTGTCGCGATGAAGGAGTCACGAACCAGAATATGTGTATATATATATATATATATATATATATATATAAATAGTTGGGGTCGATGGATCCTTCCGAACCAACTCTCACTTGGGGTCGATGAATCATTCCGAACCAAAAGTACTTTATGTGTGTCAAAAGGATATGTTAGTGATAACTAATATTTAATACATGATTGTGTGATAAAATGTGTTCCATGTGTATAATCTACTGACTTAGAATAGTAGATAGTGAGATGGATTGTAAATATCTTAGTAATAATTAAATAGAGTGATGTAATTCTTACAAGAATAAGGATAACATGAAGTGAATAAGTTATCTATGTTTATAGCACATGAAATATGGATTATTAAAATACTGCGAGTAGGTCATGGGGACTTAGTGAGGGGATACATACAGGGGGTATCCTAATCTAGTTAACTGGGGTAGTACAACTAGGTGAACTAAGTATCCTCGTTAGACATGCACTATAGAATAAGGGTGAGGAAGCTCAAAGGAGGGTGCGAAACCTTAATATGTGTAATCAACAACTCAATTGTGATAACTGCTTGCAAAATATTTTTAAATGTTTTTTAGTACTAACTCTTGCAATGAAATTTTTTTAAAACCTTTTAGGTGCCCAGCCACAGGGACACCCATCATGATTTCATTCCAGGGATTTGGGAGATGCAGCACGTGTGGATGTTGCAGGGATTTTTTAGACGTTTTCTCCTTTTCCGTTCTAGTGCAGGATCTCAGTTTTAGTATTCTTAGTTGGGACATGTTGTCCAATCTTTACTTTTACAGCTATTCTGATATTGAATTTTGAGTGGGTTTTCCTTGCCCGTGGTTTTCGGCAAGACTTTATCTGTATTCAGTTAATTATGCAAATTGTTTTAGTATTGCTGGAATTATATCGTCTTTGTATGTGTTGTTTATTTCTGCTTAAGGAAGATAAAATTTGGCACTAGCTTAATTTCACTTAGGTGGTTAGTAACTTAAAAATCTTTTGGCAGTGATGCTAAGAATGAACCATTTAAGAAACCTGTTTAAATTAAATTAAGGCTTGATCACCCAAGGTTTAATGAGGCGGGTGTCACAGATGGTATGAAAATTTGGCACTAGCTTAATTTCACTTAGGTGATTAGTAACTTAAAAAGCTTTCGGCAGAGATGCTAGGAATGAACCATTTAAGAAACCTGTTTAAATTAAATTAATGCTTGAGCACCCAAGGTTTAATTAGGCGGGGTGTCACAGATGGTATCAGAACATCAGGTTCTAGTATCCATAGGATCTGTACGGATTACTGCGATTCAGCGTAACGTTTGGTTGTATTAGAGCCCTACTATTAGGACTGTTGATTCAATATCCTCTTTTGAGTAATCGTACATCTACTCTTAAAATTTTGTATAAACTGTGTACTTATACAATTTGATCTTATTTCAGATGCCACCGAGGAGGCAGTGAGCGAAAAGGGCTGAAGCCAGAGATGAGGTGAGGGAGGCTCATCAGGAGCCACAGGTGCCTCTACCACCACCCCCACCTGAGTTAATTTCCACTACTCAGGTTGCAGTGATAGTGGCTCAGGCAGTCGAGATAGCGATGAGGGCCATGGCAGCCCATTTTCCTCAGCCCCAAGTGCCTCCTCCCTTGGCACCGATAGTTCAGGCCCCAGCAGGGCCATTTACTTGGCAGCGAGTCAGAGAGACATTTCAGAAAGGACATCCACCTGAGTTTCAGGGTAGTACCAATGTAGTGGAGGCGTGCAACTGGAAGAAAAATATCCAACGCCACTTGCGCATGCTAGGTTGCACTGAGGTACAGAAATAAATGCTAGCCACTTTTCGTCTGTCGGGAGCGGCCTTACAGTGGTGGGAGTCAGTTAACACCACCGAGGAAAGGGACACTATGGGAATTTCTGAGTTTTGGGTGCGGTTTGACCGCAAGTACTTTCCTCCAGCAATAGAGTCAGAAATGAGGAAGAAATTCAGCGAGGTGGTGCAGGGTGATCGCTCGGTTGCTGATTATGAGGAAGAGTTTACCCGCTTGGCTAACTTTGTGCCAAATGAGGTGAGAGATGAGGAGAGGAAGAAGTCAACATTTATGGATGGCTTGACCTGGAGAATCAGACAGCATTTGATCGGCAATCCGGTGTTGGTAACTTATACAGATGTCGTCAATGCTGCTCTACTACACCGTCAGTTGCACCGCTTTCATGCGAGGGGAAACAAGAGAGGTGAGCCTAGCCAACAGGGCAAAGTTGGTAGAAGTAGTGACAGCAGCAAACAGTGGGCCAGCTAGGGCAGGATTCCCGACAGGGGAACTCTACCAAGAAGTTTAAGCATAGGAGGCATTGCTTTGACAGACAGGGTCAGCAGGGTCCCCAGTAACCAGTACCTCAGGGCCGAGAGGGTCAAGGGAACCAAAATGGAGGACAGTAAGGCAAAGGTCGACAGGGCCAACGTCAGGGCCAAGGTCAGAGGCAGTTTGAGGGTCATTGTTTCACTTATGTCCAGCAGAGTCACAAGAGTAGAATTTGTCCACAGCAAGACAGGGCACAACAACAGGGTGCCCAATAGGGGCAGCAGGCTCCGTTATCCCCAGCAGCCGCACAGGCCCCGCAGCCAGTCCAGATGCAATACGGACGTGTGTTCAACGTCCGTGACATTCTATTTCTGCCAGCACCGCCGGCAATCGCGAGCATATTTCCTATTCATGGACTTGAGGGTAGTATTTTGTTTGACACGGGGGCGACGCATTCGTTTATTGCCACTAGATTTGCACGGGCATCCGGC
The DNA here is from genome assembly GCA_949130495.1 of Sambucus nigra. Taxonomy (NCBI): domain Eukaryota; kingdom Viridiplantae; phylum Streptophyta; class Magnoliopsida; order Dipsacales; family Adoxaceae; genus Sambucus; species Sambucus nigra. The sequence continues at coordinate 326,300,359 of OX422211.1, read as the reverse complement.
CTATTAGCGACAGTTGACACTCATCTTATGTGCGTTGAGTCACCAATGGGTAGTGGGTCCCTTATACATTCAATTTGTAAGGGTGTGAACATTATGGTCCGGAGATTGAGCCTAGCGACGGACCTCCTAGTGCTGGATATAGAGGCATATGACGTCATCCTAGGCATGGATTGGTTGGCGCGTTATAGGGCAATGGTAGATTGTTATGAGAGAACTATCGTGTTTTCCATCCCGGGACAAGATATGTTCCTTATGGCAATGCCACTCCCCGAGGGAGGATTGCGCACTTATTTATATTATATTGAGGAGGAAACCTCACATGGGGTTTCATTTCTCTGGACTCAATCCCAGTTGTGAGGGATTTTAAGGATGTCTTTCAGGAGATACCAGGGTTACCACCCAGCAGGGAGATAGAGTTCGTTATTGACCTAGCGTCGGGGACGAGGACGATTGCCAGAGCACCATATCGCATGGATCCTTCGGAGATGCGAGAGTTGAGAGAATGGATTCAACAGCTCTTAGGACAGGGCTTCATTCGACGGAGTACATCACCATGGTGTGCGCCAAAGTCATTTGTAAAGAAAAGGGATTGTTCACTTCGTCTGTGTGTAGATTACAGGGAGCTGAACAAAGTTACGATACGTAATAAGTATCCGTTACCGAGGATTGACGACTTGTTTGATCAGTTGAGAAGGGTTGCGTACTTCTTAAAGATCGATTTGAGGTCCGGTTACCACCAATTGCGCATTCGTGAAGAGGATGTACCTAAGACCGCTTTCCTGTCGCGGTACGGGTCATACGAGTTCAGGGTAATGTCATTTGGGCTCACTAATGCGCCTGCAGTATTCATGGATCTCATGAACAGGGTATTCAGGGAGTTTTTGGATCAGTTTGTGATTGTATTCATAGACGACATTCTGATTTACTCTCGCACGAAGGAGGAACACACTAAACATTTACGAATGGTTCTACAGACATTGGGGGACCATCAGTTGTACACCAAATTTGAGAAGTGTGGATTTTGGCTATGGGAGGTTCAGTTCCTAGGCCACGTTGTATCAAGCAGAGGCATTGTTGTTGACCCGAGTAAGGTATCGGTGGTGAGGGAGTGGGGACAGCCCACGACACCGATCGAAATTCGTAGTTTCTTGGGGTTAGCCGATTACTATCGTCGTTTCATCAAGGGGTTCTAAAAAATTACCGGACCTTTGACGAACTTGACTCAGAAGGGATTGCCCTTCGTATGGAGTGACTGTTATCAGTTAGCATTTGATGAGCTAAAGGATAAGTTGACATCAGCACCCGTTCTTGCCTTACCTAGGAGCGGAATGGAGTACCGAGTCTATACTGATGCATCCTTACAGGGGCTTGGGGGTGTGTTACAGCAGTAAGAGAAAACTATAGCTTATGCGTCCCGAAATCTTAAGCCACATGAGAAGAATTACCCCACCCATGACCTCGAGTTGGCAGCGGTCATTTTTGCATTGAGGATATGGAGACACTATCTTCTGGACGAGCAATTCACTCTATTCATGGATCATAAGTCACTTCAGTATCTTTTCACTCGGAAGGATCTGAATATGAGGCAAAGGATGTGGCTTGAATTCGTGAAGGACTATCAGTTTGATATACAGTATCATCCTGGTAAGGCTAACGTGGTGGAAGATGCGTTAAGCGGAAGTCCTACCGGAGAGTTGGCAGAAATTTCGAAGGCGAAGTGGAATGAACTTCGACACGAGGATGAGTGATCAAGTCGGAAACCGAGCGTCCGTGTAAATACGCTAATCGTTGTTATCGGCTTCCAACCACAATACAAAAACCTAAACTTTAACTACACTCTTGTGGAGTATAGTGGCGATTCTAGGTATCGAATCCACAGGGAACTAGGACGAGTGAACGTGACGACAAAGGTAAGACTGTTAACCCTAACTTGACTCTAAAAATAAATAAAAATAAGATGATTGAGTGAGAAAGGGAAAAGGGAAAAATAAAGAAGTTAACTAAAACTAATTGGAAAAATTAAGGTAGAGACACAATCCCCCAACCCTAGTGTATTGACGGTATAAAACTAATCATAAATTTAACTGATTAATTTGACCCGGAATTTAGTACTCCCAAGCATTACGTATACGAGGTTCAAGCCCGCGTCATACTTAATCTGAGGATGAGTAAATCAGTATCGCGATAGTGACACTCGAATTGCACTCTAAATCATCACGAGTACCCAGAGGCAAACGAGATATAAAGATCTACAATTATTGTGTAACTACGCAATACGGTCATAATCAATCACTAAATTCAGCGGATTAATTTTATATGCACATGCAATTAACACTTCAGGTTGGGTTCGTGTATCACAACCTTTAAAAACCTAGCCTAACATGGTAAATAATAATAAAAGTACTGGAAATTAAAGTTACCACGATTGAAGAACAAGAACATGCAAGAAGAAATCAAAGATTGAAGAAAAACCGGAAAAGCTCTTGAATTGATGGTGCAAAATATGTGAATCTTTCTCCTCGATGTTCCTACTTGTTATGGAGCTTTTACATGAATGAAATCTGAATAAAAAGAGTCCTAATGACTAAATATATAGGCTAAGGGTCGTTTAGAAGAGTCCCCAAAACATAAAACTCTTTTGGCTAAAAGATAAGCACAAAATAAAAATTCCGTATCTGCCAATTTGTCACACTTAAAAAGCGTGACTAATTTTGTAACGGATCTGGAGCGTGACTGATTTCGTAACGGATCTGGTGCGTGACAAATGGGCAGGCTGGTTCTTTTCCCTCAGCTTCGGTTCGGTTCGGGTCTGACAGCTTTTTTCTTGGATTTCTTCTCAACTTCAAATGGGCATAACTTCTTCACCGTAACTCGGATTGAGGTGCCGTTTTTTCCAGTGTTCTTGTAATTGAAAGCTCTTCAACTTTCCAATTGGCCCCACCTCCGGACTAAGGCTACAAAATTATGAAAATGCCCCTCAACTCCCCGATTCTTGGTTTCTTTCACTATTTTGAGTTCTCTTTTCCATCTTTCTTTCATGAAAAACCTGTAAAACACATAAGAGATACAAAAAATACGAAATATTTACCAAAAAGGGTTAGTAGCATAGATATGAGACAAATCCAAGCTATTTACACCGCACGGGATCATAAAAATACCGAAATTAAGGGGATAAATGTGAAGAATTTATGCCTAATCAAACCCCCCTAACTTAGAACTTTGCGCGTCCCGAGCAATGTAAAAGAATGATAGTATGAGTTAAGGACCCTTCAAAAACTATATTGGGATAGAATACCTTTTTCGCGGGCAAGCGATTGCATTTAGCGTATGCAACAAGCCTTTAAACCCCTAGGTTACCCTAGTAGGACGAGTTGTGTCTCGTGAGGGTTTGCAGTGAATATACCCACAAAATTCGACTCAAAGAAAATTCAAAATATGCAAAAATTGAGCAATTCAAACTTTTCCAGAAAATAGTCATCATTAAATCATATTTACGAGTCTCAAACCGTAGTGTGTGTGTGCGAAGCCGAAAATGTAACCGCCAATTTTCACCGATTGATCATTACGTTACTTATCCGAAAATTCGTTTTGATTTCAATTTCTCACGGAATACTCTCTCAAACGAACCTCTCGGATTATGGCTATTCTCTCGGTATGCGTGATATAAAGAGTAAATGTAATTGAAGCAAATTCACGCATGCAATTAGAAAGACGAAAATTTTATGGCGAAAGGATCTCTTCAACGGATTACGATTTTAAAAACGGGAACATTGCCTTTATTCCGCACACTTAGCCTCTTATATTATCTTTTGGTGTCTTAGCTCTCCACGCGGTAATCAATTTTCGCAATTTGGACTCGGTTAGGACTTTTTCGGGTTGAAGGTTGCATTGGGTAAAATGAAAATGGTCGGGAAATTCGGAATTGGAAAAGTTATTTAGGATGTCCATTTGTGCTTTTTTTTCCGGGCTATTGCTCATTTTTTTTTCTTTTTTTTTCACTTCTTTTCTTTTCTTGCTATTTTTGTTGAGCATGCTTCTATTTTTTTCTTGCCCCTTTTTGTTGCACTTTTCGGACTTAAATTCTGAATTTCTTCATTTTTCACAATTCCAGCTATTTTGGGTTTTTCGGGTTGTCAAGCGAAAGGGAAAATTATTCGGCTCAATTTGGGTTACAAAAAGGGTAATTTTTCGCTACTTTTTCTGGCCAATATTTTTGGGGTGACAAACGATGGCCTACTTCATTGTCCGAATTGCCAATTGCTTACCATATGCGTTTCAAGGTGAATTTAAGTTTAGAGACTAATTTGGCACATTTTTCAAGGCAATATTGCACACATTTTTCAAAACCGATCAAAATGAAAGAATTGAGATCCTTGACAACTTATTAGCTGCTAAAAAGAACTTTGAGTTAACAATTAACTCGGATTGATTTAAAATCTCGCAAAACGTGATAGGCTCGAATCTCACCGGGTTTGTTAATCTCCACATTTATTCGTTAAGTCGTCAATTTTCGCACAATTTCCATCTTTGGTCAATTTCGGCTTTGTGTATGTTGAATTTTACAACTCGAGACTTTAAACCGACTTTTAATGATATTTTTGAAAAATTTGAATTCCAATTTTTATTTATTTTGAACACAAATATTTTTGGCTTTTTCAAAATTTTATGATTTTTTTTTTTTTTTAAATTTATGATTTTTTTTTTTTTTCTAAAAAAAACATACTTGGAACGAACACGTTATCAAATCAATGAAACTAAACAATAAATGGGAAGAATATCCCACACCCCCTAACTTAAATGTTGCATTGTCCTCAATGCGAATCAAGAACACAACATAAAGAGAGGAAAAGAAAGATATTACCCAATTGGAGCGATCCCCGATGAATGCGAGTCCATTGAATCTACAAAACATGTTAGAACCAATCATAGCAAAAATAATAACAAAAACTCTAAACTAAAAAAATTAAAAAAAAAAAAATAAGCTAATTATTGTACAACCTACGATTTTCAAATTCTAATAAATTATAAACTAGAAGTCGAAAAATTTGAGGGTCCACCCAAAATACAATATGACTTTGAGGGATTAATGGTGTACCCTCACTAGGATGCATGCCTCCCAAAAAATAAGGATTCCGTTTGAACAACGGAAGGCATGTGTGAGATGGAAAAAATGAACCATCACCAATTAAAAATTTTAACGGAATGATGGGGGGTTTGGATGCTAGGTGGGACAAGTACAATTGAGATCCAAGAAAAATATAATCACCTCCCAAAGATTTTTCAAGTAGTATGGGGAGAGGGGCACACAAACATAAAGAGTCCATCTTGGAAAACAATTTAAGCATAGAGTCCTTGTCCTCAAAATCTTCTCCCCCAAAATTTTCAACTGGATCTGGTGGAGTGACACGTCTAAGTGTATGGCCCTTAAGATGAAGCATCTCAAAAAAACATTCCCATATAAGAATCGGATCAACATCCTCAAGACATTCATCCAGTTCTTGTAATGGATTTAATGGTTCGATAATAGTGGTGACAAAAGGAGACAGTTGATCCTCAACCTCAATAGATTTTGAAATATTTATAATAGGTTGAGATTCAAAAGTACTTGGATCACTCTCAATGATTTCGTTCTCAAAATTGTTAGGGGAAGCGCAAGTCCCGACTTTCTCTAAGCTATCCAAATAATCATTAAACTCCTTGCAAGTTGCTCTAACTTTCAACTCTAAAGTAGCAAGGTCGTCGGATTGCTTTTTGCTAATAAGCATGAGTTCTTCCAAAGTAGGCTTCCTTGGTTCTAGCACCTCGGATTCCTCATTTGGTTGAAAACATTCTTCAACTTCAAAAATATCGGAAGAAAAATCCTCATTGGGTTCAAATAATGCATCTAACTCTTGCTCCCAATAACGATTTTTTTCCCGATATTTTTTTTCAAGTCTTTTTTCTTCAAGCAATTCATTTTGATAAATTTGGATGGCCTTAGCACTGGGCTTGTATTTTTTATACTCATCTTTAGTGATATTGATCCAATGTTTATAAATCTTGAGCGCCTCCTCCTCCTCACTATTATCATAACAATTAAACCCAGCAAAGGAGTTAAAGTAAGACATTTCAAATTAGGCAATTAAAAAACGTGACACCCATATTTTTGGATTTTTTTTTTAAAAGATCAAATTCGGGATTAACCAACCTAACCTAAAGTCTACCTAATTCCCCGATAACGGCGCCATTTTGATCGAGTCGGAAACCGAGCGTCCGTGTAAATACGCTAATCGTTGTTATCGGCTTCCAACCACAATACAAAAACCTAAACTTTAACTACACTCTTGTGGAGTATAGTGGCGAGTCTGGGTATCGAATCCACAGGGAACTAGGACGAGTGAACGTGACGACAAAGGTAAGACTGTTAACCCTAACTTGACTCTAAAAATAAATAAAAATAAGATGATTGAGTGAGAAAGGGAAAAGGGAAAAATAAAGAAGTTAACTAAAACTAATTGGAAAAATTAAGGTAGAGACACAATCCCCCAACCCTAGTGTATTGACGGTATAAAACTAATCATAAATTTAACTGATTAATTTGACCCGAAATTTAGTACTCCCAAGCATTACGTATACGAGGTTCAAGCCCGCGTCATACTTAATCTGAGGATGAGTAAATCAGTATCGCGATAGTGACACTCGAATTGCACTCTAAATCATCACGAGTACCCAGAGGCAAACGAGATATAAAGATCTACAATTATTGTGTAACTACGCAATACGGTCATAATCAATCACTAAATTCAGCGGATTAATTTTATATGCACATGCAATTAACACTTCAGGTTGGGTTCATGTATCACAACCTTTAAAAACCTAGCCTAACATGGTAAATAATAATAAAAGTACTGGAAATTAAAGTTACCACGATTGAAGAACAAGAACATGCAAGAAGAAATCAAAGATTGAAGAAAAACCGGAAAAGCTCTTGAATTGATGGTGCAAAATATGTGAATCTTTCTCCTCGATGTTCCTACTTGTTATGGAGCTTTTACATGAATGAAATCTGAATAAAAAGAGTCCTAATGACTAAATATATAGGCTAAGGGTCGTTTAGAAGAGTCCCCAAAACATAAAACTCTTTTGGCTAAAAGATAAGCACAAAATAAAAATTCCGTATCTGCCAATTTGTCACACTTAAAAAGCGTGACTAATTTTGTAACGGATCTGGTGCGTGACAAATGGGCAGGCTGGTTCTTTTTTCTCAGCTTCGGTTCGGTTCGGGTCTGACAGCTTTTTTCTTGGATTTCTTCTCAACTTCAAATGGGCATAACTTCTTCACCGTAACTCGGATTGAGGTGCCGTTTTTTCCAGTGTTCTTGTAATTGAAAGCTCTTCAACTTTCCAGTTGGCCCCACCTCCGGACTAAGGCTACAAAATTATGAAAATGCCCCTCAACTCCCCGATTCTTGGTTTCTTTCACTATTTTGAGTTCTCTTTTCCATCTTTCTTGCATGAAAAACCTGTAAAACACATAAGAGATACAAAAAATACGAAATATTTACCAAAAAGGGTTAGTAGCATAGATATGAGACAAATCCAAGCTATTTACACCGCACGGGATCATAAAAATACCGAAATTAAGGGGATAAATGTGAAGAATTTATGCCTAATCAATGAGATAGCTAGAGCATACATGGTAGTTTTAGCTATCACTCCTGAGAGTGTTATGCGGGTAGTGAGGGCACAGGACGAGGACCCATTTTGTCAGGACAGAGTACGACAGCTACTGGCCGAGGGGGCAGAGTCCTACTCCATCAGCTCAGAGGGCGGTCTACGATTTAATGGTAGGCTGATAGCACCCGAAGATGATGATTTGAGGCATGCCGTAATGACGGAGCCGCAAGGGTCAAATTTTTCGGTACATCCAGGTGGGGACAAAATGTACCAGGATATGCGACGACTATATTGGTGGTCAGGTATGAAACGAGACATTATCGAATTTGTCTCAAGGTGTGTTACATGTCAGCTTGTAAAAGTTGACCATCAGAGACCTTCAGGGATGCTACAACCACTGGAGATTCCCGTGTGGAAGTGGGAGAGTATCTCGATGGATTTTATTACTGGGTTACCAACATCATAAAAGGGTCACGATTCCATATGGGTGATAGTGGATCGGCTGACTAAGGTAGCTCATTTCTTGCTGGTTCGTACGGATTATGATACGATGTGGTACGCGCAGCTATTCATTTCAAAAATCGTTAAGCTGCATGGAGTTCCTATTAATATTGTGTCTAACCGAGACAAAATATTTGTGTCACATTTCTAGCAGAGCTTTCAGGAGGCCATGGGCACCGACTTACGGTTGAGTACGGCGTATCACCCACAGACGGACGGTCAGACTGAAAGGGTAAACCAGATGTTGGAGGATATGTTGAGAATGTGTGTCCTAGATTTTGGGGGAGGTTGGGAGCCATACCTTCCTTTGGTGGAGTTTGCATATAATAACTCTTACCAATTCACTATTGGTATGGCTCCATTCGAGGAACTTTATGGGAGGCCTTATCGTTCGCCCGACTGTTGGTTAGAGGTGGGGGATAATAAGTTATTGGGTCCAGAGATGATACAAGAGACTTCCTCCAAAATAGAGTTGATTCGAAGACGTATTCGAATAGCTCGGGATAGGCAGAAGAGTTATCCTGACACCGATAGGAGACACGTGGAACTAGATGTGGGCGACCAGATGTTAATTCGAGTATCTCCTATGAAAGGAATTATGAGGTTCGACAAGAAAGGGAAGTTAGCACCGAGATATGTGGGGCCGTTTCCTATCATTGAGAGGGTGGGACCGGTAGCTTACAGATTGGGACTCCCTGAGCATCTTCAGCGAATACACGATGTATTCCATGTAGCATCACTGAAGAAATACAAGAGGAGTGAGAGAGCCTTCTGGCACATTCCACTGGAGGAGATCGATTTACAGCCACATGTCTCATATGAAGAAAGACCCGTGGCAATTCTGGATTATAGTGAGCGCAAACTACGATCTAAGGTGGTACCCTTAGTGCGAGTACAGTGGGGACATCACAATATGGATGAGTCTACTTGGGAACGGGAGAAGGATATGGGAGAACAATATCCCGATTATTCAGCGCATGTATTTTTCTAAATTTCGAGGATGAAATTCCTTTTGTAAGAGGGGAAGTATGTAATAACCCGTAATTCTGCATAGTTAGAAAAATACATTTTTATTTAAATTACGTGAGTAGAGTAATTTAATATGATAAAAATACGTTTTATTTAAATTACGTGAGTAGAGTAATATAATGTGATACGTTTTAAATTAAATTACGTGAGTGGAGTAATTTAATGTGATGTAATGTTAAATTTAAATTACGTGAGTATAGTAATTTAATGTGATACGTTTTAAATTAAATTACGTGAGTAGAGTAATTTAATGTGATGTAATGTTAATAAAGATTAATATGACGATTAAAAATTTACTAAATGTGAGTAGTAAATTTTGAATGTTGATATGTACGGTCTAGCGATTTATATGGACGTACCTGAGTTATCTCAACCGAGTGTCGCGCGTAGATAAAAATTGAAGATGAGATGAGAAACATATTTTAAGAGACTCAAAAGATAATTTAGAGTCTACGGATGATTCCGAAAGGGTCTAATTAGTCAAAATAGTATACCCGGGGGTACTAGTTGAGTGTCGGGTCATTTTTGGGCTAAATCGGGACCATTCGAGGGAATTTTGGTCTCTTTACATTTATGGGTGAGGAGACCTACGGATTTTGGAACCCTAAGTCAGATTATAAGAGTTAGAGGCTAGGGTTAGAAAGGAAGGAAATACACCATAGCAATTAGAGAGAAGAGAGAAACAATTTCCTAAGGCAAAAGAAGGAAGGAGGGAGAATTCTAAGGAGATTTCACCACCAACTTGTTGGGAAGGAGGATTGAAGGATAAAAATCATCAATCCTCAACAACAACCACGAAATCAGACCCTACAAATCATAAGGCAAGTGGTTATTTGCAAAATAAATTGAGTTATAATACCCATATATAAGCTTTATGAAGAACATGGTTTTTATGATATTTTTGGGAGTAAAACACTTGAATATGATCCATGATTGATAGGGATTTCATGTAGAACGTTTTTAATCTCCAAATATTCTGATATCATAGAAGACTTGATGATTAAATCGAACTAAAAATCTGGACTTATGATGAAAAGATGGAAAGATTATATTTTAGGGTTCTTGAATAATAAGAAGATTTTTAGTTAATTTGGACAAAATTTATAATGATTTTGTTGTTTTAAATCGTTAGTAATCATTCCCAAATATGTAGGAATGGTTAGAAATTGTTGGTTTCAAATATGGTGAATTATCATGGGTGATAGATAAACAAAAATGGTGAAACCCGCATGAAGAAGACGATTTGGGTCTGTCACTGCTTGATCGATCGATCGACCCTTGAATGTCGATTGATCGAGCAGTCGATCGATCGACCATATACCGTCACTTAATGGGAACCTTAGTGATGATATTTTACCTATGAGGAGACTTAATAAATACCAGTAGGTGTACCGTTAGATTTCTTCATAAATGATTGAGTGGAAAATTTGGAGAAATGGACCGACGGGAAGATAATCGATCGAGTCGTATGTCGGGAATGTGAGAATTTAGTTACGAAAAGAGTGAGAGTAAATTCTGGAAAAATACCAGTAGGTTAAAGATAACTTAACTACTGAATCAAGGGAGGGGTATCTAGGACCCTTAGAGTTGCGGAAATACTCGAATAAATGCAATAGTGAAATAAATCGTAAATTAATGAGTATGGTGAATATAAGTAAAATATATTACGTACGGGCATGATTTGATAGGTCGGGTGTTTACCTACTAAATTATATGAAATTTTGGGTTAAGATAATTTTACCTAAATTAATTATGTTAGGGTCGATGAGACATTCCGAACTAACATAAAGTTATTATATGTTTGGGGTCGATGAAAAATGCCGAACCAAAGCTTAAATTGGTGTCGCGATGAAAGAGTCCCGAACCAAAATATGTGTATATATATATATATATATAAATAGTTGGGGTCGATGGATCATTCCGAACCAACTCTCACTTGGGGTCGATGAATCATTCCGAACCAAGAGTCCTTTATGTGTGTCAAAAGGATATGTTAGTGATAACTAATATTTAATACAGGATTGTGTGATAAAATGTGTTCCATATGTATAATCTACTGACTTAGAATAGTAGATAGTGAGATGGATTGTAAATATCTTAGTAATAATTAAATAGCGTGATGTAATTATTACAAGAATAAGGATAACATGAAGTGAATAAGTTATCTACGTTTATACCACATGAAATATGGATTATTAAAATACTGCGAGTAGGTCATGGGGACTTAGTGAGGGGGTACATACAGGGGGTATCCTAATCTAGTTAATTGAGGTAGTACAACTAGGTGAACTAAGTATCCTCGTTAGACATGCACTATAGAAGAGGGGTGAGGAAGCTCAAGGGATGGTGCGAAACCTTAATATGTGTAATCAATAACTCAATTGCGATAACTGCTTGCAAAATATTTTTAAATGTTTTTGAGTACTAACTCTTGCTATGAAATTTTTAAAAACCTTTTAGGTGCCCAGCCACAAGGACACACAACATGTTTTCATTCCAGAGATTTGGGAGCTGCAGCACGTGTGGATGTTGCAGGGATTGTTTAGACGTTTTCTCTTTTCAGTTCTAGTGCAGGATCTCAGTTTTAGTATTCTTAGTTGGGACATGTTGTCCAATCTTTGCTTTTACAGCTATTCTGATATTGGATTTTGAGTGGGTTTTCCTTTGTCGTGGTTTTCGGTAAGATTTTATCTGTATTTAGTTAATTATGCAAATTGTTTTAGTATTGCTGGAATTATATCGTCTTTGTATGAGTTGTTTATTTCTGCTTAAGGAAGAAAATTCGGCACTAGCTTAATTTCACTTAGGTGCTTAGTAACTTAAAAAGCTTTCGGCAGTGATGCTAAGAATGAACCATTTAAGAAACCTGTTTAAATTAAATTAAGGCTTGATCACCCAAGGTTTAATTTGGCGGGGTGTCACATAGTAGTGCGGACACTATACTAAAGGAGTTTAGGAAACTTAACCCCGTACGTTTAAAGGTATTGTAGGACCTGAAAAGGTTGAGGAGTGGCTTCAGTGATTCACTCATATTTTTGAAGTTCTTGGAGTTTCACATACTTATTGAGTTGTGTGGATACATTTCAATTTATGGACCAGTCCCAAAATTGACATCCTATAAGATCAGTTTGAATAGGGCAATCCTTTGAATTGATTTCAAGGAAACATTTTTGGATTGATATTTCCCAGAAGTGGTGGAAAAAGGGATGAGTTCTGTAACTTATTCCAAGGGCAGATGCCTATTGGCAAATATGAGGTTAAGTTTGAAAATCTGTCAAATTATGATAAGTATATGGAAGGTGATGGGAAACAAAATACTCGTTTGTTTGTTAAAAAAGTCATAATTTGTACACCTGAAGGCTCTTAGTCGAAAAAGATGTTTATGGGTTCTTGCATACAGTTAGCAAAGACATCAGGTCAAAAATCTAGTTTGAGTATGCTCAACTAGTAAAAGATAAGAAAAGAGGGTCTTATGGTTGACAAAGCAATGATAGAAATAAACCTATAAGTAATGGAACCGAAGGGTTCTTTGCAAAAATAAAGGCGACAATTGGCAATGGTTCCTCTTAGAGTCAGGGTGTGAGGTCGGCATAACCAGGCAAAGAGTGTTTCATATATAGGACACAAAATCATTAGAAGAGGAATGTCCCCCAAAATGCAACGATCCACATCCTAATAATCAGGGTTCCAATTTCCATCCATTGAGGAATTCAAGTTTTAGTACACCCACCCAATATCCACAGTAGTCTGATAGATTCTAATAGGGCAGGTATAATATCAATAGTTCATATCCCAACCAGGGGCATGGTGGATAGTGTCAATAGTTCATATCCCAATCAAGTCAGCAAGTTAGTAAAAAAAATAAGTTTAACTAAGGGCATCCTTATTCCCTCATGCAATCAATAGCTCAACCTAATGCCACAGTTATAGAAGGTATGATCGTAATTACAATATTTGGGTTCGAGCATTATTTGATTCTGGCACATCACATTCATTCGTATCCATTTCTGTAAATCGTAGTTTGGGCCTTACGATTCAATGTTTTTATCCCCTATTTTTGTGCGACTTTCAATTATTGGAGGTATTTTTCTAAATCATGTAAGTCGTAATTACATTATCATCACAGGGGAGTACGTTCTTGATTATAATTTAATTATCATGGACATGGAGGGTTTTGAGGAAATCCTCGAGATGGACTAGCTATCTTATTTTAATGCCCCGATATAATGTCATTGGTATAGTATTTCGATGTTGTAGACACCCCATTATGGAACCCCCTAACCTCTTCTTAGGTCCCTAGCACCTCCCTTCATCACTACAAACCTAAGTAATACCCCAAGTACTGACATAGAAGCCATCGAGAACTCCCAGGTTCCATTTGACCAAAGGTTAAACTCTTTAGCTCGATCGAGACTAATGAATCTTCAAAGGTCATTGAAATCCCTTTCCAACGATCCGCCCTGTGCGCGATTACGGTGCAGATGAACGACCCGTTTTCCCTTGAAACCTGACCTAGAGGGCATCGGACGCTCCCGGGTTATATTTGACTAAAGTCAACTCTTCAGCTCAATCGAGACTGAATGAATCTTTAAAAGGAACTAAAACCCCTTTTCAACGGTCCGCTCTGGGCCCAATTCTGACTTACGGTACAGACGAACGATCTGTTTTACTCCGAAAGGTCACCGAATGCTTCCAGGTCCCGGTTGACCAAATTCAACTTCCTAAACCGAGTCAAACTCTTTGTAATATCGAATTACATCTCCTAACCTCTCCAACGGTCTTCCCCGTGCACGATTCTAACTTCCCATGCGGACTAACGATCCGTTTTTGTCCGATGATCCCCCGTCTAAAGGACTGATAAGTGCTTTCGAGCCATATTTGACCTAAAGTCAACTCCTGAACCCCAGAGCAGTCTAAAGATTTTTGAAGGTCTCTAAATTAACTTTCCAATGGTTTGCCCCGTGCACAATTTGGATCAACGGTTTGCGCTCTACGATCGTTTTTCCGAAGGAACCTGAAAGACACTGCCAAACGACAGGTTTCAAACCCTGCCTATCAGTAGTGTGCCTAAACGAACCTGTCGATTGGCAGGACTAGGGCTATGCCGATCGGACATTCCCTGGGCCTATAAAAAGGAGGGCCTGACCTCATTGCAAGGGACCCAAGATCTGAAATCCATCACTCTCAGTAAACTCAGAAAACCTCTCTCGAAGTCAGCGTGTTTTCCACATCCAAATCCCTTTTCAACCTTCACTTTTCATCATCCTTTTCATCAAACTTGGTGAATTAACCACTCTTCATCATCATCCAAGTGCAAGGGATGCTCTCTAACATTCAAGATCAAGCACAAGATCTTCAAGAAGGTCCAACTTTCTCTTTAAATTCTCTTAAATTCGCATTAGCTTATTTTATTACTTAGACGCTTATTCTCTCATCTCACATATCCTAATATACTTTTTATTTAGTATTATTGAATATCTCTTATTTTCATATATATAAAACCCAAAAAAACAAGAAAAAAAAAGTTTGCTCATAAATTCTAAACGGGAATTCTCACACTTTCCTCACTACTAAAACACTTTTTACACACACACACATATAAGAGAAGTCCCCGGTTGGATTTATGGGATAAACCCTGCCCCTCATTTTGCATACGAACTACGTGGACTTTGATGCCTCTATAGGCTAAGTAAGCGTCTCAGGGTAAAACCCGAGACTCGAGTCCTATTTCCTTCCACTTTTATTTATTTATTTTATATTCTTTAACTTAATTCTCTTAAATTCTATATATTTACATATACATATATTTATTCTCACTGGAGTATTATACCATATGCGTAATCGTTCCCTTATAACGATCAACGCTTGGATAATCGCGTAAATCCTGTTTTCTAAAGATTATTTTAGGAACATTCCTATGGATGACTCGCTTTATCTCTTCCATGATACAAGTCTATGATTCATATCTCCGTTACATATACACGTGCACACATATCACGGGGAAATAAAGGAAAATAGTAACCATCCATGAGAGACCGCAAGGGCGGAATGGGTGCCTAACACCTTTCCATTTCGTAACTTAGCCTCCGGACCCTTTCGAATCATTTTGGTTTTGTTTAAATCAGTATATCTTTGGATGTTGTCCTTCGGGATGGCTCCATTTTTCTTTTGTCTATTTTGAGTAAAATAGATCGGCGACTCCATCTCTCTATATTTTTCACCTCATCATCGACGTCGGCCGAAGCGCTCCCGAGAGGGATGCACGGGACCAAGATCCTCTCGACATAGAAGACTCACCCTCTTCTTTCGTCTCCTTCTCCCGCCGCGAGGATCGGGGATGGCCACAGTAGTGACTCCGCTGGGGACTTTTTTTAGAGGGCTAGACTCTATTTACATGGGTATTTTATTTTCTTATATATTCCCCTATTTTGCATGTTCCCCTTTTTCATGTTTACCTCATGCTTATGCTTCTATTCACACACTTGTAGAAGATTCTCCATGTACACTTCATACCACGTGCACCTTGGATCACATATATTCGAATGTTGCACGCATCACCCATCTATACTTGGTATACCATTGGTACTTGTACTTTGCTCCATGTTTGGCATGATCAAGAAAGATACTCTCATCATAAGATACTAATAAGAAAATCATGCATGATTCACAGGACATGACCAAAGAGCATTGTGATTTACCAAATTTTGTCCAGTAACTGGAGGGTCACATCATGATAGGCGCTGGTCCGGCAGGGCGCAGTTAGTCTAAGAGATATGACTCTCACCTTCCATTGGCCAAGTACCTTCGACGTGTATCGAACGGTTCCCCCACATCATACCTCTTGATCGAAGTCATGACGGGAGGTATATCACAGGTAACTCGTTCATGTATGCCGAGTATATCGAATTCTCTCTCACACGTACCGTCCCCACGAGGTATATAGTGAGGCAATTCACATACACTCAGGTATATCAAATGTCTTGTCCACACGTACCGATTGCCCTCAAAAAGCAAGACGTATATCGTGGAAGTCACGCCAAAGGGGGGAACCCTTTTCGATTCACCCAACCAACTGCATACCCGCATATAGGAGTCAAGCTTAGGACACACATGTTAGATTACCGATTTCGACCCAAAACTCTACCGAAATTTTGGGTCGGCCTATCGCCCTAATTTTCGAGCATTTTTAAAACGGGACCCTGCCCGTGTGCCTGGTTACAAGTCCAACCATGGAATTTCATTTTGCATTTAGGAGAATTTAATACAAGTAATAACATAATAATTATAATAATCATGTTGAGACCCGTCTCCCAAAACTTTTCTCCTTTCCTTATCAAAAATCCAAAAACTTTTCTCCTTTCTTTATCAAAAATCCAAAAACATTTCTCCTTTCTTTATCAAAAATCCAAAAACATTTATCCTTTCTTTATCAAAAATCCAAAAACATTTCTCCTCTCTATATCAAAAATCCAAAAATATTTTGTCTTTCAATCTCAAAAAGAAAATGTCAAAAATATTTTCATTCTTTTTCTCAAAAATAAATCGCATTTTTATGTCTTCTCAGGTCGATCGCACGCCCTTGGCCTGGCTCCTTATTGGCTTCGGTCTTCAGTCAAATCACCCCGAAGTTTCGTCCATTCCCCTACTACTTCTTTCGAGTTCGGAATACATCCGCTTTTCATGGAGACCACATATCAAGTACCAGTTTTACAGCCAGATCTGACGGTAGTTCTAGCTCAGCTAGTGTCCAAGATTGACAACCACCAGACTGAGGTCCGAGAGATGCAACGAAACCAGGTTCCTATTCCTCAAGAGCCCGAGACCCTATCCCCTCGTGTTATGGGTCCACCCGAGCCTATTTGGGTTCTCGATGAGTATCAGCACGCTCCACGTGCCCCTCATATTAATGGGTCATCGCCTGCTCAGCTCCCGATGCCGAACCTTGCCCAGACTGGGGCTAACCTGCCTAAGATCATTGATCTAAAAGAGGAAGAGTTGAAAAAGGTCAAATAGCATCTCAAGATGCTAACTAAGAAGTTCGACCAAGTTAGAATCTCTGGGAATTACAAGGACTACACCCACATGTCACCTTATCCTAAAGCAAGGTTACCCGAGAAGTTCAAAATGACAAATATCAAGAAATTTGGAATAAGTGGACCCCCAATTGTTCATCTTCACAGTTATCACTGTGCTATGACTCTCCTAGGGTATTCTGAAGAAGCGATGGTCCAATTATTTTAGCAAACTTTGAAGGATAGCGCCCTCCGATGATTTTTGTCTCTCGAGGAGTCCATAATCCGTAACTGGGAGGATGTAGCCTAAGAATTCATGTCACAGTACAAGTACAATGAAGAGCTTGAGGTCACCCACTGTGATTTAGAGCTGCTCAAATAGAAATCTGGGGAATCAGTCAATAACTTCACAACCCGATGGAGGAAAAAAGCAGCCACCATGACCAATCGGCCATCTGAGGAAGAACAGGTCAACATAATGAAGAATAATTTCTTACCCCATGTCCGAGAAATAATGGGAGGACAATACTATCCCCACTTCCGAGCTCTCAGAGAATTCAGAGTAGTAATCAAGGAAGCTCTCGCTAAAACAGAATTTGAACCAAAGAAGGTGCCCGGACAGTTCACCCCTAGAAAATATGACAAGACAGCCAGCGCTACAGTCTCAACCGTCAATAACATCTCTCAACCAACCACCTTGTGGGAACCAGAAAGATGCCCTGCCCCAGTCCGAAAGGAATACACCGAGCTCCACACTCCCCTATCTAAAGTTTATCAAGCCCTGTTAAGCCTAAACCTCATCAAACCCTTGGACCCCCGTCCATTACCGAATCCACTCCCAAGAAACTTCAAGGAATATGCTCATTGCGCCTTTCACCAAACTGCTGGCCATACTATCGACCAATGCTTTCACCTTAGAAACATAATCCAGGGTCTAATTGATCGGGGTACCATTGCCCCACCAGCCAATCCTAAGCCAAACACTACTCACAACCCACTCCCAAATCATACCAATGCCATCTTCTTAGAAGAGAACCCAGAATTTGATCCCTCAACTCAAATCACACCCATATACTCTCCTAAACCTCTCCAAACCTGCCCATATTTCCTCCTACACCCTGCTAGCCTCGTTGATTAGGCATTGTCACTCCTTACCCGAGCATGCATTGTTGTTAGTACCCAGTCCGAAAATGAAAGTATGGAATTATCAAAAGTATTAAACCAACTCTTGGAGTTTGGGCTGAAATTTCCCTCACAAATGACCATTCATTACCAGAGGTTTAGTACGCTATTCTTGGAAGCACGAAAATGGGCTCGAAAGTTAGACATTTGGGTGGTACCAACCGATGAAGTCATCCTAGATGATGTTGTCCAGATTATGGAAAAATTATTCAGGCAAACTAATAGCATTTGCACTATGCCCAAGTTACTTGATACTATGAAGCTACAAGGGTGCCTTGTCCCTTCACCCTTACATATCCCCACAGAATGGGAAGACCTGTACGAAGAAGCCATTGAAGTTGTGGAATGCATTGACTTTATATGGAAAGATAGAATTGTTTCCACCGGATGGGGGGAAGAATTCGAATATTCAAATGGAGAGCAAGCTTCAGAGAAAACTGGATCGGTAGCCGACATATGTGGGATGATATCATTCGAAGAAATCATCGAAGAAATAAACAAGGTGGAAGAACAACCCGAGATTGATGAGGAAAGAAGAATTATGTTCTTCCCTTCTTCAGTAAATCACATGACCAGGTCAGGGAGGCATTACCAGGTCCCGATCTCACTACTAGAAAATGACAAGGAGAAGGGCGTTGAAAACCTTCCTATGACAGAAATAACCCTCGAGGAAAGCAAGATCCTTGATCAACTGAAGAAATCTCAAGATAACATCACTCTATGGGAGATTTTCATGTCTTCCCAGCTGCACAGAAATGCTTTGATCAAGTTGCTCACTGGACCCACAGTTCCTCCTTCCACCACACCAAAAGAAGCAATAAATTTAGTCAGATCCTTGACCTCTAATCGAATGCTATCCTTTTCCGAAAACAAAATCCCCAAAATTAGGCCAAACCATAATCATGCACTCAACATCTCCGTCGAAGTTATGGGGAAGATCATATTGCTCTCTCTTGTTGATAATGGATCCGCCTTGAATGTCTTCCCATTGAGAACCTTCAAATGCTTAGGACTGAAGGAAAGTGACCTCGCTCCAACCTCCGCTGTTGTACGTGCCTACGATAATACCCATCGGGAGGTGGTGGGATCCATAAAACTTGTAATAAGGACTAGCCCTATAAACCCTGTCGTTGAATTCCAAGTTATTGACATCTCAACTTATTTCAACCTGTTTCTTGGACGACCTTGGCTCCACAGTATCAAGGGTGTGTCTTCCTCGCTCCATCAAAAATTAAAGTTCTTCACCGACGGACGAGTCATCACCATTTTGGGCGATGACGATAATACCGAGGGTGCGAGTACCAGCAATCCAATCCTTGAGATACAGCACGGGTCAAATGATATGCTCTTATCAGGATTCTGAGTTGAGCCACTTCTACTCCCGGTAGGGGGCGATTTTAAAGAAAGGGTTTGTCCAGAATACGATCCTCATGGCAACGTCAATGTGATTCAGATGTTTAAGAACATGAACTTTATGCCCGGACTGGGGATAGGACAAAGACAACAAGGGATACTTGAACCCATCGTTCTGAAAAAGGCTTTCCCTCCTTGTGGTTTGGGGTATCAACCATCAGAATAAGATCTCAAAATGATTTTCAAGTCTCAACTAAAGAGAAGATAAGACTGCACTCAAACTATCCCAGGTGCCTCCTTGAATGGATAATTCATCAAAGAGGGCGAAGACTTCCCCTTTTGCGGCTTTCCAGAACCATGGTATGACCATACACACAAGAAGATGAAGCCTGGAATGGAGATATTTTTCCAAGACAACTACCCAGGGGACGAAAGTTTCCAACACCATGTATAACCACTCATCAAAGATACCGAAGAGACTGAGTAAAGTGACTCCGAGGATTCGTTCAACTTACAGACACTGGGGCTGACACTCTGCATGGTTCATTCAAGCACTAAATCATTGGATCCATCCCACCTGATTAAAGCTATTAATACACCTCTCCTCAACTGGCATGCTGTGCCGGTTCTACTTATTAAAATCCCAACTAACCCCAATGTTTACCTTATTTCTTATTATATTGTCTATCCTTTCTCAAATGTAATCGAGACCTCATTTGATAAGGTTCTCAATGTTGTTTTTCCTATCAATGAAATAAACGAAGATTTTGAGTAACTTGTTGTTCCTTACATTAATTGTTTAGATTCTAATCAAACTTATGATGATGATGATTTTGCAAATGAATAATTCTTAACTGATCTAAATAAGGTTAATAACAAACAACATAACCGCGTTCAAGTTAATGAAGAAGAGCCTATCATTGTTAACCTCGGTTCTAGTAGCCAACTGCACGAGATTGTGATAGGGGCTACCCTTAACGAGCATGAGCGCGCACAACTCGAAGAATTACTAAAGGAATTCATGGATGTCTTCGCATGGTCCTATGACGATATACCCGATATTGATCCCGAAATAGCCCAGCATGAGATCCCCACACTTCCAGATTATAAGCCGGTTAAACAAAAGTTGAGAAAGCTCTGCACCGAATGGTTGCTCAATGTCAAAGAAGAAGTGGTCAAACAATAGAACGTGGGTTTTATTCGTGTGATCGAATATCCCACATGGCTAGCTAACATAGTGCCTGTACCGAAATCAGGAGGGAAAGTTTGGATGTGTGTGGACTATCGGGACTTGAACAAAGCCTGTCCAAAGGATGATTATCCATTACCCAACATCGACATGATCGTGGACAACACAACTAGTCATGCTCTCAAGTCATTCGTCTACAGGTTTGTCGGATACAACCAAATCAAGATACACCCAGATCACCAAGAAAAGGCCGTGTTCATCACCCCATGGGGAACCTTTTACTACACTGTTATGCCATTTGGTCTCAAGAATGCTAGGGCTACCTACCAAAGGGCTGCCACAACCATCCTGCACGATCTGATTCACAAGGAGGTCGAGGTTTATGTGGATGATATGATTGTCAAATCCAAAACTAGAGAAGGTCATGTTCCCGCTCTCTGAAAGTTCTTCAAACGACTGCGGCGGTATCAGATGAGACTCAATCCACAGAAATGTATCTTTGGCGTTACAAAGGGAAAACTCTTGGGATTCATAGTCAATAAGAAGGGGATAGAAGCAGATCCTGCCAAACTGAAATCCATACTTGAGATGCTACATCCCCGAACGGAAAAAAAAGTCCTTGGTTTCCTTGGTAAATTGCAATACATCAGTCGGTTCATCAGTCAGTTAACCTCCATCTACGAACCTATTTTCAAACTCCTCCAAAAGCATTCAACCAAGGTTTGGAATTAGTCCTGCCAAGACGCTTTTGATCGAATCAAATAATATCTAACCCAACCTCCGGTACTCATGCCACCATAGCCTAGTCTCCCCTTGCTCCTATACCTAACCATAACCGACACTGCAGCTGGGTCTTTGCTAGCCCAATACCTTGAAGATTCCCTCAAAGAAAGAGCCATCTATTACGCCAATCACAAATTAACTGGGTACGAATTCAACTACACGACTTTGGAAAGGGCATGTGTCACACTTGTTTGGGTCACCCAAAAGTTGCGACACTACATGCTCGCTTTCCCTATAAAACTTGTATCCCGAATGGACCTCATCGAGTACCTGCTTAAGAAACCCGCCTTATCTAGACGAATGGCTCGATGGTTGATGCTCCTAGCCGAGTTTGATATCGTGTACGTCATGCAGAAAGCCATGAAAGAAAGAGCCATCTATGACTACCTCGCTGACTACCCAATGGAAGAAGCTGATGTTTGGATCTCCGAATTACCAGATGAAAACATCCTCTGCGCTGCTCAAGATGACCTTCGATGGCAAATGTTCTTTGATGGTGCTGCCAATAAAAAGGGATATGGCATTGGGATACTCCTGATCGCCCCAGATGATTCCCACACTCCCATTTCCATCAAACAAGATTTCCCCTGCACTAATAACATGATTGAATATGAGGCGTGTACGGTAGGCCTCAAAGTTGCGCTCAAGAAAGGTATTCAATGCCTAGATGTCTATGGGGATTCTTCCCTAATCATCGGTCAAGTGCTCAGAAAATAGAAAGTCAAGGACGAGAAACTCTAACCCTTCTTTGCCCATTTAGAAGAACTAGCCTCTCAATGCCAAGATATCACCTTCTATTACCTACCTCGAGCAAAGAATAACCTAGCTGATGCCCTTGTTACCTCGGGATCCATAGTCGATATGCCCGAAGGAATAACAATGGCCCCCTTCCTGGTTCAAAAGCAAGACAAACTAACCCACTGCTACCGTATTGAGCCCATCACCAAAGAAGATACCTAGCTAGCTAATTAATGGTACTATGATATCTGGCACCTCCTCAAGCATGGTAGGTATCCCGAGGGTTCCAACAAGAAAGACTGGGCAACCCTCCGAAGACTAGCCACCCAGTACATCATCTGCCACAAAGCATTGTTCAAGAAAAACTTTGATGGAACCCATCTAAATTGCATTGCAGGGACTGACATTGAAGAGATAATGCATAAAATTTACAGTAGGGAATGCCAGTCCCACATGAACGGTCACATGCTTGCCAAGAAGATCATTCGGCAAGGCTATTATCGGACCACCATAATCCAGGATTGCACCGCCTATGTCCGGACATGCCTCAAATGCCAATAATTTTCCAATCTTCAGCACCTACCTCCACGAGAATTATACAAAATGACGTTTCCCTAGCCATTCTCCACCTGGGGTATCGACATTATAGGGAAAGTTACGCCAACATCTTCCAACGGGTATGAATTCATCCTAGTTTCCATTGATTACTTCACCAAATGGGTCAAAGTCGAGTCATACGCAGTGCTGAATGCTAAAAAAATGGCCAAATTCATCAAGAAGAATATCATTTGCCGATATGGCATCCCGCATGAGCTAGTGTCAGATAACGGGTTGCATTTCGAGGCAGAAGTCACAGAAGTGGTTAACGAGTATGGGATTTAGAAACACAAATCTTCCCCCTACCGTCCTCAGACTAATGGTGCATGATGATGCTAGAATTAGCACCACCAGATAAGGTGTTTTCAAGCTCAATCTAAGAACAACAATGGCAGCATAGTTATGTAAAAAGTAAGAGAATGGGATGAGGAGAAGAGGAGAGAGAACCAGAATATAAGTGGTTCAGCCTAAATTGGCCTACGTCCACTGTGTGTGTGAATAACCTCACTGTAATAAGGCACTGATGGCCATGGATACAATCTCTCAAGCTTTCTTTCTCTACTGTGTGTTTAGACAGAGTTTCAGCTAGGGTTGCTCATTTTGGATCCTTTGCAAAGTAGAGGATGACCTCTATATATAGTACCTGGGGGGTGTAATATACCCCCCATGCATGCAATGTGCATGTGTGTGATAGCCTCACCAATATGGGAAAGCCATCTGTCACTGTCACATGTAGAGAATGATGATGCAATATCCTCCCCACGTGTGGGGAATAATCTTGTTATAATTGATTTGTGTCCACGTGCCCTTATCCAAATGTCAGCAAATGCTCGGCTATCGCGCCTGGTATATGACCTCGACCTGGGAGAGGCTGAGGTTGGTAAGTCTAGGTACTCGTTCAGTCCGAGTATTCCATGGAGGTCTCGGCCTAATCCCAGCCGAGACAATGGACAAGGTCGGCCTGAGACGAGGTTGAGTTGGAGTGTTTGGAGTATCGACTAATGTCTTAATGAGGTTGCTGGTGGCTTCCTGCGAGCTCGACCTATGTCTGGCCGAGGTTGCCATTCCAAAGTATACAAGAATGCTGCTGATCCTTCTGATGTCCCTTGGAGAGGCTCATGGTAGTGTCGGCCTGGGCCGACCTTGCTATGGCCGAGTGCTGATGCCGCATACCCAAGGCTTGTCCAACGTCGGCCATGATCTCGGCCGAGGTTGGTGTCTCCGGGCCGAGGTCACACTTGGGGCATATCAGTGCAGTCTAAACCACCAACAAGAACCTCAAAGCCTTCATCAGTAAGATGATCGAAAGCTGTCGAGATTGGGTCGACCGAATCCCATACGACCTCTGGGGCTACCGAACCTCTACTGGGGCTACACTTACTCTCTGGTCTACGGAATGGAAGCAGTCCTACCTATGGAGCTAGAAATCCATTCACTTTATGTCATGCTCGAAAGCCAAGTCAGTGAGGAGGACTGGCATCAAAGTCGTCTTGACGAGCTGTCACTCTTGGACGAAAAGAGACTGAAAGAATTGTATCACATACAAGGGTACCATCGTCGTATAGTGCAATCATTTAACAAGAGAGTCAAGGATTGCGGTGTCCGAGAGGGGGATTTATCCCTCAAAGAAATAATAGAGCCCATCTGGGACCTTAGAGGGAAATTCAAGCCCAATTGGAGCGTCCCATACATTATTAAGAAGATCTTGTCCGATGGTGCCGCCATGATCACCGACCTAGATGGAGAAGAGATGGCTCGTACAATCAACCTGGACCATCTCAAGAAGTTCTACCCCAAGTCTGAAATTTGGCCGCGCTACAACCATTCCCATCTCCCTTCTATTCTAAAAAAAAATCTTCATTTCCCTCTACCCAGAACTATGTGGGCCTGATCCTCTGTAAAAAAAACCTTTCCAAACAAATTAAAATCTTTTAAAAAACCCCAGAGGTACGTAGGCAGCTCATACATCTTATATGATCATGGCCCCTTCTTTTTTATAAAAAACTATTTCTTTTCTTATCTCCGAGAATGAGAGCTCATTCTAACATATACTTGAACAAAAGGATTATGCATGCCTTAGCGCTCGATATAGATAATTCAATATATAAAATACATCAAAAGGCACAGTTGGATAATCAAAAACTTGTTTATTTCACTAATAAGAAATTATGGTATAATTACATAAGAAAAGGAACGGATAACTCCCTTCCCCCTGCTTCCCTAGAAAGCCAAATAAAATCCCCACACTTATTCCCCATTACAAAACAAACTCTCCAAGAGTCCTACCCACAGCTTCCAGAGGAGCCCGTTCCATCATCATCATCTATATCCTGGGTCCCCAAGCTTCTCCTACCTGAATAGAGTGCCCCAGACGCTCCATGGACCGATAAGCTCGAACCAACCTCGGAAAAACTACAACACCTCCTTCCATGGTATCGGATAAGGCAAGCCACCTTTGTCCAGTCTCCACTGCCAAAATCTTAATGACTACTCAACCACTTCATATAATCCCCAGGGATGTGCCAGACTCTCCCAACAGACAGAAAAAAGTCAGGTCGACGGACGCCGACTCTCCCACAAAGAGCCAAGCCGTATGCGCAGACGCTCTGTCAGATCTTCTACCGAAAAGAGGTCTAGTGTTCGAGGTGGCACGACCTTCTCCCAGCCAAATTAGCGCAGAAGTCGCCAAGAGAAATAAAAAGAGGTCTGTCTGAGACCAACCAGCCGAACATACGAGTATTCCCTTAGCTCCAGAATAGGCAGCAGATGTCCCCACCAAGGCACTGACCAGTACAGATTTAAAGCCCCATGCTCCACAAACCATTTCTCCCAACTCTCGATATCCAGGCCAACACTGATGAAATGGTGCGAAAAGAAGTTGGGTACAGCCGATAAAGGGTATTCCGGAGGAGTCACCAGGCATAATATTTCAGACAACAACATGAATAACATCATAGGGCTACCCCTCAGAAAGTCAGAACGACCATCTCGCCAGGCATCCAGGCCATTCAGAGTCTTCACCAATATCACCGCCACAGGATTACGACGGTATGACATCCATGAAGTAATAACTGTCAGTTGTGGATCCAATAGCAGTTCCTCGGTCACCATCAGTAATTTTGAAACCAAGCCTAGAACGACGACTCCATCATAGCCAGCATCACCAACCTCCTACAAATGCACAGACCGCAGCACCGCCGAAAGGGAAATCATTCCTCCAGTAACCAAATGTCTACCCACCGAGGGTGAGATGTGGAGAAGTCCAGTCGATAACTCCTGAGGAGACCGAGAAAACTCAGTCATAGTAGCCGCAATACTGGGATTTACCCCTAACATGGTAGAAAATTCTTCATAAGTCGGACAGACTTCTTCCAAGCCAAAGCAGAATACATGGTCTTCGGGGTACCAAAATTATACCGCCGCCATCAGCATGTTCCATTCTATGGGCCGATTATGCCATAAAGAGACTCGACGCATGTTGAAAGCATCGTAGTTGACGTTGTAGGAGCACATTGCCTCCACAGTCTCGAGATAGTTAGCAAACTCAACACTACCAGGGAGAGCCATCTCACATAATAAGAGAGGAAGAATGTAAAGGTGTGATGAAAAAACTCCACCCTTACCCCTCTTTTATACTTGAAAACCCTCACAAAGATATAACCCTTGCAGAAATCGAAGGAAATATTTCCCCATAAGGTACCAAAGGTTGAAGAGAGTACCAATCAAAGCTTTGAATTGATGGGACTGGACTGACATGCCGATAGGCTGGATAAGGTGCTTGCCGATCAACAAACTCCTATTTTTATAAACTTACCTTTTTCCTCTTTTGTCAAAATCGAAAAACTCAATAAAAATAAATTGATATTCTCAACAGAATTTCAAAAATCCCCTTTCCATCTTTATATAATTTCTCATTATGAATAAAACTTCCTTTCAAAACTTCTAAAAATATTTTACGATCTCAGCAGCAAAGTAAAAAGCGCATGTGCATACATGCATTCATCATTAACGAAAGACAATCAAAAAACTCCATCGCATTGCATAGACATTTTTCTGTGTTATATCATTTTGCAGGAAAATAAAGAAAAGCAAAAATAATGGGACTCAGCCCGAACCCCCATTTTCTCTCTCTCACACTTCCCCCTCTATCTCTAAGAGCTTCCATCCCTGCGACGCGCTCTCTTTCCCCTGCGGGGGGATGACGCACCACCGCTACCTGAGCCAGACTCCTCCTCAGACAAAGCGGGCGACAACAAGAAGAAAGGAACAGGAACTGCATCCCAAATATGGGCAGTCGCCAAAGATATCCAGTCCCTAATGTCCCTCAGCCAAGTTGTGGAGACCCGGACTTGCTGCAAGAAAAAGGCAGAATCAGTATCAAGCAGAAAAGAAACCAAAAATAAGAAAAGGAAAAGAATAGAAAGGTATACCAAAGGACGGAGAACCTCCTCTATCAAACCCAGCTCCTCCGAGTCCATCGTATGAGGACGATTCAACATAGGCACCATCCCTCCATTAGCCCGTCGGATGTTGTATGAAGGAGTATGCGACCTCACAAAAGGTACCTCCGAGGTCGCCACCGCTGTAAATGTCGACGGACCACCACCGCTATGGGAGGACCCCACTGGCCAACTCGAACCCACAAGAGGGAAAGGTAGTGCATCATATATGCTGAGCGCCATCAGCCAACTCATCATAAAGTCCACATAATCATACGGCACAATTATATCAGTGTATAACAGATAGGACTCGCCGATCATCGCCGCGATCCTCGCATCCTCTGACAGCAATCGCTCACGCCTCATAGACATAGGGGCCTTCGCAGGTGGCACCACCACCTCCTCCTCAGCAATCTGTCAGACCACCCACTCCCCGAGATACTAAGAGTGGCCAAACTCATGCGCCAGTAAATGCCTCATCTGCACATTCACCCCAGTCGACCCCGTGTCCTGAACAGTCACCCCCAAGGGTAAAAGGTCACCTGAAAAATCCCTAGCAGATATAAGTCAATATAGAATCGAGCACACAAAGATGTCAAACCCCGCAAAATCCGACAGACGGGGTGGCCAGCCACCGTCGCCGAACTATGCCAGGCGTGAACTAAATAAATACCATTCTTAGCATGAGACGGATATGAGACATAAATAAATCAGTCCATAAGATAAAAAAATTGAATCAATCTCAAAATGATCATAAACAACTAAGCGATAGAAGATCCATCACATGCAAACTCCAAAAATCTATTCTCCAATAATGATTAATTAAAATCTGAAATAATCCCAAAAGAAATCCTCTAAACAAGTTTGGAACCGAATGGCCCAATAAAACTCAAATGAAGTCTCATAATTAAATACGACTAGAAAAGAAAGTCTAACTAAACTATGCCATAAAATGAATAACTCCAGCAGCACCTCCAAATGATAACTCCGATAAACTTATGCAGCTTCTCCAATTCTAATCCAGAAAAAGATTAGTCAACGCATGGGTCAGAGCCAAAGCCCCAAGCAAGAATAAACACTACTCCCCTCAAATAGGATCCTTGCATCCAGACAGTAGCATTATACGCAATAAATATCACATAGAATATTTCAAATTAAACGCGATAAATATAAATCACTATTACCCACAGAAATCCCAATTTATAAAGGCACACCAATATGATTTTAAATTCCCAAGTACCACGATGTTAATTTCATTAAATTAACCATCTTCTATTATAAGCTCATTTTATTATGGCGGTCCTCCCACCTCGGGTGATTTCTCTACCAAAATACACATCCCCTCGTCAAAACGTCAGCTAACCCGTTTACACTGTCGGCCCTCGCTGATTGACGAGCACGACATAAAACGTCGGCTGGCCCGTTTAAACTGTCGGCAATATATTTTAATACCCGTCTTATTATCTTAGGTATTAGTTCTCAATTTCTCAATTCACAATTTATAAACACCCCACCCTTTAATCGATGTGAGATCCTCAAAATACCCCTTAGTCCCATACCTAAGGGTCCCCAAGTTATCAATACGTCCTAACCTATGTATAGGAGGATTTTCTAACATAAATCATAACTTAGTCTCATACCTAGACTAGCGTAACGACGATAAAGTAATAAAAATCATACCTCCCCAACACAATAAAATCGTGATAATTTTCCCTCACTAGTCCCATTCCTATAAGGCATTCTAAAATATAGGGAGATCAATAATACCCAACAACCCGTCATCACAATGATAATTAATAATACCAACAAGTCATACCAATAAGAATAATTAATCAACGTATAAAACTAATCATGATAGTCCAATTCAATTAAATCTTTAATTTAATTATCACCACGTCAACAATACCCAAATAATCTCATTTAATAATTTTAAATTAAATATACCAAGTTTTCATCATATATACATCAAAAATAAAATTTCATTAACTTTACATGTATTACATGAGTTATACCCACCCAAAAATTATTTATTATAAAACTAGGGTTTTTCTACATGCAACCTACACCAATAAAACTCAAAATCACTCATGAATCCTACGTACCCAAAGGGTTATGAATATTATTCAGATTAAAATATTTTATAAAAACAGTCCCATTACTAATTATTTTTAAGAACACATATAATTAAGTGTTTAGGCGACACTTAAAACGCATAATACTAAAGGAAAAGAATAGAGTATTCATGCCTATAAAGATTGTCTTAAAAATCTGACTAGAAATCTGGATTTCTCTCAAAAAATTAGCAAAGAAGTATTCTTCGACCGATCTTGATTAAACCCCAAATAAGCCTTCAAATCTGGTGACAAAACCTTGATTATGTTGGAGGTTGATGATTATGGTTGAGAGGAAATATTTTTAGAAGTGTTCTCTGGTGAAAAACTTAAGAAAAAGTGATTATGAGAAGTCCCCCCACGAATTAGAGTCATTATATAGTCATTAAGAAACCTAATCCTAATAGAACTCTAATAAGATACAAACACTAAAAAATTTATTTCGGACGATCGAACCGTTGGAATTAGATGAAATATTACAGAGAATTAGCTGAAGACGAGAGGAAGCTATAAAAAAAATTCAGCTCGATCGGACCGTTTAATATTTTTTTTCTAGAGAGTTTTATGCTCCGAGGACTCTTAGAGAGTTTTATGTTTTGAGGACTATTCTATATAATAAAAATGCAATTAAAACTCCATTTTAATTTCGATTCCAATTCCGTTTGAAAATTTATTTTTCAAATATAAAAACCAACATTTAAAATATAAAATTTATAAAATCCAAAATTTTATTTTTGTCCGATTATTCCAATTAATTAATTAAATTAATTATCAAAAATACGAGGTGTCACATACTTCCCCACTAGCAAAGAATTTCGACCTCGAAATAAGACGAAGCACACACATAAAAAGTAAATTACGCAAACTAAACTAAGGCTCGCATATGCCTACTCGTATAATGCCATAATTGGACACCCATATACCCAATCCTACACGCACCTACCCCACGAACAAAAAAAATAATATATATCGCCTATATATATGCATAACTATGAAAATAACAGCGTACCATGTGCTCTCGCGAATCACCACTCGATTCTATCTCCAATAATTTTTATAACACATAAATCCTCAAACCAAATCACATCGCAACATCGATATAAGATATACCCAAACTTTATACTAATGATCTTCCAAATAGATATCGTCTCCAAAAATCAACTCTACGCATCCTCACATCAAATTTACTAATTTTAAACTCGATGCCTACAACGCCTTTACCACTAGGCTCTACGTCTCCAAGAAACACATCTAACGTGTATGCTAGACCCACTACCTCTAGGAGTATAAATACACAAGAGGATCAAAGATCGGTAACACGGAAGTTAAACGGACTCATAACCTACGAGACCTAAGACCATGCTCTGATACTATTCTGTCACACCCCGCCCGCCCGGGGAGAGCTAGCGGCGCGCTACTCATCGATAAAACTAAATCAATTCCTCAATTTAACAAGGTATAGAGCATCTAAAACTCACAATAAAAACAAGAATCCACTAATCTCAAATCTCTTCAAATAAATACAACAATTCTCTCGAATAAAAATACAACAACTAACTCGAAAATAAAATATAAATCTCAAATGCTCTGTACATCAACATAAATACAATCTTATCAACTTGTATTCTCGAATAATCTTCCCAAAATAATCCACGCTGAATAAACAATCTCCAATTCCAATCCAAAGCGCCCAAAATCCGTGCTAACCTGCCACTAAAAGAAAAAATGGGGAAGTACATAATACGACAGGTAAGATGCTCAACAATTATTAGCGATGAATAAAACGTCACAGTACGAATACGAATATTCAAATCAAAAGCGAATTTCATAAGCAATTATATCAATATAATTTCTCAGCAACACATTAATTCGGTCACCAGGCCTCACCACCGTACCACGCCTATGCATTTTGAAGCATATCTGGAAAAAGAAATATTGGCGGGTGCCCAACCTCAGTGCCATATTAAAATCTCATGACAACATGCTCAACAGCAAATATAATACCACACAAATCGAAATTAGATTCCAAAAATATTTCCAGATTTCCAAATGAATTTATCAATTCAAATATGAGTCAATAATCACAAGATAACAACGAGAATAATACTCGCGAGATTAAGGAGCATATTGTGTAAAACCACATACCTCAAAATCATCACATGAATCATCATATAATTTCAGCCTCAAAATCTAGTCACACAATCACGTTCGTCTCGCGAAAATAATCAAATATCGTTCTAGCCCAAACTCGAGAAAACACCAAATAAGCCTTTTAATCTAAGGTTGAAATCTTGAATAAGTTTGGGGCTATGGTTTGTAGATGAAAGGGAGAAATTTTTAAAGAGCTCTTCTGGTTGAAAAGTTTGAGAAAAAGTGATTATGAGAAGTCCCCCCACGAATTAGAGTCATTATATAGTCATTAAGAAACCTAATCCTAATAGAACTCAATTAAGATACAAACACTAAAAAATTTATTCCGGACGATCGAACCGTTGGAATTAGATGAAATTTTACTGAGAATTAGCTGAAGACGAGAGGAAACTATAAAAAAATTCAGCTCGATCGGGCCGTTTAATATTTTTAAATATTTTGTTTTCTAGAGAGTTTTATGCTCGGAGGACTCTTAGAGGGTTTTATATTTTGAGGACTCTTCTATATAATAAAAAATGCAATTAAAGCTCCATTTTAATTCCGATTCCAATTCCGTTTGAAAATTTATTTTTCAAATATAAAAACCAACATTTTAAATTATAAATTTATAAAATCCAAACTTTTATTTTCGTCCCATTATTCCAATTAATTAATTAAATTAATTATCAAAAAATACGAGGTGTCACATACTTCCCCACTAGAAAAGAATTTCGTCCTCGAAATTAGATGAAGTACACACATCAAACGTATATTACGCAAAATAAACTAAGGCTCGCATATGCCTACCCGTATAATGCCATAATTTGACGCCCATATACCCAATCCTACACGCACCTACACCACGAACAACAAAATAATATATATCGCCTATATATATGCATAACTATGAAAATGACGGCGTACCATGTGCTCTCGTGAATCACCACTCGATTCTATCTCCAATAATCTTTATAACACATAAATCCTCAAACCAAATCACATCATTGCATCGATATAAGATATACCAAAACTTTATACTAATGATCTTCCAAATAGATATCGTCTCCAAAAATCAACTCTACGCATCCTCACATCAAGCTTACTAATTCTAAACTCGATGCCTACAACGCCTTTACCACAAGACTCTACGTATCCAAGAAACACATCTAACATGTATGCTAGACCCACTACCTCTAGGAGTATAAATCAACAAAGAGGATCAAAGATCGGTAACGCGAAAGTTAAACGGACTCATAACCTACGAGACCTAAGACCATGCTCTGATACCATTCTGTCACACCCTGCCCGCCCGGGGAGAGCGAGCGGCGCGCTACTCATCGATAAAACTAAATCAATTCCTCAATTTAACAAGGTAGAGAGCATCTAAAACTCACAATAAAAACAAGAATCCACTAATCTCAAATCTCTTCAAATAAATACAACAATTCTCTCGAATAAAAATACAACAACTAACTCGAAAATAAAATACAAATCTCCAATGCTCTGTACATAAACATAAATACAATCTTCTAAACTTGTATTCTCGAATAATCTTCCCAAAATAATCCACGATGAATAAACAATCTCCAATTCCAATCCAAAGTGCCCAAAATCCGTGCTAACCTGCCACTAAAAGAAAAAATGGGGAAGTACACAATACGACAGGAAAGATGCTCAACAATTATTAACGATGAATAAGATGTCACAGTACGAATACGAATACGAATATTCAAATCAAAAGCGAATTTCATAAGCAATTATATCAATATAATTTCTCAACAACACATTAATCTGGTCACCAGGCCTCACCACCGTACCGCCTATGCATTTTGAAGTATATCCGTAAAAAGAAATATTGGCGGGTGCTCAACCTCAGTGCCATATTAAAATCTCATGACAACATGCTCAACACCAAATATAATACCACGGGAATCGAAATTAGATTCCAAAAAATATTTCCAAATTTCCAAATGAATTTATCAATTCAAATATGAGTCAATAATCACAAGAAAACAACGAGAATAATACTCGCGAGATTAAGGAGCATATTGTGTAAAACCCCATACCTCAAAATCATCACATGAATCATCACATAATTTCAGCCTCAAAATCTAATCACACCATCACGTTCGTCTCGCAAAAATAATCAAATCTCGTTCTAGCCCAAACTCGAGAAAACACCAAATAAGCCTTTTAATCTAAGGTTGAAATCTTGAATAAGTTTGGGGCTATGGTTTGTAGATGAAAGGGAGAAATTTTTAAAGAGCTCTTCTGGTTGAAAAGTTTGAGAAAAAGTGATTATGAGAAGTCCCCCCACGAATTAGAGTCATTATATAGTCATTAAGAAACCTAATCCTAATAGAACTCTAATAAGATACAAACACTAAAAAATTTATTCCGGACGATCGAACCGTTGGAATTAGAAGAAATTTTAAAAAGAATTAGCTGAAGACGACAGGAAGCTATAAAAAAAATTCAGCTCGATCGGACCGTTTAATATTTTTAAATATTTTTTTTCTAGAGAGTTTTATGCTCCGAGGACTCTTAGAGAGTTTTATATTTTGAGGACTCTTCTATACAATAAAAAATGCAATTAAAACTCCATTTTAATTCCGATTCCAATTCCGTTTGAAACTTTATTTTTCAAATATAAAAACCAACATTTTAAATTATAAAATTTATAAAATCCCAAATTTTATTTTTGTCCGATTATTCCAATTAATTAATTAAATTAATTATAAAAAATACGAGGTGTCACATACTTCCCCACTAGCAAAGAATTTCGTCCTCGAAATTAGACGAAGCCCACACATCAAACGCAAATTACGCAAAATAAACTAAGGCTCACATATGCCTACCCGTATAATGCCATAATTGGACGCCCATATACCCAATCCTACACGCACCTACCCCACGAACAACAAAATAATATATATCGCCTATATATATGCATAATTAAGAAAATAACGGCGTACCATGTGCTCTCGCGAATCACCACTCGATTCTATCTCCAATAATCTTTATAACACATAAATCCTCAAACCAAATCACATCGCTGCATCGATATAAGATATACCCAAACTTTATACTAATGATCTTCCAAATAGATATCATCTCCAAAAATCAACTCTACGCATCCTCACATCAAGCTTACTAATTCTAAACTCGATGCGTACAATTCCTTTACCACAAGACTCTACGTCTCCGAGAAACACATCTAACGTGTATGCTAGACCCACTACCTCTAGGAGTATAAATCAACAAAGAGGATCAAAGATCGGTAATGCGGAAGTTAAACGGACTCATAACCTACGAGACCTAAGACCATGCTCTGATACCATTCTGTCACACCCCGCCCGCCCGGGGAGAGCGAGCGGCGCGCTACTCATTGATAAAACTAAATTAATTCCTCAATTTAACAAGGTATAGAGCATCTAAAACTCACAATAAAAACAAGTATCTACTAATCTCAAATCTCTTTAAATAAATACAAAAATTTTCTCGAATAAAAATACAACAACTAACTCGAAAATAAAATACAAATCTCCAATGCTCTGTACATCAACATAAATACAATCTTCTCAACTTGAATTCTCGACTAATCTTCCCAAAATAATCCACGCTGAATAAACAATCTCCAATTCCAATCCAAAGCACCCAAAATCCGTGCTAACCTGTCACTAAAAGTAAAAATGGGGAAGAACACAATACGACAGGAAAGATGCTCAACAATTATTAGCGGTGATTAAAACGTCACAATACGAATACGAATATTCAAATCAAAAGTGAATTTCATAAGCAATTATATCAATATAATTTCTCAACAACACATTAATTCGGTCACCAGGCCTCACCACCGTACCGCGCCTATGCATTTATAAGCATATCCGGAAAAAGAAATATTGGCGGGTGCCCAACCTCAGTGCCATACTAAAATATCATGACAACATGCTCAACACCAAATATAATACCACAGGAATTGAAATTAGATTCCAAAAAATATTTCCAGATTTCCAAATGAATTTATCAATTCAAATATGAGTCACTAATCACAAGAAAACAACGAGAATAATACTCGCGAGATTAAGAAGCATATTGTGTAAAACCCCATACCTCAAAATCATCACATGAATCATCACATAATTTCAGCCTCAAAATCTAATCACACCATCACGTTCGTCTCATGAAAATAATCTAATCTCGTTCTAGCCCAAACTCGAGAAAACACCAAATAAGCCTTCTAATCTAAGGTTGAAATCTTGAATAAGTTTGGGGCTATGGTTTGTAGATGAAAGGGAGAAACTTTTAAAGAGCTCTTCTGGTTGAAAAGTTTGAGAAAAAGTGATTATGAGAAGTCCCTCCATGAATTAGAGTCATTATATAGTCATTAAGAAACCTAATCCTAATAGAACTCTAATAAGATACAAACACTAAAAAATTTATTCCGGACGATCAGACCGTTGGAATTAGAAGAAATTTTATAGAGAATTAGCTGAAGACGAGAGGAAGCTATAAAAAAAATTCAACTCGATCGGGCCGTTTAATATTTTTAAATATTTTTTTTTCTAGAGAGTTTTATGCTCCGAGGACTCTTAGAGAGTTTTATATTTTGAGGACTCTTCTATATAATAAAAAATGCAATTAAAAATTCATTTTAATTCCGATTCCAATTCCGTTTGAAAATTTATTTTTAAAATATAAAAACCAACATTTTAAATTATAAAATTTATAAAATCCAAAATTTTATTTTTGTCCGATTATTCCAATTAATTAAATTAATTATCAAAAATACGAGGTGTCACATACTTCCCCACTAGCAATGAATTTCGTCCTCGAAATTAGACGAAGCACACACATCAAACGTAAATTACGCAAAATAAACTAAGGCTCGCATATGCCTACCCGTATAATGCCATAATTGGACGCCCATATACACAATCTTACACGCACCTACCCCACGAACAACAAAATAATATATATCGCCTATATATATGCATAACTATGAAAATAATGGCGTACCATGTGCTCTCGCGAATCACCACTCGATTCTATCTCCAATAATCTTTATAACACATATATCATCAAACCAAATCACATCGTTGCATCGATATAAGATATACCCAAACCTTATACTAATGATCTTCCAAATAGATATCGTCTCCAAAAATCAACTCTACGCATACTTACATCAAGCTTACTAATTCTAAACTCGATGCCTACAACGCCTTTACCACAAGACTCTACGTCTCCAAGAAACACATCTAACGTGTATGCTAGACCCACTACCTCTAGGAGAATAAATTAACAAAGAGGATCAAAGATCGGTAACGCAAAAGTTAAACGGACTCATAACCTACGAGACCTAAGACCATGCTCTGACACCATTCTGTCACACCACGCCCCCCCGGGGAGAGCGAGCGGCGCGCTACTCATCGATAAACCTAAATCAATTCCTCGATTTAATAAGGTATAGAGCATGTAAAACTCACAATAAAAACAAGAATCCACTAATATCAAATCTCTTCAAATAAATACGACAATTCTCTCGAATAAAAATACAACAACTAACTCGAAAATGAAATACAAATCTCCAATGCTCTGTACATCAACATAAATACAATCTTCTCAACTTGTATTCTCGAATAATATTCCCAAAATGATCCATGCTCAATAAACAATCTCCAATTCCGATCCAAAGCGCCCAAAATCCGCGCTAACCTGCCACTAAAAGAAAATATGGAGAAGTACACAATACGACAGGAAAGATGCTCAACAATTATTAGCGGTGAATAAAATGTCACAATACGAATACGAATATTCAAATCAAAAGCTAATTTCATAAGCAATTATATCAATATAATTTCTCAACAACACATTAACTGGGTCACCAGGCCTCACCACCGTACCGCGCCTATGCATTTTGAAGCATTTTCGGAAAAAGAAATATTGGCGGGTGCCCAACCTCAGTGCCATATTAAAATCTCATGACAACATGCTCAACACCAAATATACTACCACGGGAATCGAAATTAGATTCCAAAAATATTTCCAGATTTCCAAATGAATTTATCAATTCAAATATGAGTCAATAATCACAAGAAAACAACGAGAATAATACTCGCGAGATTAAGGAGCATATTGTGTAAAACCCCATACCTCAAAATCATCACATGAATCATCACATAATTTCAGCCTCAAAATCTAATCACACCATCATGTTCATCTCGCGAAAATAATCAAATCTCGTTCTAGCCCAAACTCGAGAAAACACCAAATAAGCCTTCTAATCTAAGGTTGAAATCTTGAATAAGTTTGGGGCTATGGTTTGTAGAAGAAAGGGAGAAATTTTTAAAGAGCTCTTCTGGTTGAAAAGTTTGAGAAAAAATGATTATGAGAAGTCCCCCCACGAATTAGAGTCATTATATAATCATTAAGAAACATAATCCTAATAGAACTCTAATAAGATACAAACACTAAAAAATTTATTCCGGACGATCGAACCGTTGGAATTAGATGAAATTTTACAGAGAATTAGCTGAAGACGAGAGGAAGCTATAAAAAAAATTCAGCTCGATCGGACCGTTTAATATTTTTAAATATTTTTTTTCTAGAAATTTTATGCTCCGAAGACTCTTAGAGAGTTTTATATTTTGAGGACTCTTCTATATATTAAAAAATGTAATTAAAACTCCATTTTAATTTCGATTCCAATTCCGTTTGAAAATTTATTTTTCAAATATAAAAACCAACATTTTAAATCATAAAATTTATAAAATCCAAAATTTTATTTTTGTCCGATTATTCCAATTAATTAATTAAATTAATTATCAAAAATACGAGGTGTCACATACTTCCCCACTTGCAAAGAATCTCGTCCTCGAAATTAGACGAAGCACACACATCAAATGTAAATTACGCAAAATAAACTAAGGCTCGCATATGCCAACCCATATAATGCCATAATTGGACGCCCATATACCCAATCCTACACGCACCTACCCCACGAACAACAAAATAATATATATCGCCTATATATATGCATAACTATGAAAATAACGGCGTACCATGTGCTCTCGCGAATCACCACTCGATTCTATCTCCAATAATCTTTATACTACATAAATCCTCAAACCAAATCACATCGCTGCATCGATATAAGATATACCCAAACTTTATACTAATGATCTTCCAAATAGATATCGTCTCCAAAAATCAACTCTACGCATCCTCACATCAAGCTTACTAATTCTAAACTCGATGCCTACAACGCCTTTATGTAAAACGGCGATCGCTTAAATAAGCTCTGATACCAATTTGTAAAAGTGGTGATTGCTTAAATAAGCTCTGATACCAATTTGTAGAATTGCTACAGCGGAAATATTGCGACTTCTCAAATAAAATCCAATTTTAATCAATCCTAAATTTTAGTTAAATTCTAAAACATGCATCTAGATGATTTATCCAATAAAATAAAGCATGCTGGATAAAACAAATAATTTCAGGAAAAATCCCCCAAAGGGACAAAACCTTTTATTTCACTATAATTTGTAAGAAAACGGCTTACACGGATTACAATGAAATAGGGTGACATACGAAATACCCGCAGGTGTCGGTTTCGATGTCTCGGCTGGAACTTTCCCTTTCCAGGAGGGCAGCAGTGAAGAAAAAGACGGCTCCTCCATAAGTTACGGCTGGAATCTCCAACATGAACTCCAGGTGGTCAGCAATGAAGAAGAAAACGGCTTCTCCACAAGAGTGAAATTTATAAGGACTCCCTCCGCAATAGCATGCAACTGTCGGTTGTAGGGATCTCCCCACAAAGTATAAACAAGAGAAAAGTATGTTCTTGAAAACCAAAACAATTCCCTAAATCATATGGGAGTTTTGTGAATTGAAAACAAAAAGGGATTAAAACCCTAAAGGAAGAAGTCAAAAAGGATTTTGCTTTTGCAGTATTTCTGTTCGTCACAACGCTGTGACTTCTTAATGAAAACGGAACCAAATAATGAGATTTTATAGAAAATCACGTCGCCTCGAAAATAGAGCTCATTCGAACGAGATCAGCAAGTCGCTCGAACGAAGGACAAAAGTCGTTCGAACGAGATCTAACGACATACTATGTCGTTCGAACGACAATGCAGGTCGTTCGAACGACCTATCAAGCGAGATCTCAAGAGGGCCTGTAGAAAATTTTGATACGAACGCGTGGCCGCCAGTTTCGTATCATTCTGATTTTTAATGAATTAGTTATGATTTTTCTACGAAAAGGAGTCCTAAAACAAAATCTTTAGAAAAATATTTTGTAAAAAATATCCCAAAAGCTCTAAGTGAAAAGTTAAGGTATTTAAAACATAACTTTACCAAAGTAAACTTCGCGGAGCCTTGAATGATGAAGAACTTGAATAATTCGGATCCGTCTTTGATGTAGATTGCTCTTGAATTCTTTTCGACGGTGTATCGGTATATGACATAATAAATTGATAGCGAACCTATGAAAATATGTCCTTACAAATCTCCCCCTATGTCTATGTCGGTACATACATAAAAAATCCGAATTATCAAAAACCAAAATGCCTATACAAATCTACCCTCCCATGAATAAATTTGCAAGACCTCAAACGGTTCTTCAAAAAGTCTTCATCAAATCTCAAAGCTTTTCTCATCAGGGTGTGCAACATAATGGTCTTCAGTCTTTGTACCTACACACATGAGATAAAGCAAAAACCTTCGTGATGCATCGAGTTTGAAATGATATAAGAATAAAGCATTAATAATCAAATCTCCCCCATAATGCAAAAACTCCCCCATAACATGATAATTCTTTCTCCCCCTTTTTATGATGTCCCCAAATAATAAGATAAGAAGAAACAATCAAAACATGGAGTGTCACGATAAAATTGCATAGCAAATATGAATCAATCAACGCACATACAAAGGAGTATCCCCAAAACATTCACAAACTATTTTTTATTTTTCAAATTTTTCATACAAAAATAGGATACAAAAAAAATCACACCATGGATTTAAACTTAAACAACCAAGTCATGGAAACGTAATGATTGGGTGTGAACACATTAGATACGTAGATAAACTCAATCAATCATATGTGCACGATGCATACGTGTACCCCTAACGAATGAACATCAAAAGAATCCTTAGGTGTAAAAATTGTTGAACTTAAATGACATCGTCTTAATCAAATCAACAAATCAAAGTCTAAATGATTTCCACACCAATAACATCCAAAACTATTTAGTGCCGTTTCGAGAACTTTTCAAAGGACGTGCAAACCCATTGATATATCCATCCAAAACTCCCTCATATATAATAATGCAATTTTTATATCTAAAGAGGTACTAAATTCTCAACTTAGAGAAAACCTATTGGCCCAAATTTTGGGCATATTTCATCTTTTTA
Source organism: Sambucus nigra (assembly GCA_949130495.1). Classification (NCBI taxonomy): domain Eukaryota; kingdom Viridiplantae; phylum Streptophyta; class Magnoliopsida; order Dipsacales; family Adoxaceae; genus Sambucus; species Sambucus nigra. The sequence goes on along the minus strand of OX422211.1, from coordinate 326,259,222 downwards.
TTGCCTTAATTTTTTGTGTGGGCTCTTTTCAAATGGTGGCTTTCACGACGTGATTATAATTCACTCGCAGCCCTTTCCCGTGCAACTCGTCATTTTTTTAAAATAAACAATTAATTCCTCACGGGAGATGGTTTTTACATGAACTACTTTTATTACTCTCGTATTATTGCACTTGGTTCGTTTTAAGGACAGGATTGAGATGAAAACACCCAACCAACTTGTGATAAGTCAAGAACAATAATCAAACAAATTCGTGCATGTGTGCAATAAAGGAATTTATGAGTCAAACATGTAGGAAGCAACACTTAATTACATCTTAATGACTCCAAACATTATAAAGCACATGGATGAATTGACCTATTGTCTCAAAACACTATCAAATAGGCACATGGATAAATGGAATGAAATTGTGACTCGATCATCCAAGTGTCTATCCATAAACGGTGTAGACAAAATACAAAAATCTTTTTGGATTTTTAAAAAATAAAATATTTTTGTATTTTTTCAAAATTTTCAAATAGAAAGAAATCAAACTACAAAATGATACAACCAGCAATAGGCATACAATATCGATATGCACAACATCCTATGCTAGCAAATAGTAATCACACAATAGAATCCACAATGAAAGCATATGTGATAAATGAGACGTGAGTAGACAAATTGTATCAAAAAGTAAATCCTTGAAAATCAGGATCACGCGATAAATTAGCGTAACCTGCTCTGATACCAAGAATAACTGCATATAAACTGACCAGAAGCAAACCCATCAGTACCAAAAATCTAAGCATATGAACACCGGGTACTGGAATCAGAAGAGAAGCAAAAATAGAATTTTCAGACAGGTCGCTCAAACCATATCGCTTTGTTGCTTGAACGACAAGGGCATGTCGCGAGATGCGACTTCGCGCGAGATAGAGATGTCGCTCAAACGACAATACATCTCGCTCGAACGAGAAAATAAAATATTTTCAATATTCCCAAAAAAACATACAGTTTTGCCCAGTGCAAAAATTTCATGAAAACAGTACCTGAAAGGGGCAAACAGATCCAAAACAGTGTTAAATCAGTAGCGAAACACACAAATGCAACAAATATACCAATGTGCGCTACATCAAAGTGAGTCATAACACTAGAAAGAGTATAACATGATGCGTCGCTAGAGTATGACAAACATCCAACACAATCAACCAAAAGATTTCACATGGGGTGAATCACGTGCAAGCAAACGGGAATCGTAGACAAGTAAACCATAAGCCTCTAAATCCGATTTCGTGACCCAAATCGATGTGTAACGAGGTGTGGGGGTGTGGGGAATCGAATTTATTCTTCTATTAACCTTCCTAGGTTCATTTAAAATCTTGTAACAAAATCGCCTAAGATGACCTTGCCTACCGCAATGTGTGCAAGTGTAAATCGGGTGTGTGTGTTACCTAAAGGTGGCCCTCTCCTCAAATTTCTCTATTGCTCTCTCCGAATTTGCCTAGGTGGGTCTCTCCTAATGATCCTAGGAGGTTCTCTTCCGATGTTCTTAGGGGGCTCTTTCCTAATAACCTTAGGTGTCTCTTTCTTAACAATCCTAGGAGGCTCTCTCACACATGTGGGAATGGGTGCAACATGTTTTTCAAGACCAATCCCACCCCTATCCTTTTTTATCTCGACGGTGCCTAAAATCTTATCAAGTTTTTCGGACCTAGACTCCAAATCAAATTTCACTTTACTTGAATATTTCAATTTCACCTCAAGTTCACCTATCCTAGATTTAAGTACACGGCTAGAATCCTCAAACTCTAAAAGCTCCTTCTTCATAGTCTCCATCAACCCTCTAAGACTATCTCTCTCACCCTCAACGTACTCAAGCTTCTCTTTCAAAATTTTCTCACGTGCCCTAAGTTCTTCAACTAAAACATCATTATTTTTTAAGGCACACTCTTTCAATTGAGCTTCAAGTTTCAAGTTTGCCTTTTTTGTCTTTAAACATTCAAAATACAAATTATTGTAGGCAACTTGCAACTCACTCAATTCTTCTTCTTCCTCCTCACTCTTTTCATCCTCACTCTCATCACTAATCACACGGATGGGAAACTCTCGCCTAGAAGCACAAAAGACTTCTTCTTCCGAATCACAATCACTAAGGGTGCAAACATGAGAAACCGATTTATTCAATTTTTTCTTTAAATTTGTGGTACACTCATCTAACGTGTGACCAACACACTCACAACAAGGACACCTCTCAGAATCATTTTCAACAGAAGATTTAAAACAAGAGTTCGTGTGAATTTTCCAAATAACTTTTTCAAAAATTTGACATCGAAGATCATCAAAACCATCAAAAGCCATTTTTGTGCAAAAATCAGGATCAAAACACAATAACTTAGTGCAACAGGCTCTGATACCAATTTGTAAAACGGCGATCGCTTAAATAAGCTCTGATACTAATTTGTAAAAGTGGTGATTGCTTAAATAAGCTCTGATACCAATTTGTAGAATCGCTACAGCGGAAATATTGCGACTTCTCAAATAAAATCCAATTTTAATCAATCCTAAATTTTAGTTAAATCCTAAAACACGCATCTAGATGATTTATCCAATAAAATAAAGCATGCAGGATAAAACAAACAATTTCAGGAAAAATCCCCTAAAGGGACAAAACATTTTATTTCACTATAATTTGTAAGAAAACGGCTTACACGGATTACAATGAAATAGGGTGACATACAAAATACCCGCAGGTGTCGATTTCGATGTCTCGGCTGGAACTTTCCCTTTACAGGAGGGCAGCAGTGAAGAAGAAGACGGCTCCTCCACAAGTTACGGCTGGAATCTCCCGCAGGAACTCCAGGTGGTCAGCAATGAAGAAGAAAACGGCTTCTCCACAAGAGTGAACTTTATAAGGACTCCCTCCACAATAGCATGCAACTGTCGGTTGTAGAGATCTCCCCACAAAGTATAAACAAGAGCAAAGTATGTTCTTGAAAACCAAAACAATTAACTAAAGCATATGAGAGTTTTGTGAATTGAAAACAAAAAGGGATTAAAATCCTAAAGGAAGAAGTCAAAAAGGATTTTGCTTTTGCAGTATTTATGTTCGTCAAAATGTTGTGACTTCTTAATGAAAACGGAACCAAATAATGAGATTTTATAAAAAATCACGCCGCCTCAAAAACAGAGCTCGTTCGAACGAGATCAGCAAGTCGCTCGAACGAAGGACAAAAGTCGTTCGAACAAGATCTAACGACATGCTATGTCGTTCAAAAGACAATGCAGGTCGTTCAAACGACCTATCAAGCGAGATTTCACGAAGGCCTGTAGAAAATTTTGATACGAACGCGTGGCCGCCAGTTTCGTATCATTCTGATTTTTTATGAATTAGTTATGATTTTTCTACGAAAAGGAGTCCAAAAACAAAATCTTTAGAAAAATATTATGTAAAAAATATCCCAAAAGCTCTAAGTGAAAAGTTAAGGTATTTAAAACATAACCTTATCAAAGTAAACTTCGCGGAGCCTTGAATGATGAAGAACTTGAATAATTCGAATCCGTCTTTGATGTAGATTGCTCTTGAATGCTTTTCGACGGTGTATCGGTATATGGCATAATAAATAGATAACGGACCTATGAAAATATATCCTTACACTTTACCACAAGACTCTACGTCTCCAAGAAACACATCTAACGTGTATCCTAGACCCACTACCTCTAGGAGTATAAATTAACAAAGAGGATCAAAGATCGGTAACGCGGAAGTTAAACGGACTCATAACCTACGAGACCTGAGACCATGCTCTGATACCATTCTGTCACACCACGCCCACCCGGGGAGAGCGAGCGGCGCGCTACTCATCGATAAACCTAAATCAATTCCTCAATTTAATAAGGTATAGAGCATGTAAAACTCACAATAAAAACAAGAATCCACTAATCTCAAATCTCTTCAAATAAATACAACAATTCTCTCGAATAAAAATACAACAACTAACTCGAAAATAAAATACAAATCTCCAATGCTCTGTACATCAACATAAATACAATCTTCTCAACTTGTATTCTCAAATAATATTCCCAAAATGATCCATGCTCAATAAACAATCTCCAATTCCAATCCAAAGCGCCCAAAATCCGCGCTAACCTGCCACTAAAAGAAAATATGGAGAAGTACACAATACGGCAGGAAAGATGCTCAACAATTATTAGCGGTGAATAAAATGTCACAGTACGAATACGAATATTCAAATCAAAAGCGAATTTCATAAGAAATTATATCAATATAATTTCTCAACAACACATTAACTGGGTCACCAGGCCTCACCGCCGTACCGCGCCTATGCATTTTGAAGCATTTTCGGAAAAAGAAATATTGGCGGGTGCCCAACCTGAGTGCCATATTAAAATCTCATGACAACATGCTCAACACCAAATATAATACCACAGGAATCGAAATTAGATTCCAAAAATATTTCCAGATTTCCAAATGAATTTATCAATTCAAATATGAGTCAATAATCACAAGAAAACAACGAGAATAATACTCGCGAGAGTAAGGAGCATATTGTGTAAAACCCCATACCTCAAAATCATCACATAAATCATCACATAATTTCAGCCTCAAAATCTAATCACACCATCACGTTCGTCTCGCGAAAATAATCAAATCTCGTTCTAGCCCAAACTCGAGAAAACACCAAATAAGCCTTCTAATCTAAGGTTGATATCTTAAATAAGTTTGGGGCTATGGTTTGTAGATGAAAGAGAGAAATTTGTAAAGAGCTCTTCTGGTTGAAAAGTTTGAGAAAAAGTGATTATGAGAAGTCCCCCCACGAATTAGAGTCACTATATAGTCATTAAGAAACCTAATCCTAATAGAACTCTAATAAGATACAAACACTAAAAAATTTATTCCGGACGATCGAACCGTTGGAATTAGATGAAATTTTACTGAGAATTATCTGAAGACGAGAGGAATCTACAAAAAAAATTCAGCTCGATCGGACCGTTCAATATTTTTAAATATTTTTTTCTAGAGAGTTTTATGCTCCGAGGACTCTTAGAGAGTTTTATGTTTTGAGGACTCTTCTATATAATAACAATGCAATTAAAACTCCATTTTATTTCCGATTCCAATTCCGTTTGAAAATTTATTTTTCAAATATAAAAACCAACATTTTAAATTATAAAATTTATAAAATCCAAAATTTTATTTTTGTCTGATTATTCCAATTAATTAATTAAATTAATTATCAAAAATACGGGGTGTTACAAAAGACTCAGACTGAAAAAAGGAGGAAGTATTACCCTATCACTAGTCAAGCCATTCATGACCTGACGTACTGCCTCTAGAGAAAGAAACCTCCTCGACTGCTGATTAGCTTTCTGCCACCGATACAACCGGCAGGAGTCCCCAACAGTCTCATCCTTCAAAGCAATCAGTTGGGTATTACACCATATCACATCATAGAACCATATCTGCCAAAGACGGGAATTTGCAATCAAAAAAGAGACACATAAGGAAATTGCGAATGCATGAAAGGAAAATGCGCAAACTAAATAATACCTCAAGAAGATACGTGGCTCCAGTAAAAGACTGCCGGCAGCACCGGTTGAATGCATCCAGATAAAAATAAAGGGTCGCCAAAGTCAAGCTCCCCCAATCATAGAAAGGGATGTTCGAAAACACCCTCAGGTATGGTAAAAAAACATAAGTGGACGACGTCGTCGCTCGACGCCACCAAAAATCCCCCCAGCACTAGCAAAATAAACAACTGGGTCATTTGTCTCACCTGCAGCCCGTCCTCAGAATCTATCACCCTACCCAACAAAACATCCTTCAGCGGCGACAAACGGATAGAGTCCCCAGACACTATCCTCCCCACATCATCGAGCGCCGTTCGCACCACCTCTGGCCTCACCCGCAAAGAGCGATCCACCTCTATCTGCTCTCCGTCACAATCCAGTCCCAGTAGCTGCTGCACATTTTTGGGAGTCACAGTCATCTCCCCAAAATCGAAATGGAAAGTGTGGGTAGTATCCCACCAGCTCTTCCCTAGAGAGCACAAAACTACCGTCGAATGTGGCGTCTCATCCAGTATAGACGCCAACCTCCCAAAGCCTGCTGATGATACCACCCAATGCACCACAGGTGAAAGATGCTCCCAGACATCCTTAAATCCTGTCGTCCCACGGGAACTTATATTCGACAAAGAGACATCAGACTGTCAAAGAAAAACCTTGTCAAAATCCAAGAAAAGGAAAATCACCAAGAAAAAAAGAATGTCAAAGGTCATTTTTACTTACATAACCGCCAGGGTTCACCACCCTCGAAGAGCGATGACGCGATGGCTCCCGCAGCAAGGTCCGCTCATCCACAACCGACGCGAATGCATCAAAAGAGTTCTCACTCCCCAAAGAAAAAGGCACCCTATCCCTCCATTCCATGTTCTCCCAATTATCAATAGTCAACCACTCCCTGTGTACCACAGTGCTCATAATAGCAGCCATTATTTGAATTACAGAATGCTAGAACGATTCGCATAAGAGAATTGCAGAAAGAGAGAAGACAAGGAGTTGTGAAAAATGAGGGGAACCCACCCCTTTTCATAGGATGCCAAGGGTCATGCCGATCAGCACCGACCCCAAACCTACCGATCGGCACTATCCCTTTACCTTCCCGAGGTAGTCCAAAAGTTTATGCCACTGTCGAATGGCACCCTCCACACCATGCTGACCGGCACCCCCCTTAAATTTTCGTATAAAAACTCCCAGAAAATACCAGAAAACCCTGAAAAATTCTCATAAAATCCCAGGGAGGATTTAGAACATTTTCACCTAGAGAATTTCACACTCCCCCAAGCGAAACCCCTACTTCCCTAGTGAAGCTCTCAAAATCTAATCTCTCCCCAACAACGTCCCCAGTGGAAGTTATAGCATCAAATGGATTTCCCTAGCAATCAGCTCCCCAACTCAAATTAGAATTGGTCATCTCAACTTAAACCCGCAGAATTGGCTTCGACCCACAGAATTGGTCATCTCAACTTAAGCCCGCAGAATTATCTTAAACCCATAGAATTGGTCATCTCAACTTAAGCTCGTAGATTTGGCTTCGACCTACAGAATCGGTCACCCTCATATTCAAGCCCTCGAAATTGACTTCGACCCGCAAAATCAGTCACCCTCATCTTCAAGCCCTCAGAATTGGCTTCGACCCGCAGAATCAGCTACCCTCATCTTTAAGCCCTCGGAATTGGCTTCGACCTGTAGAATCGGTCACCCTTATCTTCAAGCCCTCAGAATTAGATTTGACCCACAGAATCGGTCACCCTCATCTTCACGCCCTTAGAATTAGTTTCGACCCGCAGAATCGGTCACCCTCATCTTCAAGCCCTCAAAAGTATCTTCGACCCACAAAATCAGTCAACCTCATCTTTAAGCCCTCAGAATTGGCTTTGACTCGCAGAATCGGTCATCCTCATCCTTAGGTCCTCAGAATTGGCCTCGACCCTCTGAATTGGTTATACTTTTTCAAAGCCATCATGCGGTGTCTATTCAATGGCAATTATTTATTCCAAACTCACCCGTTGAGGGGCTCTATAGACACCCCATTCTGGCACCCCCTAACCTCTCCTTAGGTCCCTAGCACTTCCCTTCATCACTACAAACCTAAGTCATACCCCAGGTACTGACCCAAAAGCCATTGGGCACTCCCAGGCTTCGTTTAACTAAGAGTTAAAATCTTTAGCTCGATTGATACTGAATTAATCTTCAAAGGGTGCTGAAATCCATTTCCAATGGTCTGCCCCGTGCGCGATTCTAACTTACGGTGTGAACGAACGACCCATTTTCCTCCAAAACCTGACCTAGAGGCCACCGGATGCTCTCGGTCTCCATTTGACGAAAGTCAACTCTTCATCTCAATTGATACTGAATGAATCTTCAAAGGGCACTAAAACCCCCTTTCCAACGGTCCACTTCGAGCCCAATTTTGACTTACGATACGGACGAACGATCCATTTTACTCCGAAAGGTCACCGAATGCTTCCAGGCCCTGGATGACCAAAGTCAACTTCCCAAACCGAGTTAAACTCTTTTTAATGTCTAAGTACATCTCCTAAGCTTTCCAACGGTCCACCCCGTGAGCGATTCTGACTTCCCATGAGGACGAACGATCCGTTTACGTCCGACGATCCCCCGTCCAAAGGACCGATGAGTGCTTATGAGCCACATTTGACCTAAATTAAACTCCCGGACCCGGGAGTAGTCCAAATAATTTCAAAGGTCTATGAATTACCTTTCCAATGGTTCACTCTGAGCGTGATTCAGATCAACGGTTTGCGCTCTACGATCATTTTTCCGAAGGAACCTAAAAGACTGCCAAACGGCAAGTTCCAAACCCTGTCTATCGGCAGTGTGCCTAAATGCACCTGCCGATTGGCAGGACTAGGGATATGCCAATCGTCAATGCCCCGGGCCTATAAAAAGGAGGCCCTGACCTCATTGCAAGGGACCCAAGATCTGAAATCCATCACTCTCAAAAAACTCAGAAAACCTCTCTCGAAGTCAGTGTGATTTCCACATCCAAATACCTTTCCAACCTTCACTTTGCATCATTTTTTTCATCAAACATGGTGAATTAACCACTCTTCGTCATCACCCAAGTGCAAGGGCTGCTCTCCAACATTCAAAATCAAGCTCAAGATCTTCAAGAAGGTCCAACTTTCTCAACTTTCTCTTTAAATTCTCCTAAATTCGCATTAGCTTATTTTATTACTTAGCACTCTTATTCTCTCATCGCACATATCCTAATATACATTTTATTTAGTATTATTTCACATCTCTTATTTTCATATAAATAAAACCAAAAAAGAAAAAGAAAATTAGGGTTTGTTCATAAATTCCAAACGGGAATTCTCACACTTTACTCACTACTAAAACACTTTTTACACACACACACATATAAGAGAAGTCCCCGATTGGATTTATGGGATAAACCCCACCCCTCATTTTGCATACGAACTACGTGGACTTTGATTTCTCTATAGGCTACGTAGGCATCTCGGGGTAAAACCCGAGACTCGAGTCATATTTCTTTCCACTTTTTTTTTATATTCTTTAACTTAATTCTCTTAAATTCTATATATTTACATATACATATATTTATTCTTAGTGGCGTATTATCTTCCATATGCGTTATCGTTCCCTTATAACGATCAACGCTAGGATAATCACGTAATATTTTCTAATATTATTTTAGGAACATTCCTATGAATGACTCGCTTTATCTCTTACGTGAAACAAGTCGATGATTCATATCTCCATTACATATACACATGCACACATATCACGGGGAAATAAAGGAAAATAATAACCATCCATGAGAGACAGCAAGGGAGAAATGGGTGCCTAACACCGTCCCATTTCGTAACTTAGCCTCCGGACCCTTTTCGAATCATTTTGGTTTCGTATGTATCAGTATGTATTTGGATGTTGTCCTTCGGTATGGCTCCCTTTTTCTTTTGTCTGTTTTGAGTAAAATAGAGTGACGACTCCATCTCTCTATATTTTTCACCTCATCACCGACACCGGCCGAAGTGCTCCCGAGAGGGATGCGCGGGACCAAGATCCTCTGGAAGTAGAAGACGCCCCCGCTTATTTTGTCTCCCTCTCCCACTGCGAGGATCGGGGATGGCCACAGATGTTATTATTGGATGGGTCTAACCACAAATTTAATAGTGAACAATTCATGAACCATCCTTGTAAATACACTAACACTAAGGAATAACGAAATTAATTTGGATAGGTTTCGAGCCTTGTAGTATAAGATAACCATGAGCATATGGTTTTGGACAATCAAATTATAAGGGGAATTCCAAACATGTTTTCGAAGGGCCTTCTAGGGTTACCACCGCAGAGGGAGATTAACTTTCCGATAGAGTTACATTCAGGTGTCTTACCCATTTCTATTCCTCCAGATCGTTTGGCTCCCCTAAACTTAATGAACTGAAGATTCAGTTATAAATTTTATTGTCCAATGACTTTATTAGACTAAGTGTGTCACCATGAGGCGCACCAGTTCTTTTTACTAAGAAGAAGGATAATCCACTTATAATCTGCATTGACTACATACAATTGAATAGAGTCACAATTAAGATCAAATATCCTATGACCAGAAGTGATGACCTATTCGATCAGTCACGAGGCATTGGTACATTTTTAAAGATATACCTTTAATATGGTTATCATCAATTGCGGGTTAAAACTAAGGATATTCAAAAGATAGAATTTCAAGAAAGATATAGGATTTATGAGTTCCTAGTTATTCCATTTGGGTTAACTACCACACCTACAACATTTATGAACCCGATGAATAAGATTTACCACTCGAATCTGGATCAGTTTGTTGTGGTGTTTGTTGATTACATCTTAATTTACTCAATTTCGGAAGTAAACCACAAGGAGCATCTATGCACGAATTTGCAAATACTTAGGGAGAATTAGTTGTATTCAAAGTTCAGTAAGTGTGAGTTCTGGATGTGCGAGGTCAAGTTTCTTAGCTATGTCATTTCAAGATAGGTAATTTTTATGGATCTAGCTAAAGTTGAATCAGTGCTAAATTAGGAGCAACCGAAGATGGTCAGTTAGATAAGAAGTTTCTTGGGACTCACCCGATATTATAGGCATTTCATCCAGGGTTTCTCTTAAATTTCATCATGTCTCACTAGATTGGCACAAAAGGAGGTTCGCTTTGAGTGGACAGACGAGTGCGAGTCGGTATATTAGGAGTTCAAGGTACGATTGACTTCAACACTAGTACTCATCCTCCCGTAATAAGGAAAGGGCTACGCCATGTATTGTGGTGAATCAGAGGTAGGTTTAGGAGTGGTATTGATGCAATAAAAGAATATAGTAGCTTATGTATCAAGGCAATTAAAAAATTACAAGAAGAACTACCCAACCATGACCTTGAACTGGGAGCAGTTGTCTATACTCTTAATATTTGAAGATATTACCTATATGGGGAACAATTCAAGTTGTACTCGATTCAAAAAAGTCTTTAATATATTTTTAGTAAAAAATATCTAAATATCAGGTAGAGACAATGAATAGACACTACACCAAAACTGGGGGTCCCGTGATCGCGCGGTCAGCTCGAACGAGTTACATTGGTCCTGTGCGAGGTGTTGGTGCCTCGCACGGGGTCGTTCGGGGGTTGTTTCGAGGTTTTGCCATCTAATGCCATTTTTTAAGCGTAAGTCTAGATATTTTCTAATTATCGTCGTATTCTCAAATCGGGGGCCCCGTGATCGCGCGGTCAGTTTCTACGAGTTATATTGGTCCCGTGCGAGGTGTTGGTGCCTCTCACGAGGCCATTTGGGGGTTGTTTCGGGGTTTCGCCCTCTAATTCCATTTTTTAAGCCTAAGTCCTGATATTTTCAAATTATCCTCATATTCTCAAGTTAGGGGTCCTGTGATCGCGCGATCAATTCCTACGAGTTACATTGGTCCCGTGTGAGGTGTTGTTGCCTCTCACGGGGCCATTCGGGTGCTGTTTTGGGTGTTCGCACTCTAAAGCCATATTTTAAAGCCTAAGTCCTGATATATGAAAATTATCCTCATACTCTCAAACCGGTAGTCTCGTTATCGTGCGGTCTGCTCATACGAGATACATTGGTCCCGTGCGAGGTGTTGGTGCCTCTCACGGGGCCGTTCGGGTATTGTTTCGAGTTTTTGCACTCTAAAGCCATGTTTTTAAGCCTAGTCCTGATATATGCAAATTGTCCTCATACTCTCAAATCGGGAGTCTCATGATCGCGCGGTCTATTCATACGAGTTATATTGGTCCCATGCGAGGTGTTGGTACCTCTCACAAGGCCGTTCGGGGGCCATTTCAAACTTTGTCCATCTAACGTCGTGTTTTAAAACCTAAGGCCTTATATTTTAAAATTATCATCGTATTCTCAAACCAAGCATCCCTTGATCACGCGGTCAGTTTCTACGAGTCACATTGGTCCCCTGCGAGGTGTTGGTGCCTCACATGGGACCGTTCGGGGACTGTTTCGTGTTTTGGCCATCTAATGCCATGTTTTTAAGCCTAATTTCTTATATTTTCAAATTATCCTTTTATTCTAAAATTGGGGGTCCCGTGATCGCGTAGTCAGTTTGTACGAGATACATTGGTCCCGTGCGAGGTGTCGGTGTATCTCACGGGGCCATTCGGGTGCTGTTTCGGGTATTCGCTCTCTAAAGTCATATTTTTAAGCCTAAGTCCTTATATATGCAAATTATTCTTGGACTCTCAACCCTAGAGTCTCATCATCGCGCGGTTAGTTCATACGAGTTAGATTGGTCCCGTGCGAGGAGTTGGTGCCTCTCATGGGACCGTTCGGGGGTTATTTCGTGGTTTGGCCCTCTAATGCCATTTTTTAAGCCTAAGTCCTGATATTTTCAAATTATCCTCATATGCTCAAATCGGGGGCCCCGTGATCGCGCGGTAAGTTCCTACGAGTTACATTTGTCCCGTACGAGATGTCGGTGTCTCTCACGGGGCTGTTTTGGGGTTCGCCCTCTAATGCCTTTTTTATGCCTAAGTCTAGATATTTTCAATTATCGACGTATTCTCAAATCGAGGGTCCCGTGATCATGCGGTCAGTTCCTACGAGGTACATTGGTCCCGTGCGAGGTGTTGGTGCCTCTGACGAGGCCATTCGGGGGTTATTTCGGGATTTTGCCCTCTATTGCCATTTTTTAAGCCCAAGTCTAGATATTATCAAATTATTGTCATATTCTCAAACTGGGGGTCCCGTAATCGTGCGGTCAGTTTGTACGAGTTAGATTGGACCCGTGCGAGGTGTCGGTGCCTCTCACGGGGCCGTTCGGTGGTTGTTTCGGGGTTTGGCCCTCTAATGCCATTTTTTAAGCCTAAGTCCTAATATTTTCAAATTATACTCGTATGCTCAAACTGGGGGCACCGAGATCACGTGGTAAGTTCCTACGAGTTACATTTGTCCCGAGCGAGGTATCGATGCCTCTCATGGGGCTATTTGGGGGTTGTTTCGGGGTGTCGCCCTCTAACGCCGTATTCTTAAGCCTAAGTCTAGATATTTTCAAATTATCATCATATTCTCAAACTGGGGGTCCCGTGATCGCACGGTCAGTTCCTACGAGTTGTATTGGTCCCGTGTGAGCTGTTGGTGCCTCTCATGGGGCCATTCGGGGGTTGTTTCTGGATTTCACCCTCTAGTGACTTTTTTTTAACCCTAAATCTAAATATTTTCAATTATCAACGTATTCTTAAATTGAGGGTCTCGTGATTATACGATCAGTTTCTACGAGTTACATTGGTCCCGTGCGAGGTGTTGGTGCCTCTCACGGGGCCGTTTGGATATTGTTTCGGGTGTTTGCACTTTAAAGCTATGATTTTAAGCCTAAGTCCTAATATATGCAAATTATTCTCATACTCTCAAACCGAGAGTCTCGTGATCACGCGATATATTCGTACGAGTTACAGTGGTCCCGTACGAGGTGTTGGTGCCTCTCACGGGGCCTGTTGGGCATCTAATGCCATTTTTTAAGCCTAAGTCTATATATTTTCAAATTATCATCGTACTCTCAAATCGGGGGTCCCATGATCGCGTGGTCAGTTCGAACGAGTTACATTGGTCCCGTGCGAGGTGTTGGTGCCTCACACGGGGTCGTTCGGGGGTTGTTTCAAGGTTTTTCCCTCTAATGCCATTTTTTAAGCCTAAGTCTAGATATTTTCTAATTATCATCGTATTCTCAAATCGGGGTCCCCATGATCGCACGGTCAGTTTCTACGAGTTACATTGGTCCCGTGCGAGGTGTTGGTGCCTCTTACGAGGCCATTCGGGGGCAATTTCGGGGTTTCGCCCTCTAATGCCATTTTTTAAGCTTAAGTCTTGATATTTTCAAATTATCCTCATATTCTCAAATTGGGGGTCCCATGATTGTTTAGTCAGTTCCCACGAGTTACACTAGTCCCGTGCGAGGTGTTGTTGCCTCTCACGGGGCTGTTCGGGTGCTGTTTTGGGTGTTCGCACTCTAAAGTCATGTTTTTAAGCCTAAGTCCTGATATATGCAAATTATCCTCGTACTCTCAAATCGGGAGTCTCGTGATCGCACGATCTGTTTGTACGAGATACATTGGTCCCGTGCGAGGTGTTGGTGCGTCTCACGGGGCCGTTCGGGTATTGTTTCGAGTTTTTACACTCTAAAGCCATGTTTTTAGACCTAAGTCCTAAGATATGTAAATTATCCTCGTACTCTCAAATCGGGAGTCTCGTGATCATACGGACTATTCGTACGAGTTACAATGGTTCCGTACGAGGTGTTGGTGCCTCTCACGGGGCCGTTCGGGTGTTGTTTCGGGTTTTGGCCATCTAATGCCATTTTTTAAGAATAAGTCCTAATATATGCCAATTATCCTCATACTCTTAAACCGAGAGTCTCGTGATCGCGCGGTCTGTTCGTACGAGTTATATTGGTCCCGTGCGAGGTGTTAGTACCTCTCACAGGGCCGTTCGGGGGCCATTTTGGACTTTGACCATCTAACGTCATGTTTTAAAACCTAAGTCCTTATATTATCAAATTATCCTCGTATTCTCAAACTGGGAGTCCCGTGATCGCGCAGTCAGTTTCTACGAGTTACATTGGTCCCCTGCGAAGTGTTGGTGCCTCACATGGGTCCGTTCGAGGGCTGTTTCGAGTTTTGGCCATCTAACGCCATGTTTTTAAGCCTAATTCCTTATATTTTCAAATTATCATTGTATTAAAAAATCGGGGGTCCTGTGATCGCGCGGTCAGTTCGTACGAGATACATTGGTCCCGTGCGAGGTGTCGGTGTCTTTCACGGGGTCGTTCGAGTGCTGTTTCGGGTATTCACTCTCTAAAGCCATATTTTTAAGCCTAAGTCCTTATATATGCAAATTATTCTTGTACCCTCAAATCCAGAGTCTCGTAATCGCACGGTCAGTTCATACGAGTTAGATTGGTCCCGTGCGATGTGTTGGTGCCTCTCATGGGACCGTTCGGTGGTTATTTCGTGGTTTGGCCCTCTAATGCCATTTTTTAAGCCTAAGTCCTGATATTTTCAAATTATGCTTGTATGCTCAAACCGGGGGCCCCACGATTGCGCGGTAAGTTCCTACGAGTTATATTTGTCCTGTGCGAGGTGCCGGTGTCTCTCACGGGGCTGTTTCGGGGTTCGCCCTTTAATGCCTTTTTTAAGCCTAAGTCTAGATATTTTCAATTATCGGTGTATTCTCAAATCGAGGGTCCCGTGATCGTACGGTCAGTTCCTACGAGGTACATTGGTCCCGTGCGAGGTGTCGGTGCCTCTCACGGGGCCGTTCGGGGGCAGTTTCAGATTTTGGTCGTCTAACGCCATGTTTTTAAGCCTAAGTCTTGATATTTTCAAATTATCCTCGCACTCTCAAATTGGGAGTCTCATGATCGCGCGGTCTGTTCGTACAAGTTACATTGGTCCCGTGCGAGGTATTGGTGACTCTTACAGGGCCGTTCGGGGGTTGTTTCGAGTTTTGGCATCTAACGCCATGTTTTTAAGATTACATACTGATATATGGAAATTATCCTCGTACTCTCAAACCTGGAGTCTCTTGATCGTGCGGCCAGTTCGTACGAGTTACAATGGTCCCGTGCGAGGTGTTAGTGCCTCTCACGAGGCCGTTCGGGTGTTATTTTGGGTTTTGGTCACTAATGCTAATTTTTAAGAATTAGTCCTGGTATATGCAAATTATCCTCGTACTCTCAAACCAGGAGTCTCATGATCACACGGTCTATTCGTACGAGTTACATTTGTCCTGTGCGAGGTGTTCGTGCCTCTCACGGGCCGTTCGGGGGCTATTTCGAGTTTTGGCCATCTAACGCCATATTTTTAAGCCTAAGTCCTGATATTTTCAAATTATCCTCATATTCTCAAATTGGGGGTCCCATGATCGCGCGGTCAATTCCTACGAGTTACATTGGTCCCGTGCGAGGTGTTAGTGCCTCTCACAGGATCGTTCGGGGGATTTTTCGATTTTTGGCCAACTAAAGCCATGTTTTTAAGCCTAAGTCCTAATATTTTCAAATTATCCTCGTATTCTCAAACCAGGATTCTCGTGATCACGCAGTCAGTTCCTACGAGTTACATTAGTGCCGTGCGAGTTGTTGATGTCTCTCATGGGGCCGTTTTGGGTGTTGTTTCGGGTGTTCGCTCTCTAAAGCCATGTTTTTAAGCCTAAGTCCTGATATATGCAAATTATCCTTGTAGGCTCAAACTATGAGTCTCGTATCGTGCGATCTGTTTGTACGAGTTACATTGGTCCCGTGCGAGGTGTTGGTACCTCTCACGGGGCCGTTCGGGGGTTGTTTCGGGTTTTCGCCATCTAACGCCATGTTTTTAAGCCTAAGTTTTGATATTTTCAAATTATCCTCTTATTCTCAAACCGAGGGTCCCATGATCGAGCAATCAATTACTACGAGTTACATTGGTCCCATGTGAGGTGTTGGTGTCTCTCACGGGGCCGTTCGGGTGCTGTTTCGGTTGTTCGCTCTCTAAAGTCATTTTTTTAAGCCTAAGTCCTGATATATGCAAATTATCCTCGTACTCTTAAACCGGGAGTCTCATGATCGCGTGATCTGTTCCTACGAGTTACATTGATCCCGTGCGAGGTGTTAGTGCCTCTTACGGGACCGTTCGGGTGTTGTTTCGAGTATTTGCACTCTGAATCCATTTTTTTAAGCCTAAGTCCTGATATATGCAAATTATCCTCATACTCTCAAACCGGGAGTCTCATGATCAAGCGGTCTGTTCGTACGAGTTACAATATTCCCGTGCGAGGTGTTGGTGCCTCTCACGGGGTCGTTCGGCTGCTATTTAGGCAACACAATTTAAATGTGTTTATGGATTTTGATATTTTTATACTTTGGGTGTACCAGTCATACCCGTATAACCACTTGGCATCCTCAATCACAATTCTTAAAAAATTGTCAAGCGATTTAAGTGTGTTTAGGCCTCGATTTAAATCCCTATAATTCTTGATAAATTCCATGGTGGAGGTGGAAAATTGCATAATTCAAGTTGAAGACTTGCCTTTGTAACAAGCACTTTTGGACTACACATGAGAGGGGTACTTGATTCATATTTTCTATCACAATTTAATTCAAGGACTTCAATTCTTTTACGTTTATTAAGATTCTTTTAGACAAGTGAAATCATACTTTATTCCTAAAGGGCAAAATATTTTCGTGGGGAGATGACAAAAATAATATTAGGATTCTATTTGTAATCAACATCACACAATATACTGTATGACAATCCCCGAAGAAATTTATCCTAATAAAGTGGGGATCATACAGATTTGATGTAATAGCCTCGGAGAACCAAGGATGATCGTACCATCTTCTAAGTGCACCCACTTTGCATATTTACAAGTTTCATTGCAGGCTATAGATTTTCAATACTAGGAAAGATATAAATTAAAACTTACATGTGTTGCATCATGGGCTTTAAGCCCATTGATCCAGCTATAGCCAAGACCATCACTCAATTGCTCTTTCTGCCTATACAGAATATGATGGATACCATCAAATAGAACATGTTAGTCTATATGCATAATGTGATTAGAATGTACTAGAGAACAAAAGGCATATCATTGTTTCAGACCTTAGGAAGGTAGGGTTGGTCCTCATCACTAAAAGCCCTCCTAAGAATCCTCATCTCAATACGCCCCTCGTCTCGTTTAATCTGATATAAATTAAACCAATATAAAATCAGAACTGTTAATCTGTTTAAATTGAGCGATCCTCGTAATCTACTCAGATATAATTCCAACCATCTTCCATTCAAGGTCAAGGCTCATCGCAACATTAATGAATTCTTTATCTAAAAATGGGACACGTGCTTCTAAGCCTTAAGCCAATGTTGATTTGTTTACTTCCTAGAAATCGTACTGGTGGAGGGCCTTTATCTGCATACACAAAAGATTAAGGAATGATTCACATTTTTATTATTAACTTTATTACCATCCTCCTAAACCAGAACCATTTTTTATCAATGAAGTCTATTACCTTGTGACACGTTTTGTGATGGAACTCTTCCTTGTTGAGTGCCTTGTGTAAGTACAAGTACCACCAAAAATCTCATCAAACCCATCACCAAAAATCACCATCTTACTCCTAGTGCGTTATCTTACCCGACATAAGGAACATGGACGTGATTGCCCTGATTGTAGTCGCATCATATGTTTCGGTATGGTAAAAAACTTCCTCAATCGCATAAATCCCATCCTTCCAAAATATGTACATACACATTAACACTAATAAAAGCACATAAAGAGGGCATAAAACAAACTAAGTAATTCTTTTGCATGAACACCCAAACGGTGAAGTGAATCTTATGGTGAACAGTGCCCAAATAATCAGCAACTTCTCTTGCAGCGTTTAGATTTGGTGAACACTGATCAATAGAACAGGAGAAGCGGTTTTAGGACTAAAGAAACTAAACGGGACTAGCTCAAGGCCAATACAGAAGGAATGAAGTTAGGCTCCCCACTGCCTGGATGGAAGCATTCGTACCAGCCAAGTGGCGAGCCGTGATAGAGGCAACCAACGATGAATCAAACCCTCCAGATAGTAAAACTCTAAAAGGCACATCAATCATTAGCCTTTTAATCACATCCTGCACAAGTTAAAAGTTTCCAACCAATATATTAGCTATTCAGTAAGTCAACACTCAATATTAACAGATTAATAATAGTAAACGAATAATGGTATTTTATACACATTTTGTGTAAAACCTATCGTTAATAACATAAGGTTCATGATGGTACTTCCAACCATCATGCACACAACGGACAATCTAGCCTTTTTTTCTACCAGTGATGATATTTCGGCTAATCACAGTGGGATTTTTTATAATATTTTATTTGTTTCGTTACAATTCTTTCAGCTACTGTATTTCTTGATAGTCACTGAATTAGAATATTATTAGAAGTCAAATGGATGCTAGGGTTGTTCCTTGTATGTGATAGTTTCAAGGATTATGAAAAAAGTAAAATCATTTGCAACGCTCTATGGAGTTTCACATGAAATTGTTATACAGAAAATTAAAACCCATTATTCTCCATCGATGGCCTCACCAATTAAACACAATTGGTTGAATCTAGTTGGTATCTACTTTTATATAAAGAAAGTAAACTTTAATTCTTGAATAACCCACATCACTCGAATTTCAATTGTAACAAAAGATTCCCCTTTATGAGTATTTGGCATACTTCTATTATAAGAAAAAAATATGTTTATAATAATTTAAAGTATTAAACTGAAACAAAATGAAATTCAATGACCCATTTAAAACTCAGGAAATAGTGCAGGACTAAATATCAGTGTTCTAAAAGGCGCGCCTAGGCGGCGCCAAGGCACGTCTAGGCGCGAGGCTTTTTAGAAACTCCCCGCATAAGGCCTATGCATGAGAAAAGGCGTGGTCAACGCGCGTAAAGGTTGGTCAACGGAGCATGCGCGCCTTTTTAAAAAAAAATGTTTTTTATGAAACGACGTCGCTTTGCATTAGTTTTTTTTTCTTTTAATATCTTATTTGCGTCAAAAGTTGTGGACTTAAATTAAAACAAACAACTAATTAACTTTTGACTCCATACAATTATAAACCCTCGTTTCCCTCTCTAACAGCTCTCCTACCCCTCGTTTCAGTCTCCGACAGCTCTCCTTGACCTCATTTCCCTCTCTGATAGCTCTCCTACCCCTCGTTTCAGTCTTCGGCAGCTCTCCTTCACCTCGTTTCCCTCTTCGACAGCAAACCTGCCCCGCCGAGCTCTTTTACCCCTTGTTTCCCTCTCCAGTAGTAATCAAATAACATGTTATCCTCTTCAAACTTTTTTTTTCTTTTTTTTAATGTTTATACACAAATACCCTGTTATCTGATTAACTTTTGACTTCTATGTCAAACCTCTTCAAACTTCTTTATTCCTATGTCAGATTTTTTGTCAAAGTTTTTGGTATAACATCTTTTTTTAGGTTTACATTTTTCCATACCCTCTTATTTGATTATTATGTTTATTATTTGGTATAACATTTATGTTCATTTGATTCATCAGTATGTCTAAAATTTTCAGTTATTTTTTTTCCTGATTACTGCAATTCGTGGCATTATGTTTGTTTAATACAATCATTTCCTGATTAAAATTTAGGCAGAAGCTGTTTAATACAATCAGAAGCAGAAGCAGTTTAATATAACTTATAGCTTTATAATTCCCAAACAACTACTCTCAATCATTATTAACAAACGCAACATAAACACCAATAACCGCACTCTAGATAACACCACGTTCATTAAAATTGATAAACATTCGTTGGTGATAGAATTGGCAGCATAAAAAAATTAAAAAGGGGTTAAAAAGGCAATAGTAACTAAATGTGAATAATAAAAAAAATTAGTAGGTAAAAAATGCATACCTATTGAACCCTAACCATAAATGGATAAAACAGAGGGAAATTCCTTTGGTGATAGAAATCCAATAGGCATCATTTGGGGGTAGTGGCTCTGAAAAAAACCATTTATAGTTTGAATAGTCACACATATACATACACACACATACGCACATACCTCTCTAAAAAAATTCGGTTCCTTACCTCATCTGAATTTTTTCGGTTCCTTACCTCATTTTTTCGGTTTCTTTATTAATGCTCAAACTACCCATTTTCTTCACAAAAAGGAAAAAAAAATGTTCAACCATTATGAAAAAATAAATAGAATTTACAAAACATTTAATATTCAATGGCCTACAAACAAGATAAATAGAGTTTACAAAAAAATAGAGTTTTCAATGGCGTACAAACAAGAATAATAACCCAAATAGAAATTGATTTTCAATGGCCTACAAACAAGAGTAATAACCAATTTGTTATATTATAACTAATTTTGTCATTACATTCTTGTTTCTTGTTTGTAGACCCAAACAAAAATTGATTTATTGGCCCCGGTAATATAATCATTTAGAAAATATAATAGAGATCAGCAAAAAAAATTCATTGTGAACATCTATAAGAGAAAATACTTACCCCTCTTTATGTCCTTGACCCTGTTGAAATCGATTTTGGGGGTTGAGGGATTATGCTAGTTGAAATCGATTTGGGGGGGGGGGAGGAATTGTTTTGAGGAATGCACACACATACACACATAAGCCACAAATCAACAAATCGAAGTGCGCACACAGTAGCAAGTTTGGATGAGTTTGGTGATTTGGGCCATGAGCGATTGTAAGAAAGAGAGGGTTTCGTTGTGGGAACTTTCTGTCGGCAGTATTAATCTTTGAGAACCTCAAGCTCCACCTTTGATTTGCCAAAAAATCTAAAGTTCACCACGCCAGTGTGTTGAATGAGGAAATGAAGGCAGCGGACTATTTTGTGAGGAGGGTTTGTGAGGGTTTCGTCAGGGGAAATGAAAGAAATGAAGTCACTGTGTGAATGAGGAAACGAAGGCAGTGGGGTATTTTTTTTAGATTACACCTGGTCACGGTTCTCAGTCGTGACCCACCACCGAAACCCTTTAATGAAATCAAACCAACTCATCAATTTGCAAATGATCACGACCCATAGCCGTGACCCACGGCAAGAAATGGTCACGGGCCCCCGCCGTGACCCTCAGTGTGTGTGTTTTATCCTTCGTCATGCCTATGGTCACGTCCCAAGTCCGTGACCCATCCGTGACCAAGCTTGGAGGGAATTTTGGCATGGATTTGGTGCCAAGATGGTCACGACCTGGTCACGATCGAAGTCTGTGACCCACAGTGGTCATGGATTTGGACCGTGACCACTTCCAGAGCATCCATGACTCAATGTGGTAATGAATATGGTCACGCCAAAAATTATGATGGTCACAGCCCAAGTCCGTGACTAGTTGGTCGCAGACTTGGGTCGTGATCCACTGGGCATGACCATTCGCAGGATTTGGTGTAGTGAGATCTCATGGAAGATTATAACTTTAGTAAATTACCACCCAGGTAAGGTCAATGTTGTAGTCTAAGGATTGAGAGCATCTTTGGTGGTAATGAAGTGCTACTATCATAGGAGGATGAAAGACCTTAAGAGCTACAAAATAAGGGTTAAGAGGGAGATCGTCACACCACATTTATGAGATGGTGGTAAGTCATGTCATACAATATAATGTGCTTGATGCATAAGCTTGAGATGACGATTTGATGCACTTTAGGAATTGGATTTTGGCAGGAGAATCAATCGAGGAATTTTTGCTCAATAAGGATAATGGTTTTCATTTACAAGGAAGGTTGGTAATTCTAATTATTTAGGATCTTAGGGAAGAAGTCATGGCAGAAGCACACCAGTCTCATTTTAGCATTCACCCTAGCAGTACAAAGATGTACAAGGATTTATGAAAAGACTATTGATGATTAGGAATGAAAAGGGATATCTCTTTTGTAGCAAGGTGTCTCACTTGTCAACGAGTAAAGTCTAAGCACCAAAATCCTGCAGGGTTATTGCAACCACTACCGGTAGCACGATGGAAATGGGAGTACATAACGATGGATTTCATCACCCCTTTACCTAGGAATCAGGCGAGGCATGATGTGGTATGGGTTGTGGTTGATCGAATCACCAAGTTAGAGAATTTCCTTCCTATTAAACTCATGGATAATTTGGACAAGGTTTCCAATCTCTACTTACAAGAAATCTGTGACACCCCGACTAATTAAATACCGGGTAGCTACTCATTTATTAAATTAATTCAAAATGCCAAGTTGGTTCAGTTAATAGCATCACTGTCGAAAACATTTTAATAATTACTAACCACCTAGTATTTAAAAGTAAGTGCCAAATTTTAAGTTAAGTCTGATTAACATGCAATAAAAGAATAATGGAAGAACAACATAATCCATTCACCATAACGAAGTAATGAAGTAACCAACAATTAATAATAATAAGTCCGGAGGAAAAACTCATCACAACAGTCCCATAACTAAAAATATATGACAAGTCTGAATCCTGAATAATTACATGCCAAAAGTCTGAATACTGAGATAAATGAAATGTCTCTAAAAGAAATGGGCGACATGCCCTACAACTGATAACTGATAAATATCGAGTCAAGATAGATGAAGCGTCTACAAGCAAAGTCCTGTAACTTCCACAAACAGCTACATCTCGTCACTTGAATGAGAATCATAAGCATGGTGTCCTTGTGGCTGGGCACCTAAAATGGTTTTTACAAAAATAGATTTGAAAGCAAATGGGTCAGAGCCCGAAAGTGGAAATCATTTTGAAAACAGCAAGTGTTTTAATAACATTAAAACATTAAATGCAAAATACATGTTAGGACGTGCACTCACATGAACTTCTCACCTCTCGACTACATGTGCACTCCTAACGTACCATACCCATCTAAATAACATACATATCTAACCAAACCGTAATAAGTTCTACCCCTTACTACTCGATTCTCATATTATATTCTAGCGTTATCAAATAAATAGAGGGCTTTACTTAAACTCAGATTCTTAATTAGTAATACCATTCACTATCGGTTAACCCGTTATGTTTCCTCAAAACATTACCATAATTATATGCACAATATCAACATGAAAGTTCCCATTAATTAAGTGTATATTATTCACATCATAAATATACAATACAAGCACCCCGAGACTAATCTGCGGTGCACACATACTCTGCTATCCATCCCGGTACATCACGTACATAAGGATCACGTATTCCGAATCACTCAGGAATCGTTCTCAGATAACAACATCACAAATAATGGAGGCGAACACAGTCACATCACATGGGTCACGCACATACCTGCGCTCCCACGATCAGCAGACTTATTAATATCCCAATAAGCCCTTCTCTGACCTATGTTCATCGAGGTAACCAGTCTAAATCCGGGCAACACAAGGATTAGAGGGCCCTAAGCGAACGTAAACCTCCCGTGATAGCAAGTATGGTAGGTATGTCATACACATAAAATCAATACATATACTAAGTATTCACACATCTTAGTAGTCACCATAATATATTGGTGGTACACTTCTCATTCTCGTACCGACATATAATACTACACAATTTATATGTTCCCGGTTCATATAATAAATTAGACCGTCAATAGTTCTCACATCGTAATAGACACTCACGTCCCACTTCATATTTTCCCTTAGGTTCAAACTACACTACTAGGTTTGACTCCTCATTATATCCCAAACATCCCAAATATCACAATTAATCATTAAGGGAAGGTTATCTCTATGTATACACAAGGTTACGGGACACTCGGGATCAAAACAGGCTAAAAAGCCTACACTGTCAACTCGTTCGAAGTCTCGTTCGAACGAGGCTGTTCGAACGAGAGTTCGTTCGAACGAACTGGGCTATCTAACGAGGTCTCGTTCGAACGAGATTATCGAACGAACTTCACCCTCGTTAGAAGTCAAAAGTCAACTCGTTAGAAGCTCGTTCGAACGAGCTCGTTCGAACGACCTGGGCAGGTCTTCTAACGAGTTGCCGGTTTCGAGCCCAGAAATCCTTATTTCGTTTTTCCCAATCTTCTTCACTCCTAATCCCACATAAAAATCGACCCAACATCATTTTAAGGTTCATAATTCGTACTAAACACTCATAGGTCATAATCAAATGTTTATATAGGGCTAACTCATCTTAAACATCATCAAATCTTCAAATCTCTTCATTTATCCCCAAATTATATGAACATGAACCCTAACATTTATAAATCATCATTGAACCTACTAAAATCCGTTTTTGTTTCATCCAAAATATTATTAACATCAGGATAATCGCCTACATATAATTCTACATGCAATTCCTCATTAATATGTAAGATTCTATTTCCAATTTAATGGGTTTTTCATTAACTCCCAAGAACAATTAGATTTTTTCTCAATTCCTACACATGGAAGAAGCATTCTCTGAAATTAATTGGAATTAAACCACTTGCCTTATTGGAATCTCTGATTTTGATGACGATTTGCTGGAGTATTCTCTCTCTCTCTGCAGAATCCTTCTATCTCTCCCTCTACAAGCTCTTCTCTAATGGTGGCTATGGAGGCTAGGGTTTGTCTTAGGAACTTTTGGGTTTTCTTCTAATAACCCCCGTAGCCCTCTAATCAGATAATGGCTGGTAATGGGTTAGTGGGTGCTTTAATTTTCCATTTAAAATTCCTAAAATTCGTTAATCAAAAATCCCAAAATTCTAAAATTACCAAACTGCCCTTATACGTTGCCGGTATGGCCTAAAAATACCCCGGGACCCAAACCAAACCCCCGGCTAGTGTTTTCTGACTATTTCGACCCTTCCGGACGCGTTGGCGCACTCAAAATGACCATACGGTTTATAGAAATAAAATTCACTTTTTAATTATCATAATTATATACCATGACGCGACTGTCACACGCGTCTCAACAAAATTTCCAAATTGCCGTATTTCAATCTCACGACAAATTTCATAATTCAAAATTCATATATAATCATATATGCACATATAATCAAATACCAACTCGCATCTCGTTAGTATTTTAATCCGGATTAATTTCTAATTAATACGCATTTAATTTAATTAATCCCATAAAATAAATATCAAAGAAATACGGGGTATTACATACTTCCCCCCTAATAACTGAATTTCGTCCCAAAATTCGGAACTAGAAAGTACCTGGTAAGAACAACTCTGGATAACGTTCGCGCATCTCATCCTCGCGCTCCCATGTGGACTCCTCGACATTATGATGTGGCCACTGAATACGCACTAACGGAACTATCTTTGACCGCAGTTTCCGCTCACTTCGGTCCAAAATAGCAATCGGCCCCTCCTCGTAGGAGCTATCAGGTTGGAGATCGATGTCCTCCAAAGCAATATGAGAATGAGCCAAATTGTCTCTAAGATATTTCCTTAGCGAGGAAATATGAAACACATCGTGAATCCGATGTAAATGTTCCGGTAATCCAAGCCTATACGCAACCGGTCCAATCCGCTCAATAATAGGAAATGGTCCCACATATCTCGGTGCCAACTTCCCTTTCTTCCCGAAACGCATAATCCCCTTCATCGGAGATACTCTGAGCAAAACCTGGTCCCCCACTTGGAACTCCCTGAAGAATCTCTTCGCATCAGTATAGCTTTTCTGTCGATCTTGAGCTACCCGAATGCGACTCCGAATCAATTCTATCCTCGCCGAAGTATCCTGAATCACTTCCGGCCCAAGTAGTTTGTTGTCCCCCACCTCCAACCAACATGCTGGGGAACGACAAGGTCTACCGTACAACGCCTCAAATGGAGCCATGCCAATAGTGAACTGGTAGGAGTTGTTGTAAGCAAACTCCACTAGTGGAAGATACTGCTCCCATCCACCCCCAAAATCAATGATACTCATACGTAGCATGTCTTCCAACATCTGATTTGTACGCTCAGTTTGCCCATCGGTCTGCGGGTGATACGCCGTACTCAACCGCAATTCCGTGCCCATGGCCTCCTGAAAACTCTCCCAAAATCGTGAAATAAATATCTTGTCTCGGTCAGACACGATATTTAGGGGCGCACCGTGAAGTCTCACTATCTCTGAAATAAAGAGCTGGGCATACTGTCCCGCAGTGTAGTCTGTCCTTACTGGTAGAAAATGAGCGACTTTGGTCAACCTGTCCACAATTACCCAAATGGAGTCGTGACCTCTCTGTGACGTAGGCAACCCCGTGATAAAGTCCATGGAGATGCTCTCCCACATCCACATCGGGACCTCCAATGGCTGTAGGAGTCCTGCCGGTCTCTGATGATCCACTTTTACTAGCTGACAAGTGGCGCATTTAGAAACAAACTCGGCAATATCTCTCTTCATCCCGCTCCACCAATACTGTCGTCTCATGTCTTGGTACATTTTGTCCCCACCGGGATGTACCGCGAACCGTGAGCCGTGCGACTTTGCTATCACCTCGTGTCGCAATTCCTCCCCTTCCGGAACCACCAATCTTCCATTGAAGCGTAATCCCCCGTCTGAGCTAACGGTATAGGACTCGGCTCCCTCTGCTAATAATCGAACTATCTGCCCCTGACAGAACGAGTCGTCTGCCTGTGCCCTTACTACCTTCGTGACAATCTGAGGTGTAACGGTCATCACAGACATGAACGATCGGGCCACTGCATCCTGGTGTCCTAATTCCTTCCACTTGGCCTTCCACACCTCTGCCACTTCATCTGCTGGCCTACGGCTCAACGCGTCTGCTACCACGTTAGCCTTCCCCAGGTGATACTGGATATCAAACTAGTAGTCCTTCACAAACTCAAGCCACCTTCGCTGCCGCATATTCAACTCCTTCTGCGTGAATAGGTACCGTAGGGACTTGTGGTCCGTGAACAATCGAAACTTCTCCCCCAACAGGTAATGTCTCCATATCCGAAGGGCAAATACAACTGCCGCCAACTCCAAGTCATGAGTGGGGTAATTCTTCTCGTGAGGCTTTAGCTTACGGGAAGCATAAGCTATGGCCTGACTCTCCTGCTGTAATATACCTCCTAGTCCTTGCAAGGACGCATCGGTGTAGACTAAATACTCAACTCCCGGTCTCGGCAATGCTAACACAGGTGCTGAGGTCAACTTATCCTTCAACTCATCGAATGCTAACTGACAGGCATCACTCCAGATGAATGGCACACCCTTACGAGTCAGATGTGTCAAAGGACCTGCTATCTTCGAAAATCCCCGAATGAACCTCCTGTAGTATCCTGCTAGACCCAAGAAACTATGGATCTCCGTTGGTGTCGTGGGCTGTCCCCACTCCCTCACCGCGGATACCTTCCCCGGATCAACAGATATTCCCCGGTCGGAAATAATGTGTCCCAAAAACTGGACCTCCTTCAGCCAAAACCCGCACTTCTCATACTTTGCATACAGCTCGTTTTGACGTAGCGTCTGCAAAACTTGCCTCAAATGCTCGGCGTGCTCCTCCTCTGTCTGGGAGTAAACCAGAATATCATCAATGAAGACAATGACAAACTGATCCAGGAAATCCCTGAACACCCTATTCATCAAGTCCATAAACACGGCTGGAGCATTGGTCAAACCAAAAGGCATAACCCGAAACTCGTAAGAACCATATCTCGATAAAAACGCAGTCTTCGAGACATCCTCCTCCCTGATACGCAACTGATGGTATCCCGATCTCAAATCAATCTTTAAGAAGAAGGAAGCTCCTCTCAACTGGTCGAATAAGTCATCGATTCGAGGCAACGGATACTTATTCTGTATCGTGACCTTATTCAACTCTCGGTAGTCCACACACAATCTCAGTGAACCGTCTCTCTTCTTCAAGAACAACACAGGGGCACCCCACGGTGAAGTACTCCTCCGAATAAACCCCTGACCCAACAAATGCTCAATCTGATCCCGTAACTCCCTCATCTCAGCTGGAGCCATACGGTACGGTGCGCGTGCTATAGGTCTCGTATCTGGCAATAAGTCTATAACAAAGTCTATCTCTCGACTGGGGGGTAGGCCTGGTATCTCCTGAAACACATCAGAATACTCCCTGACAACTGGGATCGAATCTAAAGGAATCACAACCTCCTTAGAGGTATCCTCCTCTATGTAATACAAATGAGCGGTCAAGCCTCCCTCTGGGCGAGGCATCGCCACTACAAACATCTCTTACCCCGGAATGGCAAAAATAATGCTCCCACCGAAGCAATCAATCATGGCTCTATAATCTGCTAGCCAATCCATACCGATAATCACATCGTGAACATGCATATCTAATACCAACATATCTGCAGGTAATACCAGACTACCAATCTCTACCCCCACTCCCCGGCATATAAAGAAAATAAGTGACCCACTCCCCAATGGTGAGTCTACACACGTCACTGTGCTCTCTGCCGTAGCTAACAACCCTAAGGCTTTCGCAAAATGTGTAGCTATAAAATAATGCGTTGCCCTCGTATCAAATAAAACCCGACCTATAGTACCATGGATAGGAAACATACCCTCAATCGCGGGTGGTGCCTACGGAGCTGCTGCCTGGTGGACGTTATAGACACGTCCATACTGTAACTGTCCCTGTTGCACAGGAACTGCTGGAATGGCTGGAAGAACTGGCACCTGAGCTGGAGCTAGAAGGGCTGGTGGAAAAAGTGGCCTCTGTGGCTCATGTCGAGCACCCTGCTGCTGCTGCGGGGCCCTGCCCCTATCAGGACAGTCCTGGCGTTTATGGCCATTCTTGCCACAAACAAAACACTTCCCCGGGAAGTTCCCCCCTCTCTGTCCCTGCTGCCCCCGGCCCTGGTGGCCGTTACCGTTCCTCCACTGGCCCTGCTGAAACTGATGCTGACCATTCTGACCCTGCTGGTTCTGATGGCCGTTCGGACCCTGATGGCCCTGCCGGAAACCCCCCTGTCCGTGCCTAAAATTTCATGACCTGAACCTCTTGTGATCCCCCTGCTGGGTACCCTGATCACCCTGCCTCTGCCCCTGAACAGATTGTGCCCCACTAGCACCATGTCCTCCAGTCCTACCCTGATGTCTGGACTCTCCCGATCGCTTGCCTTCAGTCATGTGAAAGCGATGATCCTGGCAATGGAGCAATGCAGCGTTAACCACATCAGAATAAGTGGCTAACAAGAGGTTCCCTAACAAGTGCTGACGAATCCTCCATGTCAACCCGTCCGTAAATTTCTGTATCTTCTTCTCCTCAGTCGGTATCTCATCCGGAACAATGTTCAGAAGATCAGTAAATCCGGCCTCATACTCGGCCACAGTCTTACCCTCCTGCTTGAGACTCATCAACTTCCTCCCCATCTCCGTGTGAACAGCTGACGGAAAGTACTTACGGTCGAACCGCACCCAAAACTCCTGGATAGTAAGAGTATCTCTCTCCTCCACGGTGGTAATAGACTCCCACCACTGCAGTGCAGATCCCACTAGCTTAAAGGTAGCTAGTATCTGCTTCTGAACCTCAGTGCACTCGTACATCCTCAGGTGCCGCTGAATATCCTTCCTTCACTGATTCGAAACTACCACATCGGAGCTACCTGCGAACTCCGGAGGGTGTGCTTTCTGGAAAGCATCACGAACACGTTCCCAAGCAGACGGGAATGCATGTGCCTGAACCGGCACGGCTACTGGCGCCTGAGCTGGTTCCTGCTGGACTACGACTAGTGCGGCATTTACCGCCTGGGCCACAATGGCTGCAACCTCGGCGGCATTCATCGTGCCCTGAACTGGTGCGGGCTGTGGTTCTGGCGTTGCATTCCTGGGAACCCATTGTGCACGTCGTGGAGGTATCTGAAATAAGAATGAAGTTTATAAGTTCGCAGTTATAAACTTAAAATGGCTGAAGAACGTAGCATATACAAAAGAATACAACAGTCCTAAAATATAGGGCTCTACTTCAAAGAAAGCTCAGCAGAAACATAATAAGTCGTACAGATCCTAATGGACACTAGAACCTGATGCTTTGATACCACCTGTGACACCCCGACTAATTAAATACCGGGTAGCTACTCCTTTATTAAATTAATTCAAAATGCCAAGTTGGTTCAGTTAATAGCATCACTGTCGAAAACATTTTAATAATTACTAACCACCTAGTATTTAAAAGTAAGTGCCAAATTTTAAGTTAAGTCTGATTAACATGCAATAAAAGAATAATGAAAGAACAACATAATCCATTCACCATAACGAAGTAATGAAGTAACCAACAATTAATAATAATAAGTCCGGAGGAAAAACTCCTCACAACAGTCCCACAACTAAAAATATATGACAAGTCTGAATCCTGAATAATTACATGCCAAAAGTCTGAATACTGAGATAAATGAAATGTCTCTAAAAGAAATGGGCGACATGCCCTACAACTGATAACTGATAAATATCGAGTCAAGATAGATGAAGCGTCTACAAGCAAAGTCCTGTAACTTCCACAAACAGCTACAGCTCGTCACTTGAATGAGAATCCTAAGCATGGTGTCCTTGTGGCTGGGCACCTAAAATGGTTTTTACAAAAATAGATTTGAAAGCAAATGGGTCAGAGCCCGAAAGTGGAAATCATTTTGAAAACAGCAAGTGTTTTAATAACATTAAAACATTAAATGCAAAATACATGTTAGGACTTGCACTCACATGAACTTCTCACCTCTCGACTACATGTGCACTCCTAACGTACCGTACCCATCTAAATAACATACATATCTAACCAAACCGTAATAAGTTCTACCCCTTACTACTCGATTCTCATATTACATTCTAGCGTTATCAAATAAATAGAGGGCTTTACTTAAACTCAGATTCTCAATTAGTAATACCATTCACTATCGGTTAACCCGTTATGTTTCCTCAAAACATTACCATAATTATATGCACAATATCAACATGAAAGTTCCCATTAATTAAGTGTATATTATTCACATCATAAATATACAATACAAGCACCCCGAGACTAAGCTGCGGTGCACACATACTCTGCTATCCATCCCGGTACATCACGTACATAAGGATCACGTATTCCGAATCACTCAGGAATCGTTCTCAGATAACAACATCACAAATAATGGAGGCGAACACAGTCACATCACATGGGTCACGCACATACCTGCGCTCCCACGATCAGCAGACTTATTAATATCCCAATAATCCCTTCTCTAACCTATGTTCATCGAGGTAACCAGTCTAAATCCGGGCAACACAAGGATTAGAGGGCCCTAAGCGAACGCAAACCTCCCGTGATAGAAAGTATGGTAGGTATGTAATACACATAAAATCAATACATATACTAAGTATTCACACATCTTAGTAGTCACCATAATATATTGGTGGTACACTTCTTATTCTCATACCGACATATAATACTACACAATTTATATGCTCCCGGTTCATATAATAAATTAGACCGTCAATAGTTCTCACATCATAATAGACACTCACGTCCCACTTCATATTTTCCCTTAGGTTCAAACTACACTACTAGGTTTTACTCCTCATTATATCCCAAACATCCCAAATATCACAATTAATCATTAAGGGAAGGTTATCTCTATGTATACACAAGGTTACGGGACACTCGGGATCAAAACAGGCAAAAAATCCTACACTGTCAACTCGTTCGAACGAGGCTATTCGAACGAGAGTTCGTTCGAACGAACTGGGCTATCTAACAAGGTCTCGTTCGAATGAGATTATCGAACGAACTTCACCCTCGTTAGAAGTCAAAAGTCAACTCGTTAGAAGCTCGTTCGAACGAGCTCGTTCGAACGACCTGGGCAGGTCTTCTAACGAGTTGCCAGTTTCGAGCCCAGAAATCCTTATTTCGTTTTTCCCAATCTTCTTCACTCCTAATCCCACATAAAAATCGACCCAACATCATTTTAAGGTTCATAATTCGTACTAAACACTCATAGGTCATAATCAAACATTTATATAGGGCTAACTCATCTTAAACATCATCAAATCTTCAAATCTCTTCATTTATCCCCAAATTATATGAACATGAACCCTAACATTTATAAATCATCATTGAACCTACTAAAATCCGTTTTTGTTTCATCCAAAATATTATTAACATCAGGATAATCGCCTACATATAATTCTACATGCAATTCCTCATTAATATGTAAGATTCTATTTCCAATTTAATGGGTTTTTCATTAACTCCCAAGAACAATTAGATTTTTTCTCAATTCCTACACATGGAAGAAGCATTCTCTGAAATTAATTGGAATTAAACCACTTGCCTTATTGGAATCTCTGATTTTGATGACGATTTGCTGGAGTATTCTCTCTCTCTCTGCAGAATCCTTCTATCTCTCCCTCTACAAGCTCTTCTCTAATGGTGGCTATGGAGGCTAGGGTTTGTCTTAGGAACTTTTGGGTTTTCTTCTAATAACCCCCGTAGCCCTCTAATCAGATAATGGATGGTAATGGGTTAGTGGGTGCTTTAATTTTCCATTTAAAATTCCTAAAATTCGTTAATCAAAAGTCCCAAAATTCTAAAATTACCAAACTGCCCTTATACGTTGCCGGTATGGCCTAAAAATACCCCGGGACCCAAACCAAACCCCCGGCTAGTGTTTTCTGACTATTTCGACTCTTCCGGACGCGTTGGCGCACTCAAAATGACCATACGGTTTATAGAAATAAAATTCATTTTTTAATTATCATAATTATATACCATGACGCGACTGTCACACGCGTCTCAACAAAATTTCCAAATTGCCGTATTTCAATCTCACGACAAATTTCATAATTCAAAATTCATATATAATCATATATGCACATATAATCAAATACCAACTCGCATCTCGTTAGTATTTTAATCCGGATTAATTTCTAATTAATACGCATTTAATTTAATTAATCCCATAAAATAAATATCATAGAAATACGGGGTATTACAAAATCATAAGGTCGTACAATGCACCTTTATCTATTATTTTGGATAGAAACCCTATAATTGTGTCCAAGTTTTAGAATAAACTGCAATAGGAGTTGGGAACGAATCTAAAACTTAGCACAACCTATCATCCACAGAAGGATGGATAGCTAGAGAGAACTATTTAGATACTCGAAGATATGTTGTGGGCATGTGCTATAAATTTTCATGGTAATTGGGTTGATCATCTACTGTTAGCAGAGTTTGCCTACAACAATAATTATCAGGTAAGTATTGAGATGGAACATTTTGAAGGCTTTTACGGAAGACCTTGTAATTCAATTATTTGTTGGGCAGAGGTTGGTGAGAAGAATATCGCAGGGTCTGAAATGATTGAGGAAAACACTAATAAAATTTAAGTCAAACGAGTTAGGCCTAAGATCGCTCAAAGCCATCAGAAAAATTATGGTGATACTCGTTGCTTCGACTTAGAGCTTAGCATGGGTGATAATGTGTTTCTAAAGATCAAAACTAGACCAGAAGTTATGTGTATTGTAATAAAGAGGAAGTTATCACCAAGGTACACATGACCGTTTGAGATCTTAAAGAGTATTGGTCCAGTATCGTATTGTTTACCACTACCACCACAATTATCTCAAGTACATAATGTTTTCCATGTGTCAATGTTAAGAAAATATATTCCAAATTCGTCTCATGTTATCAATTAGAATCAATTAGACCTCTAAAACAATGTTTTCAATGAGACCAGACCAATGGCGATAGTAGATTGCAAGCAAAAAAATGCTTCGCAAGAAGACTATTCCCCTCGTCAAAGTTGTTTGGGATAACAATGGCATTGAGAGAGCAACTTGGGAATTAGAATCTACGGTGAGAGGATCACATCCTGAATTATTTATTTAGAAATGTTTAATGTTTTAATTTTGGGGACGGAAAATTTCCAAGGTGGAAAGGTTGTAATTCTCGAATTTTTATAAATTAATAAAATTGCGTTATGAAAAATTATGGGATTAATTTAAATTGAATAATCTTGTAATTAAAATTAAGAAGAAAAATCCAATAAATATCGTGTACCATGTTACGTGTGTTAAAATTAAACTATAGTTTTAAATAAAATTATAAATGATTATACGAGATAAATTATAAAATCCCTTTTATAATTAGATTATAATATGATTAATAAATAAGATATTAAAAAAATTAGGCCAAAAATTCGCACTTGTCAGCTGAGAGAGAATAGATTCTCAATGGGAGATTCTTCTCCTTTTTGGTTGTTAACATGAGCAAGGTTATGGAGTAAAAGTGGAACCTACTCCCACATTTTTGGACCATTTTATCATACTTCCTACCCCATCTAGAATGGTGGTTTGATCATGGAGGGATGAGGAACATTTGCACATGTCTAAGAACACTATAAGAGGAGGTTGAGTGACTTTGTCCTCACAAATCCTCCTCCATTCTACTGAGTTAGGACAACCCCTAAACCAAGGTTTTAGTCTTCTCTCCTTGCTCCAAACAATTACCCAAATTCCTCTATATTCTCTTTATATATCAATCTTATAATAAAACCATTCAACCTTGCAATTATCAAGAGTTAAGGAGGGTGTTGGAGGTGTGTAAAGCTTGTAAGGAGCATGGCATTAGGAAACTTATTTGAATTTTTTTTCACCTCTTCTTCAAATAATTTATATCTTCAAGAGGTAAGGGTTCTATACTATTTTCAAGTTTACAAATCAAACATGCTAGTTATATGTACATATATTTATGCTTTACACTATTTATGATTATTATCACTATATATGAATATAGGTTGATAAAAATGCGGAAAAAACTGGTTAAAAGTTGAAGCTAAAACTAAGTCAAAATTTCAGAATGTTAAAGGAAGTTATTTCTTGTGAAAATCATGTTTAAAATAGTTATTTCATGTCAAATGTTAAGTTGATGAAGAAATGTTAAGATGCATATATAGGTTGTATTGGTGTAAATCGCTCCATTCATGGACAAAATCATATGTGGTTAATGGGAAATGAGTTTATTATGTTTAAAATACATTTAAACAAGCCTTGGAATATGAAATAATAATGTTGAGAAAATCATCATATTAATCACATAAAATGGCGTTGCTTTATGTGAAGAAAGTTTAATGTTTAAGGGATTAAAGTTAAAATAATAAGGTGTTGGGGATAAAATACGAAATATAATGATACTTACACATTAAATTACAAGGATACAAAGTTTAAAATGAAATATTGTCAATTTGTAAGAATAAGTCTTGAAATAACAAAAGGTAGTTTTTAAACAAAAAGTGTCATTTTATGAAAAGTATAGATTTAGTAGTAACATATGCAAACATGAATATTATTTTGAAAAGTTAGTTCAAAATGAAATAATGTGAATACAAAAAATGATAATAAAAAATATAGAAGGTTCAAAGTTAATAAATTAGAAATATAAGTCTTGGAATGATAAAAGTGCTATTTTAGTATAAAAAGGATTATTTATGAAAAATTAGGACTTATGAGTAAATTTTCCAAACTAAAGGACTTTAGTTAAAAGATTTATATTTTATGTGGTGAAAACTCCTATTTTGTAATGTAAAATTTAAAAGAAACATTTTTAGTAAAATTTATAAAACGCAAGTTTACAAGTGTTCGTG
This sequence comes from Sambucus nigra, assembly GCA_949130495.1. Lineage (NCBI taxonomy): Eukaryota > Viridiplantae > Streptophyta > Magnoliopsida > Dipsacales > Adoxaceae > Sambucus > Sambucus nigra. The sequence goes on along the minus strand of OX422211.1, from coordinate 326,223,148 downwards.
GATAATGAAAAGTGTAATAAAGTGTGTAAATGGGTATTTAAAGAAATACCAAGTTTAAGGTAAAGTGAAAATAGACTTTTATAAAGTGTGAAACTTAATCGGAATTTGCCTCGTTTCGGGCATTTAACTTATCGTCCGAAAAAAAGGAAATAAAGGAAAAAAGTTTAAAAGTGAATAAGATAGAAAGACAGAGAGGAAAATGGGTTACAAAGAAGTAACAAGTAAAATACACTCGAAGATAATCAAAAAATTTAAGAAGGATCCGGATCCCTAGGGTTAGGCTTAATGCTTAGAAGGGTCTGGATCCCTAGGGTTTGGCTTAATGCTTGGACCCCCGATAACTGATCAATAGCATATTCTAGCATGATGAGAGTCGGTGAACGACCGTATAGAACTCATAAACTATTACCTTGATTAATCAAATGAAAAGATTATTGTGAGCATGATACTCATTAATGTAAATACAAGTTATGAAACAACTTGGAAAAATATAAAATTACGTTAATGGTTAAATTAACAGGATATGGGCATTGTTAAAAGACAGGTTATGTGTGAGAGGGATCATTGCTTGGGTTACATGGTCAAAACGTCAATTGCACGTCACGTTGCATTTTGCATACGAATACTTAATCAAATGAAGAATGATTTCATAATTGCTAAAATACACTCTATATGTATAGATATTCTTTGTACTTATTACTCTGCTAGCATTTCTCCTACTGGGCGCAAGCTTATACCCCACCATCTACCACCCCAGTAACTGTAGATAAAGATAAAGGCAAGGAAACCGTGAGAGGTAAGGAAGGATGTACGCATAGTAAAGTTTTATTTACTATTTACCTTAAACATGTTGTTTAAATGGAACTTTAACTATGTTATTTGGAATTATTTTGAAGCATTTTAATTTTGGTTTGTAGTAAGACGGGATGAGGTGGACTTTTTAAAATTATTATTTACTCTATGAAATTGGCAAAAATATTTTTATTTAAAGTGTCCTTGTAAACATTATTTAAAAATATTTTAATTTAAAGTGTCCTTGTAAACATTATAAAGCTAGACATCATTTCATTAATTAAAACTAATAAATTTTACGATAAAAATGTGAAAGGTAGATTTTATTTCAAAAGGAGGATTTTCTTAGAAAAAATCAAAGTACTAAAGGTTTTTTTCATTGACCCCCGAAATCGGAGCATCACAATAAAAATCTGAGTAAGATTTTTAAATATGAACCTCTCCCTCACGATTTTCAACATCTTCATCATCCTCTTGGAAGCTTTTGTACTGGAACTCTTTGCCATTTGCCTCTACATTGTCTTCAACAGGAAAATACTTTAGACTTTGTTCCCTAGTTTTTTTGTTTCAAACTCAAACCATAATTTTAGACATTCAATAAGAATATTTTGAGAATTAAATAAAAAATTAATGAGGTGGCTATTAGTTTCACTATTAAGTCAACAAATCTCCCTAAAATGAAGACCAAGTGTCAAAAAAGTGAAGTAGCAAAGGTTAAGAAAGTGAACTAGCAAAGGTTAACTCAATACTAAAGAAAAATGGGGTGCAAGTATGTATGAAACCAAATAGATCGAAAAACACGAACTGAACCCCTTTTTTAGTTTTTTATTTTTCGATCCGAAATCGGTATGAAATTATAAGTACTGAAAATATTCAATTCAATTTTCATTTTCAATCGTAAAATTCGGGTTTGGATCGGACCAGACTGATTTGGATATATATACAATCAGGCTCTCCAACATACCAAACTAAACATACCTAGCAACATACCTCATTAAATCAATTGGGTTATAAGGCTAGTGGGTCGGGATTTTTTTAATAAAAATGTGTCAATATATAGACAATCAAGCTCTCCAACATATCCAACTAAACACACGTAGCAACATACCACATTAAATCGGGTGGGTTATAAGGATAATGGGTTGGTTTTTTTAATTGAAACAGGTCATCATATAAATAAAAAAAACATGAAATAACCCATCCATCCTAGGTTTTCTTAAAAACCTCTCAATGGTAAGTAGCTTGAGTTCCCATCTCTCAGCCACGCAACCCCTTCGCTGACCTAGGTTGCCTACACTTGCCCAATTCAGGTAAGCCCTACTGTTTTGGTTGTTTTCATCTATGTCATTATATCCATTGCCATTTTTCCCAGTAATATTTGTTTTCACTGCCTTTGATTGCGTGATTTTCAGCAGCGAAACAATTTTTTTCTGATATACACATGTTTTTTTACGATATACACTGGTAATTTTGGTTATTTATGGTTAACAGCAACACATTCCTGCGATTTTGGTTATACCACAACAACCTTTTTTTTCAAAATAATCCTAACTCGGTGCCATTTATTTTCTACAATATTATTTTTTTGGATTATGACATTTTTTGTACTGCCACTATTTATTAGTTTTAATTATGAACTAATACTAGTTTGTTATAATTTATTTATTTTATTTGTTCATAACTTAGTATTTGTTAATTTAATTTTTCAGGTTAATAGGTTCTTCCGCTAATTTAGAAGAAAATGAGTTTTTTTTATCTGTTTCAAATGAAGAAATGCAATTGTGGTAGTGTTGCCAATGTGAAAATCACGCAATCGAACACTAATAATAATCGGGCATGATGTGTTATACATGTGAAGGATGTAAAAATTATTAGTTCGGATGGTGTACTCCGACTTCAATTGATCATTTGTCAACATCAGCGAGTAGTCAAGCGTCGGAGAGAGTTTTTGGTAAAGACCTTCAACTCACACCGTTGATTGTTAATTATTTCATAGACTCAATGAAAAAACAAGCAGTAGTGATGAAATTGTTACTCGAAGTGCTTACTTTGTGTTTGTTTTTGGTTATATTGTGTGTGTGTGTATGTTTCGGATAATATTATTGATGTAGAATTATATGTTTCTATGATGGTTATCAATATTGTTTATGGAATGAAATTAGTGTCTTTATGTAGGCTATGTATGGAATTGAGAGAAATTAATCAAGTTTTCGTGACCTTTGCTTTAATAAGGAATGAAATGGAGTTAATGTAGTTTCTATTTGAATTTTTGTGCATAATGACAACACTGAATGCCCCAACATTTCATCTGAATGATGACTAATTTTTCTCAACAAAAATCATAGTTCAATTAAAGCAAAGTGAACATTACATTGTTACAAATCTTATCATACCAAAATTAGTACATTACATTGGTTCAAAATTGGAAAAAACATGTAATATCAACATGTCCGAGCAATACTCGTTTGAGCTTGCTCCTCTAGTTTCATCTCCGTCAAGACAGGAATATCAACATGAAAAGAAAATAGCATAAATTAGTATAAAGTATTATATAAAATAGTATAATACCTCCCCCAGTCACTCGAACATTTGAATTATAGGGAAATATTTTTTCTTACCTATTTGTAGCCATTAAATTTCGTTTATCATGTGCTTTTCGAACTTCACCGCAAACATGATAATGTCGTGCCTTTTTTGCTTTTGCCCTACCTAAGGTCCTTTCGTTCCCCTCTTTTAAACTTTTCCACACCCTTTTTCTCCCACTTGATGGGCTCATTATAATTGGGTTCATTATTGCGACTCATTCTCCTTGAAGCTAGTTGACTTGTTCCACACATTTGATTGGACTTCTCGGCACTACAACCAACCATCTCATTAATCATTCTCCTTGCAATAGCCATATGATAGGAGTACACTTGAGTATCTTCTTCACTAATGAGGACTTTTTAACTAAATCCAAAAAAGATTTATTTAATTGGCTCCTCTTAAGGTACTATACCAAATTTTGCTACTTTATTCCACCTTTTAATTATGTATTGAACCGATAACTTATCAAAATCATGCATCTTGTTCAATTATGCAAGCATGTGCCTACATGATTATCAACTCCCATCTCGTTCATTATTGAGTCTTGATTGATAATAATCATGTTTGGAGCATCACCCGGCATAGCTTCCAAAAATTGGTTGAATAGCCAAATAAAATATTTGGTGGTTTCGTCACTTAATAATGCATAAGCAAAAATGACTGTCTGACCATGATTATTAACTCCCATCAATGGTAAAATATCAATCCATAGCGGTTGGTGTCATATGTAGTATTGAATACATCCACATCTCCATAAAAACTATAATCCCTCCTAGAGTTTGCATTCGTCTAAAAATATTATGTGATTCTTTGATCATTATCTACCTTGATATTGAAAGTTAACAGTGGGTTCTTCCCCTTTTATAACTTTAAATACTCATACACTTTCTCTGTCATGCCCCTTCATCTTTTTAGTTCCTTTTAAAGTTATACAAATCCTTTTATGTAGAGAAAATTATGTGATGAGACCTCAAAAATTATGTTTTCCGTAGAGTTTCCAAAGGGTGACTATGACCCTCTATAAAAATGGTAACAATATATGACCCAGAGTATGACTTCACAATAACAAGTCTAGACTTACAGCCCTCTTCCATAGATCCTCGGTGCCTTTTTCATGTCAACATAATCCACACATAAACCACTCCCTTGTTCAAAAACAAACGTACTCCTTTCTTACAATCTCGTGACTATGTTTTTTCGTCTTCGTATTCTAATTTTTAACACTAAAAGTGGCTTCCTTTACAATGCATTATAAAATTCTTTAACGTCTTCAAGACGTTGAAATTATTGACCCTTAGTTGGTTTCATCTTTGACACTACTTGTGGTGAGTAGACAATATTAGATTAAATAACATTTTCTTCAGCTTTATCACTTTCATGTCCAACCAATTCCATATTATCACAATTCACGACATCCAATTCCAAGTTATCCCAATCCCTACCTCCTATCGTTCCTGCATTATTTACAGTTGCCAAATCTATTTTATCATTCATCTCACCCATCCTGAAAATTCAAAATATATGTTAATAAAAAACACCACACCTAGATCAGTCTTATTAAAAAAATCGAGAAAAAATTCAGATTAAAATGGCAATGATGCAGTCCAAAACATTAAGCTATTGTGGAGTATTAAAAACAATAACTCAAAAGTTTAATCAGATAATAACCCAACTAGAAATACATTGACTGTATACAATAAGATGTAGACAATATGATAATAACCAATAATAAGCTAACTGTTGGATGTCTACAATCTGAAAATTACCCGATAATGAGCTACTGTTGCGCATCATAAAATAACCCCACTGAATAGTGCTTGATATATGAGCTACTATTGCGAATCATATATACGAATCAAGGAAGACCAAAATTTTTTTTAACCATAATCTAAAATCGCTGAATAAACTAAACTGAATAGTGCTTGATGTTTTCAGTGTAGGTTTACAGGGCCGGCGTAGGAAGGCAATGGATAATATCGGCGGATGGGAACTCGAGGGACTTACGACTGAGATATTTTAAAGAAAGCCTAGGTTGGATGGGTTATATCATGTTTAATTTATGTACTGACCCATTTCAATAAATAAAACTCGACCCACTAGCCTTTTAAACCAACTGATGTAATGAGGTATGTTGCTAGGTATGTTTGGCTGAGTATGCTGGAAAGACTCTCTCTCTCGCTCTCTTTATTTATACACAAACACACATATACACACACACTTGCGATCGCGTGCACACACACACACTAACTCTCCTTTTCTTATCTCGTTCCATTTTACGTGTCTCCTTTTTTTCTCCTCCATAACTCTAGCCTCCTCTCTTATCTCCCTCTCACACACCCACTCACCTCTCTTAGCCATTAACCCTCATCCCTTGCAGTGTAACGCCAACAACCATTATCCTCCTCTCTTCTCCTCAGTCCACCATCCAGTTATTTTATCTATTTCTCCCTCCCTCTCTCTCCCTCTCTCTTTCTCTCTCCCCCAAACACATAAAACGAATGTCTTTCTTCCTCTTAGATTTGTCTCCTCACTGTGGAGTCTGATTGGATTTCTAATTTGATACATTCTCACTCTCTAAATTTAATTTTAACACAGTAGTGGAGTGAGAAAAAAAAGTTTAGTGGACTTATTTATAGCATTAATATTCTATTATAGTTAGTTACAGATTCTATAGCATTAATGGGCTGGCAGAAAAAATGTTCTATTATATTTACTCAAAATAAAAATAGTAATGGAGTATGAATAAAAGTTTTACTATCTTATTGTTTACTTAATATTGGTTGTCAAATAAAAAACATAGTTTTTATTGTGATGTTTGTCAAGACAATTATTTTTTAGTTTTTCAACAATAAAAGAAAATTTAACATAAAATATTAAAAAATGACAGTAAGAAAAACTATCAAAAAATAATGCACGTAAATGATTTTTTTGTAAAAAATATTTTATAATTAAATCATGTATAAACCGAATTAGACAAAAAAAAGATGTTCAGGCTCGGATCCTGAAAAACATGGATCGATGTATTCAATTTGATAAAAAATATATCTAACCCAGACTGGACTGTGAACACCCCAAGGTATAAGCATAATTTTACTTTTTGTTGAAAGAAAAGAAAGGTAAATGATAATCCTCAACCCTACCCCTGATAACAACCCATGTCGAGTCGCGTTCGTGTCTATTTTTATCGTGTTCGAATCTTTTCGAGTTCGTATCTAAATGGGTAACTTTTTTATCGTGTGAAAAAATCATTGTTGCATTTAAAAATTACTCACCCATGTGAGGATTTTGTGCCTACTTTTGAACAAACCATTCTTGACTTGGCATAGCATAGTAGAGAATGAAAATGAGGAAGAAATGAGCGTAGTATCCATTTACAATGAAATGATTTCTTCTTTGGTTCTCAAAGAAGAAAGTTCTATTGAAAATGATCCTTTCTCCTTCGAAATTTAATCTTTGAGTGATGATAAATCATCTCTTGAGATTGAATTTCTTTCCTCCCCGTCTTTATTCTACACTGTCACACCGATGCAAGTACCCGATGAATCGGTTCAAAACTTTATAGTGCCAAACCGATGAGGAGTACTTGCTCGAAATGCTTTCCATGAAGGCATTTTGCCTCCATGTGCGCCACCGCTCATTCCAATTGTAAAATATTTGGGAGGAAATTTTGTTTTTTTGAATTTCACGTATTTTTGTCACCCTTTTTATCCAAACCCCCATCATCCCTCTAAAAATTTTAATTGGTGATGGTTCATAAACATGTCTTCTGTTGTTTGAATGTGATTCTTATTTTCTGGAAGGTATGTATGAAAGGGAGGGTCCCCCATTGATCCTCCAAAGTCAATCATATTTTAGGTGGACCCTCAAAACTTTCAACTTCTAGTATATAGTTAGTTAGAAATTAAAATTGAAGGTTGTAAATAGTTAGTTTTGTTTTAATTTTATTTTTCTTCTTATTTCTTACTTATTGTCTAGTGTAGTTAGTTAAGTTTTTATTATTTGTTTCTTTTTATGCTTGGTACCAACATGTTTTACAGAATCATTAAACTTGTACTTTCACGAGATCGCTACATTGTGGGTAATATCACTCTTTTTCTCTCTTTAGCCTGGTTCTTAATGCACATTGATGACAATGTCAGGTTTTAAGTTAGGGGTGTGGGATATTCTATCCATTCATTGGTAGTTTCTTTGATTTGGTTATATGTTCTTCCTAAGCATGCTGCTCTTGTAAAAAATTAAAAATTTTAAAAAGATTTTATTTATTTTTTCTCCTTTATTGGGCATTTTGCCTTTGTTTCCGATGATAAATTTTAATAATTGCCCGATCCAATAGACAACTCAATAATGCATGTTCTCGATTTTAGAACTTATTAGACTTTGGTCCTCAATCATTGATATTATGAATAACTTTATGAATTAAACTTTAATCCCATGAGCACATCCACTTTTCTTGCTTTATTGATTTGGTTTAAGTTTTTTTGTTGCATTATATATACTTACACCTAGCGAGCTTTGGGCTTTTCTTTGTTTTTGAGTGTTATACACTTCTCTTTCCTCTTTGAAAACGTTACAGTAGTTGGTAATCTCACTATTCTTTCATTGATCGCTCATTAATTGAGAACATATATGAAATGTGTTACTTGAGCATGATTTTCAAAGTTTGTTTTGACTCAAAAATCACGTAAAATTTAGGAAATGATCATAGACCATCTTTGCTATATCACCCAGATTTAACCTTGACCTCACCTTAAATGTTTTCCCTCGTCAACCCCTTTGAGCCTTAATTAGTTTCACCTTAATTAGTTTTTTTTAGGTTTATTGGACTTTAAGTTTTTTATTTTAGTTTTATTTTTATTTTTTAGGTTGTATTAATTTTTAGGGCTACAAATCAAACACACACAACCCTCTCACACCCTAAACCCATACACCTAAACACACTCAAACACATCCCTCACCCTCACCAAACTCACCTACACCCTCACACACACAAACCTCATCACTTCATCTTCTTCCCCCAACAACCAACCCAGTCTCTCTCACCTCCCTCCATTAATAAAAACCACTATAACCCAAACCCATATCCACCAACCAAACCCTCCACCCTTATCTCTCCACACCCGAGACCCCATGTCAACCCCCATACCCGCCATCTCGACCGGACCTACCCGGCTTGGTTCAACCAAAACCTCCAGCCAATCTAGACCCGCGTCCACAGCCTGAATCCCAACCGGACCTTCCCACCTCCTTCTACCCCCTACCCAAGCTCCAAAACCACAACTCAATCAGCATCTAGCCACCTCGTACCTCCAATCTGAACTTCCAAATCACCGAAGCTCAACCACGAACCCACGACTCCAACTCCGGACCACCCTTGTAAAACCCGAAGCATAAATCTGAACTTAACCACTTCCACAAAAATAGGACAACAATTTTATCCCCCTTTTTCCAAATACTCCACGTGCCTAGCTTCTACATATCCTTGATTTGTTTTTTTTTTAAATCCCTACAAAATCTCCCCATCTAATTGAAGTTGTGCGTTATAAAAAAAGTGGGGATACGCAGGAGACTCTCTTATCAGAGAAAAAAAGACACGTAGAGAGAGACAGAAAATAGGGAACACTGTGTATATTATGTACATAGTAGGTACATAAAAAAATTCAGAAAAAAAAATAGTTTAGCTTTAGAATAATTTTTAGGTTTATTTTTTAGTGTTCTTTTTGTAATCAAGTGCTGAAAATTGTGAAGAAGTTGGACGCATGTCAAGGTGCATTTCAAGACAAATTTGTGAAAAAAATTACGTATTGTATTTCTTCATTCTCTTTTTAATTTATATCCTTCTTGACATATTATTGATTGTTGTTTATGCACACATGAGAATGTTTGGCTAAACACCCCGTTCAAGGGGTGGGATGCACTGCGAATGGTGTTAATTTAATTAATTGGTTTCATTAATTTTATATTTCTAGGTAAATTAATTTTTAATTGTCACCAATTAATTTATGTAACGAGAGTTAGTAAATTAATTGAACAAATTAATGTTTGAATTTAGGAATCGAACTAGAGATAGGTTTTTTCGAAATTTGAATATTAATTCGGTGTTGAAATTTGAAGATTGCTATTGTTTTCGTTAAATTGATCATACCGTGTAATTTCCTGACAATAGTATAAGTCCTAATTTTTCATTGTGTGACATTTTAAAATTAATTTTCTGAAAAATATTTTATTAAATTTATAGTTTTAACGAGAGTTAGATTATCGATTTAATATTATCTCGAAATATTTCAAATTAAAAAATCAAAAAATTAAAATAATTGAAAATGCAATGTAATCCCATCTCTTGACCTTCTCATAGTATTTCACACTCGGTTGCACATTCTTTTTCATTATTTAGTCATTTCGTAATTTTAGCCTTTAGTAGTAAATTTTTCCCTTGAAGTTGTTTTTAAAAAAAAAAATTAATAAAAAAAATTGAATTGCACGTTTTCACATGAATTGTTTCACCTTGAAAGTTGAATTGATACCCGTACTTACCGCAATACGAGTTATTTTTAGATAAGTTTTGTAGGTACTCAAGGAAATTTTGAGATTGGCTTTTGAAGACAACGACCATACGCAAAAAGCTACTTATCAATATAGCCTTTCGTTTCATAACCCAAATCCCATAACCAACTCCACATTGGAGTTATAAACCATATATATCACCTTCCGTACCTTTGTTTGGAATCATACTTGGTATTGAACGATGTCGTGTTATATGGTTGCAATTAAGCATGTGAGAGTGAGAAAAGTAAAGAAAAGAAAGATGTGAAAAAGAGAAGAAAAAGATAATGTAGAAAACAAAAGAAAAAAAAAAGAAAAGAAAGATAAATTTGTATATGTTATGTATAGTGTTCACTAAGATTTGTTTACTCTCTCCATCGTTGTGTTCAATGCTTTTTATGGAACCATATTCCAAATTTTATATTTTCCCATATTTTCCATTATCCCAATTTTTTCATCCCTGAACAACTTTGAATCCGTACACAATCCTGTCATTTCATAACCTCAAACCCAACCCTACATTACAACCCTATAAAGTCCTATATGATCCTAGGGTGAATTCAATTCACAAGTTTAAATAGTTGCGATAACATGTGAAAATATATTTCGCCTCCTTTAATGATGTTATCTTTCATTGAGATTACATATTTTTATTTTTATATATAACGTTCTTCATCAGGGACATGTGTGCGACCTTGTTTCCATTTACATGTACTCTTTATGCCCACATGTCCCGTGTATTACCTCCCATTCATAGTGATTTTATTTGTTAAGTGTAATATCCGGTTAAACCAAGTGCACAAGGAAATAGAGGACCGGTCGACTGACCTGCCCAACCGATCAACTGGTGAATCACATTTTTCCAACGAAAGGATGCAGTGGGTTTTAACGTGGGGACTTGATCGACCAGCCCCCTGGCTGCGGTCGACCGGTCATAGCAGTATTTGTAACGCCCCGACCTGGATTTATGGGTTACCCGTGAGTTAACTCGGTCCGACCCGAGTGTTAGGTGTGAAGCACAATGAGACAACCTAAATAATGTTGATATTCCTATTTTATTTAATTAACATTTCACTTTTTAGCATGCGATTCTTGTTTTAAGATAAACTACGCGAGGGACCCATGGGGAGCACCCCGAGGTCCAAGTGAACAGAGCTACTAGCGTAAACATAAATAAAATGTACTTACCTGTAAAAAAACCTCAAATTACGGAGCTTCTCCCAACCTACCGTAAATAAAGTGGGGATGTGAGTTTATAGGCAGTTGGATTTATACGATAATATAAAAACGAATGGCAGAAAATAATACTCACACGCTACAACCGCATGCATGAGAAATTATGTATATATCTACATACGTATACCTTTGGAAAATTATTATGCCAATGCATTAGCCGTTGTACTTTCAAAAAATCTTACTCATCCAGATTAATTTATCTTAATCTAATAAAGACTTCCTTTATTCTTACTTAGCATTTTCATCTTGTGTTAACACACCCGATTCGACACTTGAAACCATTACACTTGATTTCATTGGAACCCATTCCTTTACCGAAATTTAAGCCCTTTCACTCATTTCAATACACTTCGGTATTTTCATTGAAAATCACCATTTCAACACAAACGTTTTCCGTGATAGAAAATACTTATTTTTTTATTCAAAAAACTGTTTCCATATATACTTATGCCTATTTTGGGTTTAACAACTTGTTTGCTTAATTACCCATTTAATCGCTTACTTTATCCTTTTACCTTATCTCATCGACATTAATAGATTTACACATTTACTTATCCATTTCACTTTTATCGCAACATTTATTACATTCATTCAAGTTAGGTTTTATGAACACATTCTACCACACAACCCATTTCTTGATATGTTCCACACTTTCTTTATATTTTCTCGCAATCTTCAATACTGCGTATTTACACGGGCTCCACACCGACGGCTATGCGCACCATATGCTCTATCCAGTGATTTAGGGCTTTTCACCCAAGGGCTCCGAGCCCTTTGTAACACCCCATGATTTTTTAGACTGCGAAATTAAATTTTTGGGAAAATAAAATTTAATTAAATTGGAGAATTTTAAAATTTGGAATTGAGGCCCAAAAATAAGGAATATTTCAAAGTATTCCGGATGATGATTTTGAGGGTACCATCGATCCCGGAAGGGTCGAGATAGTCAAAATGTCTGGCATTGGGTTTTATTTCGGCTCCGGAATATTTTTATGTCAGTTTGACTCGAATTGGAGTAAACGAGTCATTTAAATTGTGTATTAACATTTAAAATTGGGTTTGTTGTTTTAAGGGATTTAAAGGCTTACGGATGAAGCCTTCTCATTTGAGAAAAAGAGAGAAATAGAAAGAAGAGAGAAAAGAAGAAGGAAAGAAGAAGAAAGGAAGAGAGAGAGGAAGAAAAGCTTGGAGATTCCGGCCCCAAACGCGACATCGAGGACAATCCAACCTCTATAAATCTGAGGCAAGTGTTTAATCTTGCTAAATAAGTCATTTGTGTATTTTATTTCATAAATTGTGGGTTAAAGAAATGGTTTTTGGGTATAAGCATCAAAACCTAAAATTTGGTTTAAATCTTGAAATTGAAGATTATAATTGGGTTTAAGGGATATAAATTGATTAGATTAGATATAGGATGAGTTTTGATGTTGGAAAACATGTTGGGGTTGAATATTAAGTGTTGGAAGAGGTATAAAATAAAATTTTGAAATTTTGGGTTTATATAAAATCAGCCATTTTCGTGGCTTGCTGCACAAGCCGAATCGATTCGCTATGTTGCAGAAGCCTCAGGTCTTTAGGGTCGAATCGATTCGATAGGGGCGAATCGATTCGGTAGGTGACAGAATCTCAGGTCCCTTGGATCGAATCGATTCGGAGGGGCCGAATCGATTCGAAAACAGGGCATTTTGAGGAATTTTCTCTATAATGATTTCGAAACCTTTGTGGTTGGGTTTCTTGAATTGGGGGCCTTTTCTCTTGATGCAAGAGATATATTTTTGGAGACACACAAGGGGTTCCTCATATATTGTGGTTATGGGGACTTCTTGGGGAAATTTGGGAAAGTATGTACACATGTATACTTTAGAGTTATGTATAAAGATAGTGAGAAACCTCATGGGGGATGGAAATCCTAATATTAGCTCAAGAGTGAGTTTTGATATAATGGGAAGTTAAGAACTCTTATAGAGAGAGTGTTGAGGGCATGGCTCGAAATTGTAGGGCGAGAGTAGTGCCAAAATTCTTATGGTAAATAGGATTCTATTGAGATTAAGGTTTGGGGACCAAAGAGTGAAAGGGGTCACGTATCCTTAGGAACGTTTAAATTAAGGAACATTAGGTAATCTAAATAGGAGTAAGGGTTCATAAGGTAAATTGAACCATCGGTGGAATTGGGAAAGATTTGGATCGTACTATCATCTAGAATAAGTGGTAGTATAAATTCTAGTTCGGATAGTTTACACATAATGGTGGGGGAAATGATCATTGGGATCCCAACACTTGAAATGAGGTTGGGATAAGTTGAGGTTTATAGGCTATTAGTCACGTATATATGCCAATGGTCAAATAGTACTAAAGATAATTAGGTACTTTCGAATTTAGAAATGAAATGTGTAGTGATGATTTCCTACGCTAAATTTTGGGGGATAACCCAAGTGTTGGATATATGTATATGTATTTTTGGGAGACTATTCATCATGAGAAAAATGATTAAATATGTTTCAAGTGAGGAATGGTATTCACATATCGAGGTAAATTAAATGAGTTTGTGGTGACGGCTTGTATTTTGAGGATTTTAATCCTTATAGCCGAGAGAATATATCTCATACATATGAACGAGGATTAGTTTGTATATATATAGGTATATGGATATGTGAAAATATGTATATATATAGCTGTATGCATATGAATATATAGATATATTTATGTGTGGACATACATGGTATGAATATTTAAACCGTATGTGATGGTTTATTTATATGATTGGATCATATGGATGTATATATATTGTGCAAGTGAATGATATATATACTTATGTGGTTAAGCATACCCCGCTTATGCTATCATTGGGAAGTTGCGCGCGTAGAGGGTGAGCATCCTGGCTAGAAAAGCAGGGTGTGGATATTCCCCAGGCCATAGTCGTCCCATGTGTTATTATGATATGATTTATATTTTTGGGATGAGACATGGTGGGTATGTTTCGTCTCATTTCCGGTTTGGAGCTATGACCGCTTCCCGGGACGTCGTGTGCGTGATTTTACCACGAGATGGGTGCCGTTTAGTCCCACCATGGTGGCCCCAGTATTGCTACGTGAGCCGGGCACTGGGAAGATGATAGCATGATGCAGTTTATCGGCACTATATATAGTCGGGTATTTATTTGTGCATGGCCATTGTACATCATATGTGGTATGTATACATGGTCATGGGAATGGATGATGATATATATATATATATATATGGTTAGAACAAAATGCCTACATATATATTTATATATCCTATAGATGAAAGTATATAGAATCTTTGTGGAGTACACCTTGGATGATTATGATGTATAAGATTAATGGGGGTTGATGTATCACATTTAAGGAATATCTCGGTTACATCATCCCAAGGATATTATTGGAGATTTGTAAGATGTTTTTATATGGTAATTTAAATTCAGTAGTTGTAGTAATATAATATTGTTTGTATGGCATAATGGATCTCTAGGATCGACATTGTCAAGGAGTAGTGTAACGGGGTGGTTCCTTGTTTGGATTTCGCTTTGCGAGACACCCCACGCACGAAACGTAGTGCATTGTTGAGATTAGAGAGAAGTTCTGTAAATATTTATATGTGGCATAATGTATCTCCAGGATCGACGTTGACAAGGAGTAGTGTAATGGGGTGGTTCCTTGTTTGGATTTCGCTTTGCAAGACACCCCACGCACGAAACGCAGCGCAGCGTTGAAATTGGGGAGAAGTTTTGTCAATAATAATTTTGTATGCATGTTAATTCGAGATTAAATCATATGTTTCAACCCAAATATAAATGGGTAACGTATTAAGAATTCTAATTAAATAAATTATAAACCGGAATCCATTAAGCCCATTTTGGCATAATCGCTTGTAAACATAATCGAGTAGGATTAGAAAAGGGGTGGATTCTCAGGTTAAGATAGGAAGGCAAATCTCGTGGGTATAGGCTAGGCCTATAATAAGTTAGGTTGTCCTTAAAATTGGGGTAATTTAACTAAAACTTGAGGACACGAATAGGTGCGCGCCGTTAGATGAGAGGTTAGTCGGGAATTCACGAGAGTGCGAATCCACTTTTAATTATGAAATAAGTGCACCGATATTTATTATGCACGGTTAACACACTTGCTAAATATTTTTCACACTCGGGCTCTGACCCGTTTACTTTTCTCTCCTGCCTGTATATATATATACTATTACAGGTGTCCTACCGCATGGATGCCGGATGACCTTCTATCCAGAGTCTTGGGAGCCGTGACATGTGCGGACTGTTGCGGGATGAATCTTGTAGTCGCTTCCTATTTCTTTAAAAATCTAGGTAGGATTCATGATGTATATCGGGTTTGTACCCAAGGGATATTTATATATATGTTTATATTTATTCTATTTCAGTTGTTGTATTGGCTGTGACCCGACAACTTATTTGGGTTTACTTCCTTGTGGTTTATTCAGTTGTAGTTATTTATTTCATTTTATTCTAGCATTCTTTTCTTATAGTTCTTTCATGCATCTTTCTTTCCTTTATTAGTAGTGTTAGTTTGTTATCTGTTGCATATTTTATTAAATTTTAACATCTCGCTTATATGATATCGGGTAGTTAGTCCTATATTATATAGTACCGACCGTTGATGTTGAGACTGGACCATCTGAAACTCCTGATTTAATGTACTATAGGGCTGGCCACCCGTTATTATTTTAAGCGGGGTGTTACAGATGGTATCAGAGCATCAGGTTCTAGAGTCTTTAGGATCTGTGCGAGTTTTTTGCGTTCTTCCGTTAACGTTCTTGATATAAAGCCCTACTATTAGGACTGTTGTGTTCATTGCGCTTATTTTCTTCTGTGAAGTGTATTCACTTGAATGACGTTCTGCTAACAGTTACTTTCGTTTCAGACGTCACTTAGAGTATGTCGTCTAGGAAAGGACAAGATTAGATATATAATACCCATAATATATTTTGGGTACGCTTTGATCGGGGGTATTTGTTTCTCCCGATTCCGGTGGAGATATAAGAAAGAGAACTCTAGCGGTGATTTAGGGTGTTGTATCGGTGGTGGAGTATGAAAGGGAGATTAACTCGAAGGGAAAACCTTGGACTTAGTAAAGTAAGTCTGAGGAGAGGTATATAGTGTAGTCCTTGGGAGGTTTAGGTTGAGGAAATCGTCAACCTTGTTAGAAACCTGGTGTTGGTGACTTTTCCCGATGTGAGGTGTGTGAAGTTGTCCCAATATCGGGAGTATTGCCTTCTGGGAAGAGGGAGTAAGAAATTGGAGGCTCCAGTTCTTTGCATAGGTAGGACTGAGGGAATTTTCGGTAGTCGCCATCGAGTTCCGTCCTTCAAAATGGTTAGGAAGGATTTTGAGGAGGATGTTTCTCTTGTGAGGAAATAGGTTTAGGAATAATGATTGTCCTGGAAGAAGTAGAGGACTTTAAATAAGGACTCAAGTATGAGGTAAAATATTTTTTTGGGTTTAGATAGCGGGAACGTCGAGAGTTATAATAGTAAATTCCGGAGGTGCGGAATGTTGAAGTTTGTAGAGTAGTGGTTATTCGTCTTATGAATGGGCTAGGGAGTGTAATTGTAGTGCCCCAATGAGGGAAGAACTTAGTTTATAGAAAGGTGTTGGTGTGATGTATAGGAATGGTGTAACTGAGAGGTTCAAAGTTTGGTAGATTTATTTTGAACGGAGAATTTAGCCCATCTACGTGCTAGTTTTGAGAATTAGGTACTGGTTAGAGTATTGTAATTATTGAGGCCTTGTGTCCTAAACACAAGGTGTTTGTTTGGCGTGTCGGGAGACGCGGAATTTATTTATATTATATTATTATATAGGCCTTTGGGCAATATCTAAAAATATGAAGAAAAAAAATTTATACAAAACCATAACCCTAGTTCAACTAATCTCAATCCCTGACCTAGCTACACAGTAGTGTATTGGGAAGGGTCCTTGTTTGGATTTCGCTTGTGAGACCTCCCCCGCACGAAGGTGGCTAGCGTCAGGAATTGAGGAGAGTTCAACCATTGGAAATTTTCAAACTTTTATATATTTAATATGTTATTATAGATTATAGTGGTGATAGTATATGATGATTTGAGGCTGATGGAGCCAGATTTTGATTCTACGAGTAAAGCTCGGGTACGGGGTGTATAGGGGCCCTGGGTAGTTTGTTTACTTTAAAAGCTATATGGTTCGACGTGAGAACTAGAAAGGATCGGTATTGTGATCCTGAGGATTGATGTAAGGACTAGATGAGATTGAGGTCCTAGGCATATCTTAAATTTCGCGGACGAAATTTTTGTAAGGGGGGAAGATTGTAACACCCCATGATTTTTGGGACTGAGCAATTAAATTTTTGGGAAAATAAAATTTAATTAAATTGGAGAATTTTAAAATTTGGAATTGAGGCCCATAAATAAGGAATATTTCAAAGTATTCCGGATGATGATTTTGAGGGTACCATCGATCCCGGAAGGGTCGAGATAGTCAGAATGACTGGCATTGGGTTTTATTTCAGCTCCGGAATATTTTTATGTCAGTTTGACTCGAATTGGAGTAAACGAGTCATTTAAATTGTGTATTAACATTTAAAATTGGGTTTGTTGTTTTAAGGGATTTAAAGGCTTACGGATGAAGCCTTCTCATTTGAGAAAAAGAGAGAAATAGAAAGAAGAGAGAAAATAAGAAGGAAAGAAGAAGAAAGGAAGAGAGAGAGGAAGAAAAGCTTGGAGATTCCGTCCCCAAACGCGACATCGAGGACAATCCAACCTCTACAAATCTGAGGCAAGTGTTTAATCTTGCTAAATAAGTCATTTGTGTATTTTATTTCATAAATTGTGGGTTAAAGAAATGGTTTTTGGGTATAAGCATCAAAACCTAAAATTTGGTTTAAATCTTGAAATTGAAGATTATAATTGGGTTTAAGGGATATAAATTGATGAGATTAGATATAGGATGAGTTTTGATATTGGAAAACATGTTGGGGTTGAATATTAAGTGTTGGAAGAGGTATAAAATAAAATTTGGAAAGTTTGGGTTTATAAAAAATCAGCCATTTTCGTGGCTTGCTGCACAAGCCGAATCGATTCGCTATGTTGCAGAAGCCTCAGGTCTTTAGGGCCGAATCGATTCGCTAGGGGCGAATCGATTCGGTAGGTGACAATATCTCAGGTCCCTTGGATCGAATCGATTCGGATGGGCCGAATCGATTCGGAGGGGCCGAATCGATTCGAAAACAGGGCATTTTGAGGAATTTTCTCTATAATGATTTCGAAACCTTTGTGGTTGGGTTTCTTGAATTGGGGGCATTTTCTCTTGATGCAAGAGATATATTTTTGGAGACACACAAGGGGTTCCTCATATATTGTGGTTATGGGGACTTCTTGGGGAAATTTGGGAAAGTATGTACACATGTATACTTTAGAGTTATGTATAAAGATAGTGAGAAACCTCATGGGGGATGGAAATCCTAATATTAGCTCAAGAGTGAGTTTTGATATAATGGGAAGTTAAGAACTCTTATAGAGAGAGTGTTGAGGGCATGGCTCGAAATTGTAGGGCGAGAGTAGTGCCAAAATTCTTATGGTAAATAGGATTCTATTGAGATTAAGGTTTGGGGACCAAAGAGTGAAAGGGGTCACGTATCCTTAGGAACGTTTAAATTAAGGAACATTAGGTAATCTAAATAGGAGTAAGGGTTCATAAGGTAAATTGAACCATCGGTGGAATTGGGAAAGATTTGGATCGTACTATCATCTAGAATAAGTGGTAGTATAAATTCTAGTTCGGATAGTTTACACATAATGGTGGGGGAAATGATCATTGGGATCCCAACACTTGAAATGAGGTTGGGATAAGTTGAGGTTTATAGGCTATTAGTCACGTATATATGCCAATGGTCAAATAGTACTAAAGATAATTAGGTACTTTCGAATTTAGAAATGAAATGTGTAGTGATGATTTCCTACGCTAAATTTTGGGGGATAACCCAAGTGTTGGATATATGTATATGTATTTTTGGGAGACTATTCATCATGAGAAAAATGATTAAATATGTTTCAAGTGAGGAATGGTATTCACATATCGAGGTAAATTAAATGAGTTTGTGGTGACGACTTGTATTTTGAGGATTTTAATCCTTATAGCCGAGAGAATATATCTCATACATATGAACGAGGATTAGTTTGTATATATATAGGTATATGGATATGTGAAAATATGTATATATATAGCTGTATGCATATGAATATATAGATATATTTATGTGTGGACATACATGGTATGAATATTTAAACCGTATGTGATGGTTTATTTATATGATTGGATCATATGGATGTATATATATTGTGCATGTGAATGATATATATACTTATGTGGTTAAGCATACCCCGCTTATGCTATCATTGGGAAGTTACGCGCGTAGAGGGTGAGCATCCTGGCTAGAAAAGTAGGGTGTGGATATTCCCCAGGTCATAGTCGTCCCGTGTGTTATTATGATATGATTTATATTTTTGGGATGAGACGTGGTGGGTATGTTTCGTCTCATTGCCGGTTTGGAGCTATGACCGCTTCCCGGGACGTCATGTGCGTGATTTTACCACGAGATGGGTGATGTTTAGTCCCACCATGGTGGCCCCAGTATTGCTACGTGAGCCGGGCACTGGGAAGATGATTGCATGATGCAGTTTATCGGCACTATATATAGCCGGGTATTTATTTGTGCATGGCCATTGTACATCATATGTGGTATGTATACATGGTCATGGGAATGGATGATGATAGCATGATGCAGTTTATCGGCACTATATATAGCCGGGTATTGATTTGTGCATGGCCATTAAACATCATATGTGGTATGTATATATGGTCATGGGAATGAATGATGATATATATATATATATATATATATATGGTTAGAACAAAATGCCTACATATATATTTATATATCCTATAGATGAAAGGATATAGAATCTTTGTGGAGTACACCTTGGATGATTATGATGTACAAGATTAATGGGGGTTGATGTATCACATTTAAGGAATATCTCGGTTACATCATCCCAAGGATATTATTGGAGATTTGTAAGATGTTTTTATATGGTAATTTAAATTCAGTAGTTGTAGTAATATAATATTGTTTGTATGGCATAATGGATCTCTAGGATCGACATTGTCAAGGAGTAGTGTAACGGGGTGGTTCCTTGTTTGGATTTCGCTTTGCGAGACACCCCACGCACGAAACGTAGTGCATTGTTGAGATTAGAGAGAAGTTCTGTCAATATTTATATGTGGCATAATGGATCTCCAGGATCGACGTTGACAAGGAGTAGTGTAATGGGGTGGTTCCTTGTTTGGATTTCGCTTTTCAAGACACCCCACGCACGAAACGCAGCGCAGCGTTGAAATTGGGGAGAAGTTTTGTCAATAATAATTTTGTATGCATGTTAATTCGAGATTAAATCATATGTTTCAACCCAAATATAAATGGGTAATGTATTAAGAATTCTAATTAAATAAATTATAAACCGGAATCCATTAAGCCCATTTTGGCATAATCGCTTGTAAACATAATCGAGTAGGATTAGAAAAGGGGTGGATTCTCAGGTTAAGATAGGAAGGCAAATCTCGTGGGTATAGGCTAGGCCTATAATAAGTTAGGTTGTCCTTAAAATTGGGGTAATTTAACTAAAACTTGAGGACACGAATAGGTGCGCGCCGTTAGATGAGAGGTTAGTCGGGAATTCACGAGAGTGCGAATCCACTTTTAATTATGAAATAAGTGCACCGATATTTATTATGCACGGTTAACACACTTGCTAAATATTTTTCACACTCGGGCTCTGACCCGTTTACTTTTCTCTCCTGCCTGTATATATATATACTATTACAGGTGTCCTACCGCATGGATGCCGGATGACCTTCTATCCAGAGTCTTGGGAGCCGTGACATGTGCGGACTGTTGCGGGATGAATCTTGTAGTCGCTTCCTATTTCTTTAAAAATCTAGGTAGGATTCATGATGTATATCGGGTTTGTACCCAAGGGATATTTATATATATGTTTATATTTATTCTATTTCAGTTGTTGTATTGGCTGTGACCCGACAACTTATTTGGGTTTACTTCCTTGTGATTTATTCAGTTGTAGTTATTTATTTCATTTTATTCTAGCATTCTTTTCTTATAGTTCTTTCATGCATCTTTCTTTCCTTTATTAGTAGTGTTAGTTTGTTATCTGTTGCATATTTTATTAAATTTTAACATCTCGCTTATATGATATCGGGTAGTTAGTCCTATATTATATAGTACCGACAGTTGATGTTGAGACTGGACCATCTGAAACTCCTGATTTAATGTACTATAGGGCTGGCCACCCGTTATTATTTTAAGCGGGGTGTTACAGATGGTATCAGAGCATCAGGTTCTAGAGTCTTTAGGATCTGTGCGAGTTTTCTACGTTCTTCCGTTAACGTTCTTGATATAAAGCCCTACTATTAGGACTGTTGTGTTCATTGCGCTTATTTTCTTCTGTGAAGTGTATTCACTTGAATGACGTTCTGCTAACAGTTGCTTTCGTTTCAGACGTCACTTAGAGTATGTCGTCTAGGAAAGGACAAGATTAGATATATAATACCCATAATATATTTTGGGTACGCTTTGATCGGGGGTATTTGTTTCTCCCGATTCCGGTGGAGATATAAGAAAGAGAACTCTAGCGGTGATTTAGGGTGTTGTATCGGTGGTGGAGTATGAAAGGGAGATTCACTCGAAGGGAAAACCTTGGACTTAGTAAAGTAAGTCTGAGGAGAGGTATATAGTGTAGTCCTTGGGAGGTTTAGGTTGAGGAAACCGTCAACCTTGTTAGAAACCTGGTGTTGGTGACTTTTCCCGATGTGAGGTGTGTGAAGTTGTCCCAATATCGGGAGTATTGCCTTCTGGGAAGAGGGAGTAAAAAATTGGAGGCTCCAGTTCTTTGCATAGGTAGGACTGAGGGAATTTTCGGTAGTAGCCATCGCGTTCCGTCCTTCAAAATGGTTAGGAAGGATTTTGAGGAGGATGTTTCTCTTGTGAGGAAATAGGTTTAGGAATAATGATTGTCCTGGAAGAAGTAGAGGACTTTAAATAAGGACTCAAGTATGAGGTAAAATATTTTTTTGGGTTTAGATAGCCGGAATGTCGAGAGTTATAATAGTAAATTCCGGAGGTGCGGAATGTTGAAGTTTGTTGAGTAGTGGTTATTCGTCTTATGAATGGGCTAGGGAGTGTAATTGTAGTGCCCCAATGAGGGAAGAACTTAGTTTATAGAAAGGTGTTGGTGTGATGTATAGGAATGGTGTAACTGAGAGGTTCAAAGTTTGGTAGATTTATTTTGAACGGAGAATTTAGCCCATATACGTGCTAGTTTTGAGAATTAGGTACTGGTTAGAGTATTGTAATTATTGAGGCCTTGTGTCCTAAACACAAGGTGTTTGTTTGGCGTGTCGGGAGACGCGAAATTTATTTATATTATATTATTATATAGGCCTTTGGGGAATATCTAAAAATATGAAGAAAAATTTTTTATACAAAACCATAACCCTAGTTCAACTAATCTCAATCCCTGGCCTAGCTACACAGTAGTGTATTGGGAGGGGTCCTTGTTTGGATTTCGCTTGCGAGACCTCCCCCGCACGAAGGTGGCTAGCGTCAGGAATTGAGGAGAGTTCAACCATTGGAAATTTTCAAACTTTTATATATTTAATATGTTATTATAGATTATAGTGGTGATAGTATATGATGATTTGAGGCTGATGGAGCCAGATTTTGATTCTACGAGTAAAGCTCGGGTACGGGGTGTATGGGGGCCCTGGGTAGTTTGTTTACTTTAAAAGCTATATGGTTCGACGTGAGAACTAGAAAGGATCGGTATAGTGATCCTGAGGATTGATGTAAGGACTAGATGAGATTGAGATCCTAGGCATATCTTAAATTTCGCGGACGAAATTTTTGGTAGGGGGGAAGATTGTAACACCCCATGATTTTTGGGACTGAGCAATTAAATTTTTGGGAAAATAAAATTTAATTAAATTGGAGAATTTTAAAATTTGGAATTGAGGCCCAAAAATAAGGAATATTTCAAAGTATTCCTGATGATGATTTTGAGGGTACCATTGTTCCCGGAAGGGTCGAGATAGTCAAAATGACTGGCATTGGGTTTTATTTCGGCTCCGGAATATTTTTATGTCAGTTTGACTCGAATTGGAGTAAACGAGTCATTTAAATTGTGTATTAACATTTAAAATTGGGTTTGCTGTATTAAGGGATTTAAAGGCTTACGGATGAAGCCTTCTCATTTGAGAAAAAGAGAGAAATAGAAAGAAGAGAGAAAAGAAGAAGGAAAGAAGAAGAAAGGAAGAGAGAGAGGAAGAAAAGCTTGGAGATTCCGTCCCCAAACGCGACATCGAGGACAATCCAACCTCTACAAATCTGAGGCAAGTGTTTAATCTTGCTAAATAAGTCATTTGTGTATTTTATTTCATAAATTGTGGGTTAAAGAAATGGTTTTGGGGTATAAGCATCAAAACCTAAAATTTGGTTTAAATCTTG
The DNA here is from genome assembly GCA_949130495.1 of Sambucus nigra. NCBI lineage: Eukaryota > Viridiplantae > Streptophyta > Magnoliopsida > Dipsacales > Adoxaceae > Sambucus > Sambucus nigra. Next base: position 326,199,398 of record OX422211.1, on the reverse strand, counting down.
AAATTGAGATTATAATTGGGTTTAAGGGATATAAATTGATGAGATTAGATATAGGATGAGTTTTGATATTGGAAAACATGTTGGGGTTGAATATTAAGTGTTGGAAGAGGTATAAAATAAAATTTGGAAAGTTTGGGTTTATAAAAAATCAGCCATTTTCGTGGCTTGCTGCACAAGCCGAATCGATTCGCTATGTTGCAGAAGCCTCAGGTCTTTAGGGCCGAATCGATTCGCTAGGGGCGAATCGATTCGGTAGGTGACAGAATCTCAGGTCCCTTGGATCGAATCGATTCGGATGGGCCGAATCGATTCGGAGGGGCCGAATCGATTCGAAAACAGGGCATTTTGAGGAATTTTCTCTATAATGATTTCGAAACCTTTGTGGTTGGGTTTCTTGAATTGGGGGCCTTTTCTCTTGATGCAAGAGATATATTTTTGGAGACACACAAGGGGTTCCTCATATATTGTGGTTATGGGGACTTCTTGGGGAAATTTGGGAAAGTATGTACACATGTATACTTTAGAGTTATGTATAAAGATAGTGAGAAACCTCATGGGGGATGGAAATCCTAATATTAGCTCAAGAGTGAGTTTTGATATAATGGGAAGTTAAGAACTCTTATAGAGAGAGTGGTGAGGGCATGGCTCGAAATTGTAGGCCGAGAGTAGTGCCAAAATTCTTATGGTAAATAGGATTCTATTGAGATTAAGGTTTGGGGACCAAAGAGTGAAAGGGGTCACGTATCCTTAGGAACGTTTAAATTAAGGAACATTAGGTAATCTAAATAGGAGTAAGGGTTCATAAGGTAAATTGAACCATCGGTGGAATTGGGAAAGATTTGGATCGTACTATCATCTAGAATAAGTGGTAGTATAAATTCTAGTTCGGATAGTTTACACATAATGGTGGGGGAAATGATCATTGGGATCCCAACACTTGAAATGAGGTTGGGATAAGTTGAGGTTTATAGGCTATTAGTCACGTATATATGCCAATGGTCAAATAGTACTAAAGATAATTAGGTACTTTCGAATTTAGAAATGAAATGTGTAGTGATGATTTCCTACGCTAAATTTTGGGGGATAACCCAAGTGTTGGATATATGTATATGTATTTTTGGGAGACTATTCATCATAAGAAAAATGATTGAATATGTTTCAAGTGAGGAATGGTATTCACATATCGAGGTAAATTAAATGAGTTTGTGGTGACGGCTTGTATTTTGAGGAATTTTATACTTATAGCCGAGAGAATATATCTCATACATATGAACGAGGATTAGTTTGTATATATATAGGTATATGGATATGTGAAAATATGTATATATATATCTGTATGCATATGAATATATAGATATATTTATGTGTGGACATACATGGTATGAATATTTAAACCGTATGTGATGGTTTATTTATATGATTGGATCATATGGATGTATATATATTGTGCATGTGAATGATATATATACTTATGTGGTTAAGCATACCCCGCTTATGCTATCATTGGGAAGTTGCGCGCGTAGAGGGTGAGCATCCTGGCTAGAAAAGCAGGGTGTGGATATTCCCCAGGTCATAGTCGTCCCGTGTGTTATTATGATATGATTTATATTTTTGGGATGAGACGTGGTGGGTATGTTTCGTCTCATTGCCGGTTTGGAGCTATGACCGCTTCCCGGGACGTCATGTGCGTGATTTTACCACGAGATGGGTGATGTTTAGTCCCACCATGGTGGCCCCAGTATTGCTACGTGAGCCGGGCACTGGGAAGATGATAGCATGATGCAGTTTATCGGCACTATATATAGCCGGGTATTTATTTGTGCATGGCCATTGTACATCATATGTGGTATGTATACATGGTCATGGGAATGAATGATGATATATATATATATATATATATGGTTAGAACAAAATGCCTACATATATATTTATATATCCTATAGATGAAAGGATATAGAATCTTTGTGGAGTACACCTTGGATGATTATGATGTACAAGATTAATGGGGGTTGATGTATCACATTTAAGGAATATCTCGGTTACATCATCCCAAGGATATTATTGGAGATTTGTAAGATGTTTTTATATGGTAATTTAAATTCAGTAGTTGTAGTAATATAATATTGTTTGTATGGCATAATGGATCTCTAGGATCGACATTGTCAAGGAGTAGTGTAACGGGGTGGTTCCTTGTTTGGATTTCGCTTTGCGAGACACCCCACGCACCAAACGTAGTGCATTGTTGAGATTAGAGAGAAGTTCTGTCAATATTTATATGTGGCATAATGGATCTCCAGGATCGACGTTAACAAGGAGTAGTGTAATGGGGTGGTTCCTTGTTTGGAATTCGCTTTGCAAGACACCCCACGCACGAAACGCAGCGCAGCGTTGAAATTGGGGAGAAGTTTTGTCAATAATAATTTTGTATGCATGTTAATTCGAGATTAAATCATATGTTTCAACCCAAATATAAATGGGTAACGTATTAAGAATTCTAATTAAATAAATTATAAACCGGAATCCATTAAGCCCATTTTGGCATAATCGCTTGTAAACATAATCGAGTAGGATTAGAAAAGGGGTGGATTCTCAGGTTAAGATAGGAAGGCAAATCTCGTGGGTATAGGCTAGGCCTATAATAAGTTAGGTTGTCCTTAAAATTGGGGTAATTTAACTAAAACTTGAGGACGCGAATAGGTGCGCGCCGTTAGATGAGAGGTGAGTCGGGAATTCACGAGAGTGCGAATCCACTTTTAATTATGAAATAAGTGCACCGATATTTATTATGCACGGTTAACACACTTGCTAAATATTTTTCACACTCGGGCTCTGACCCGTTTACTTTTCTCTCCTGCCTGTATATATATATACTATTACAGGTGTCCTACCGCATGGATGCCGGATGACCTTCTATCCAGAGTCTTGGGAGCCGTGACATGTGCGGACTGTTGCGGGATGAATCTTGTAGTCGCTTCCTATTTCTTTAAAAATCTAGGTAGGATTCATGATGTATATCGGGTTTGTACCCAAGGGATATTTATATATATGTTTATATTTATTCTATTTCAGTTGTTGTATTGGCTGTGACCCGACAGCTTATTTGGGTTTACTTCCTTGTGGTTTATTCAGTTGTAGTTATTTATTTCATTTTATTCTAGCATTCTTTTCTTATAGTTCTTTCATGCATCTTTCTTTCCTTTATTAGTAGTGTTAGTTTGTTGTCTGTTGCATATTTTATTAAATTTTAACATCTCGCTTATATGATATCGGGTAGTTAGTCCTATATTATATAGTACCGACAGTTGATGTTGAGACTGGACCATCTGAAACTCCTGATTTAATGTACTATAGGGCTGGCCACCCGTTATTATTTTAAGCGGGGTGTTACACCCTACTTGCTTATTCTCGGTTGCATCTGAGTCTTGATGAATGTGTTTAATATTTTACACATGTCCACATTATTCCGTTTTCTTACTTTTACCGTCCGAGGCCAAAATTCGGACTTAACCATCCGTACTTCCATTAACAGTTGGAAAAATTACTTCTTTTCTTCTTTAAGTCCCTTATCCACACACAAGTGATTTATACTAAAATCGTTCACGCTTCAGGACTTAACTTCTTTTCACACACATTAGTGTAAACACATTCTTTAACATTTTTATTCCATAAAAATGTTTCACTTTAAGTAAATTACCAATTTACCCTCTATTTACCAAACTTGCAATTTAGTTCCTTTACAAGTGTCATTCCTCTAAAATAATTGTTAATTTTTCAACTTAACATTCTATCGCTTTATCCATTTTAACACTTGTTTAACATCACACTTTTGCCCAACTTTCATATTTGTCAATTCAACAATTTTATTACATGATATACCATCCTTTACACTAGACTAACACTTTTTTTTTTGCCTTACTTTGTGTTTAAACCCAATAAAACCTCCTCTAAACTCACTCACATATTTATTAACAAAATACTATGAGTTTATATGCATAGAAAATGCACTCTAAATGCTAAAATCCTATCAAATGGATTAAACATGCATTTCTTTCTAGAATTATATACTATTCACAACAAACATACTTTTCAAGTAAGTTAGACATTCTTAATTTCCTTAAACTCGAAAATGATCATTTATTCATAAAGTTCTCCATTTTATAAACAATCTTAGAAATATTTATTTCATAAATATTTGACAACGTAATCGTTTACCACATTTTTATTTCATAAAAATGTCCATTGTTTTCCTTTACTTGAAATGCTAAAAATATCATTTCTTGACATTATTATTCATAAAAATGCCCATGAATAGTATTTTGAATTTTATAACACTTTTAACACTCATTTAAACCTTCTTTTAAATGGACATTTTTCTTTAAAACATTAAGTGTGTACTTAATAAACCCAATAATACATTATAATCATTTTTCTACACACTTTTACACTCAAATGGTGGAAAATAGAAATCTGAATTTTTGTCTAATTCAAAACCCACTTTAAAACCTTTATTTGAGACCCATTTGTTCATGAGATCATATAAATCTACCAATAAACTTCATGGATACAAACTATCACAAATCCTATATATTTTAAGCCTAAAATATGTAAACAATAAATCTAAAATTTATACATAACATTAACCTTGAACTAAGGTTAGCAAAAATCCACCTCAAAGAGCTCTAGAAATGGTGAAGAAGGTGGAGGACCCCCCCACCTCCAAAGGTGGAATAAATGGGGTCTCTAAAATCCCACCAAAGCTTGTTGCTCCAATAGAGCTCAAGATGATTGTTCCACGAGTTTGCTTTTTCCTTCTTAAGAAACTCTCTTCAATACCCATCAAACACACTAAGAACTTCATCTTCTTACTCTAGCAAGTTTTCCTATAGTTTCTACAAGGGTTTAGGAGCGTGAGTGTGGTCTCTAATGGAGGTAAATGGTCATGGGAGTGGTAGGGAAATGTGAGAATAGTTTTGGGCAGAAGAGTATTTCCCCATGGAAGTTCAAGTAGAGAGACAGAGGTTTAGAAAATCTGATAGTTTGTTTTCTTCCAACACCCACATGATTTATGTCTTATAAACCCAACTAGACTTATCAAGTATAAAACCCTCCTCAAATGACAACACATTAAATACTAGGGCTAATATGAAGACAACACCTTAAACTATCTCCCACCCGTGGCCATATCCAGCAGACCCTATCGACCGGCTAGGGTGGAAAAAGTCATTTTTTTTCTTGTTTTGACCCCATGAACTTTTCATATGTATTTTTAGTACCCCTAATAAATATTCAAACTATTTTTATAGGCCACGAGTAAGCCTACGAAATCCCGCAAGGTTCTATTTTCCCATGTCGCGTACCGACACTATTATCGTATAAATTTAACCATGCCCGCGTCACTTCCGTTCCTCGACCAATTCACGTCGTACTACATTAATATACTCATACAAACTAATTTAACATGGATATTCATCCATGCGGATCATGCAACGTAAATTTTCCCTTTTAATCCCTACTTGCGACATGTCATCTTTTGTACAATTTGACCTATTTCCTTATGCCTTTGTTTCTCCAAAAAATTTCTCTGGATAAACTATTCAAATTAAAATATAAAATATTTACTTCTAGGGAGGGGGTATTACAGTAATTGCGCATTTATTCTACTTTTATTTCTTTTTACTTTTTTTATTTCTTTTGTAACTTACTATATAAGGAACCCTTTAATTTATTTTAGACATATAATTCATTTTACTTAGTTTTTAGGTTAGCTTTTGAGATCTTATCTCTCCTAGGTTTCCTTCCCATTTTGGGTGTTTGTAAGTTACTATTCCTCTTTCCTCTCTATTAATGTAAGCTCCATTTTTGTTCTTAAGCTTTGTGCCCTAGTTTACTTACTTTCTAATTTAGGTTTACTTTCTTTATTTATTGCTATCATTACCTTCTTGCATTTAATACATGTTTTCCATTCTAATTTCTAGCTAACTTAAATTAGGTTGTGATTAATTGAACTCACCTTGGTTTCAATGGGTTGCTTTGCTATGGTGATGGGTTTGATGCATTTAATTTGATTGGGTTGTTCTAGTTATGACGCCTAGGAGATTTAACGGGGTATATCATATATGCTCTGTATTTACGACCTTGCGTATGTAATTTCTGGGGTATTTGTTGACGCCAAAATCATATTAGGCTTTTATGAGAATATAGGGAGTGACAACTCTAGATTTAATTGATTGTTGAAATGAGATTGAATCTTATTAAATTAGTAGTCCCATGTAACCATATGTACACATTAAGCCGAGGTGAGGGATATTAGTCGCAACATATAGTTTTTATTCCCTTTATTTATCTTAGTTTAACTTCCATGCCTAGTTATCTTATCTTTTTGTTATCCAATATCTTTTACACTTTTATTGAGAAGTATTAAATCAATATAATTCTAGCCACTAGTCTCTATGGGTTTTTGATACCCGAACTGGCCGTTGTACTCCCTTAAAAGAGCGTAATCAATAGTATAGGTTTTTGCATAGCGGTGGGAGCCAAGCATAACGACATGCGTATATTTTTATACACTTACGCCACAATTTTCCCCTGTTAATCAATATGCCTTATCAAAGGGTTTTTTAATTTATCTGAAAGCATATCATATGTCATTATGGGATTCCTCATGCTTTCATCACTGATCATGGTACATAGTTTGATAACGACGAGTTTAAGGAATACTGCCTCAGGTATGGAATTCAAAAGATTTGTTCAACACCTGAACACCCACAGTGTAACGGTTAGACATAAATTACTAACAAGACTTTACTCGATGGATTGAAGAAAAGGTTAGATGATATTAAAGACAATAGGATTAATGAATTTCAAAGTGTCATTTGGGCTTATAGGACTACACCCAGAACAATAATAGGGGAGACTCCATACATGCTTGCTATTGGCACTGAGGCAGTAGTACCAGCTGAAATAGGGTTGTCGACTCATAGAGTGCTGAATTTTGATTCACCCAAAAGTGATCTCATGAGGCGCCTAGATCTAGACATGGTTGAGGAAGTTATAGAAGATGCTGCAATTTGGATGACTGCTTATCAACAAAGGAAAACTAGGTTCTATAACCGGAGGGTCAAGATGACCAACTTCAAATAGGGATATTTGGTACTTAAAAATGTAATAAAAAAGAACAACAAGTTGGAGCCCAATTGGCACAGCCCATACCGTATCGCTGCAGTTATCTGACCAGGAACATATCGCTTGGAAATATCGAAAGGTAAAGAATTTAAAAGCCATGGAATGTAGATCACCTTCGCAAATACTATTTTTAATTTTGTTTTAATGTAATCGATTATTCAGTTCAATGAAGTTACAATTTTTGACTGTCTATGCTTCCGTTTTATGTTTTTTTCGAAGTATGGTGCTACCACCAAAGCAGCTTAATTAACTTTTAGTTCAAACTTTTCCAATTTCAGAAAAGTTAGTCCTTAGTTCAAACTTTTCCAACTTCAATAATGTTCATTTTTAGTTTAAACTTTTCCAACTTCAGAAAAGTTCATTCTTAGTTTAAACTTTTCCAACTTCAGAAAAATTCATTTTTAGTTCAAACTTTTTCAACTTCAAAAAAGTCCATTTTTAGTTCAAAATTTTCCAACTTCAAGAAAATTTGGGAATAATTTAAAACTTCATGTGTGATTTCGTCTTTGACTAATCAAGAACAAGAAGTCAGTAAAACTTCATGTATGACTTAAAGTCAAAGACAAGAGGTTTTACCCGACCAAGTTAAACACAGGGATAACTATACATTCCGAATGCATTTGGTCGCCACTTATAACTAATGCAAAAACTTAGTTTAACAAAACTAATTACAGTTTTATCTAAGAGCATTAGTCTAACCTAAGGCATTACAAATAGATTTAATTATGAATCAAGCATTTACCATTTAAGCAGGCTACTTAGTCAGCAAGCTGATTAACTAATCATTAAACAGATAACCTAGTCGATAATATGATTAATACTAATCACAAGCTTAAATAAAGATGACAAGGGATCAAAACCATAAAAATGACTTGATTTCATTCCAACAAATGTGTATTACGAAGTAAAGGTCTAAAAAATACAGTCCTGTCCTAGAGGGCATTTTCCTTCAGCTTTGCGTATCCTAACAAGAGGCTCATCAAGGGTGATCGACAGAGTGGTGGATCTAAAATCCCTTAGTCTGATACGTCTGTTGCTGCTCGATCGATATAGTAAATGTTGGGGGCGAACATACTCATATTCCCCTTCCAGGTTATAATCCCCAATATACTTTCTAATTAAACTCTGAGGAATGGCATTAGGAGGAATCCAACTAACGTCAATCTTGAAAGGAGGATCAGGATAATCTAACATTCCTGGATCATACTAATACCACAGTTCAATACCCTTAAGAATCTTCAGCAGACCAAGTAAGTTCAACCAATACCATTTATATCCCTCATTCCTAGCATGCTCCATATGCTTATCCAAGAAAGTCAAGGCCTCATCGTACCCATCCATCCAAACAGCCTTGGGTTGCTTATGGAAGTGGAAAGTTAGTCGATCCACCCTATCTTGGAGTTTTTTGATAGACTTATCATTTTCCTGGCGTGGAACAGCTTGGTCGCCCAAAGCCTTTTTTATTCTTTCTTCGTCAATGGTTAGAGAAACAACCACGATTTTCCTGGAAGACTAGATAGACTTAGTTTTCTTCTTCTTCGAGTTTTCCAGTTCCTCTAGCAGTTCAATATTCTACATCTCCAAAAAATATGCTCCTTCATCCTGCCTAGTATTGGTTGACTTATTTAGACTCTCCAATTCAATTCTCAAGGCATTATTTTCTTTCTTTAGAAGTGCAATAATTGCTCGGGCATTTTTAATTTCTTGTTTCAACACTATCTCCTTCTTACTCATAGTAGAAGTAATATCTTATATATTTTTTTATCAAAGCCCCAACCTTCACTCAAGGCCTTCACTTAGCTTCATAATCAGAATTAAGCAGTGTCATTGAGAGTTTGTGATCTTCTTGCATTTGCTCGATCATTTTATAATACCCAACGTTGTTCGCCACTACTCTATCTAGAAGACAGTGAAGATGAACATAAGCATCTTTTAATTGGTTGAAGGCATCTGAGTCGAGTAACCGCATCAAATCTTCTTCAGTCAATAGCACATGACTAGCCTCAAGAAGACTCTTACACCGCCTTAGTAGGTCGAATCCATAAAAAACTATTACATTTTTTCTAGCATCAAACTGGAAATTTAAAAGTATAAGTATATGGGCCCAACTAAGAAAAATAAACAGTACAAACATGAATGAAGCTAGCAGACAATCAACATCATAAGAAAGTGGGAAAGATTAAGCAAAAATAAGTTATTTTATTGATAATTCAAGGGTAAGAAGGGTTATAGAGTTGATCTTATTACAAAGAAAAAAGAAAAATAAATGGAAAATACATAAGGGAAAAAGCAAAAAGATATTAGCTAAAAGGAGCTAAACCTTCTTCTTGTCCTTGTCTTTGTCTTGGTCAACAATATGAAGGTCGTCATGTTCTGTAGGCACCATTTCCTTGAAACCCTCCTCATCATCATCAAAGTCTTCGTCCAGGTTAAGAGGAATTCCTGGGTCATGTCTCTGAAATAACTCAGAGTATACTCAGGTGCCGACCTCCTTCAAAGCCTCCGACCAACCTTCTTTAAAGGATAACTTCTTATCATACTCTATTTGGATGACTGCTATAGCAAAAGATTTTTCCCAGCCCTTATTGGCAACCTCTTCTTTGTCCTTCTTGCCCTTGACCTTCAGAGCATTATTTCTAGTAATTAAACTGGAAGTCGTGTCTTTAGCAGTCTTTGCTCTGCGCTCAGCTTCAGTAAATTTTTGCTCGGCCTGGGTAAACTGATTAAGGGAAGTCTTTCGTTGATCCTCTGCTACCCTGGACTTATCCTCTGTAACTTTAACTTTGTCCTGCCAGTTTTCTCTCTCTCTCTCTCTCTCTCTCTCTCTCTCTCTCTCTCTCTCCAGATCTTCCTCAAAAGCCTTTAAGGATTTTTGCAAACCCTCAAAAGCTTCCTCCACATCAGTCGAGGAGGATTTTAGCTGACTTTTTTTCTCTGGCATCTGATTGAAGTATACCAGGAACTACAAAAGAATGAACATGTTAAGTCAGTTTAGAAAAAAAACATTAAACATTATTGAAGATCAACGGAAGAGTTACGAATTTACTAAGGCCAAAGTTTGGGAAGCTCTCTCAATTAATTGGGCTCTGGTTATGGGGACTGTAGCTGACCTATCTGGTAGTAGAGTACCAACCTTTATCAAGTCCCGGGCTAATCCAAGTTTGATTACCACAGAGGCATCCACAATTTTTCCTTGCTCGGCAGTAGACTTCTTAACCAACTCATAAGACCTTTTGATCGGTTCTTGATGGTAAACCTTTCTTCAACCTATTGTACTGAGATTCTCGAGCCTTATAAATAGTAAAGACTTGAGTTCTCTTCTCAGTAGCCTGAGACCCCTTGTAAGTTATAGTGGTCTTTTTGGAAGGAGGGGGAGGAGAGTTAAATCTAGCCAGGAAGTTTGGAATTTCTCTCTTCACCATATTTGTAGTTGGTGAAGTGGGGATAGTGGTGATGTCAAGAGATTAAAAGGAAGAAGACGTTCCTCCTTGAGCTAGCTCTACTCCAGCTGACTCAGCAACAGAAGAAGTGGACACAGGTTCCTCGACCAAATTGATGGGTGATGGAGGTAGGATAAGAGCAGGTCGAGCAACAAAAGGTGTGATAGTACTTTTGTATTCCGACAGGAAAGATGCTAATCAACATCAAAATATTAACAAAACTGAAGAAAAAGTGAGTTTGGGGGAAAATCAATACCACACTTTGCAATGAACAGAGTGGGAATCTAGTGACCCTCGACCAAAGAATATACATTAATAGGGTCGTGGGAAATTTCTAACCCTACCCAACTAGGAATTTTCCTCTTTTCCTTAAATTCCTCTAAGGAATTATCATCTACAATGTACACTATGATTGAAAGGCAAGAAAATTAAATAAAAGAAAGGAAATGTAGCTTACAATGATTACAAAGATCGAAAAATGACAGTAGGTAGTAAGCGGCAAATAACGAAAACAAACGGCTTGAGAAAGAAAAGAAAAGCTAAATGCAGAAGATTTGAGGAATAGTGAAATGGAGGGAAACTTACCAGCTTTTATAGGTTACCTCGAAAACAGAGAATAAATGATTAAACTGGACGAACGTTTGAACTACCACCGACTACACGCTTCCCAAAACACAGAAAGACCAATGTACCCTTTGGCGGTTCGAAAAAGTTTGAGTTATTTACAAAAATACCATTATCAACTGTACTAGTGATTTTTTTTACAAGTCCAGTAGATCAGCTGCTGACATACGTTCAGATATCACGCGCGAGCAACTATTTGAACAAATACTCTATAGTTTCAATAAATCATTAAACATGGACCGTTGGGGGCTTTGTTGTATGTAAAAATTACTCTTCCATATGGACTAACGAAAAGTAGACACCTGTCCTCCTATGGGGCCACTCATTCATCTTGGTCGTCTTTAGAAACCCTTCGTCGGTTGGCGCATGCCGACCAACTCCTAGAAATTGAACCGTCAGGAATAACAAAGGTTACCCGGGTGGAATAGCGACCAACATTGAATATCAAGAGTCTCATTTATTGTATAGAGATGTAAGTGCCTGGAAATATAAAGGCATTCCATCTCTTGGTTTCCTAACCAATATAAATACATGTTCGCCCTTAGCTCAAGGGGACGATTCAATCAAGCAAAAGCACACCCCATACATACAAATAGTGGACGTAATTTTTTTTACAGCTGAACTACTTTAAAATCCTCGTCTCTTGTGCATTTGTCTAGTTTAGTTATGCTTATTTATCAGTGATTATAAAATTGGACCCCTTCCATTTTTAGACATCAACAATCATATTCAAACCCGACTCGTTATCTTAACATGTAGTGTCGACACCTGTTATTATTATTAAGATAATGAATTATTTTGAATAGATACAAGTTGACATATTTGCTCATTTTTAAACACAATTAGACCCATTAATTAATTGTCATCACCGACTCTCTCATTTATAAAAAAAAATATGATTAAATTAACATTGAGTTATATTAACTATTTATAAGTCCCAACATTATATCTTATGTACTTAAATCAATGAATCATAATAAGTTTTATTGAGAATTAACAAATGAAGAGAGTCATCACTAACTCGATTCGTCAACTATCGTGTCTTATCGAATTGACACCGATATGACCCAAAATCGCTAATGATTCACCCATTAACTTATAACTTCATATCGTGTTATCCCGTCGTGCCTCATTTTACTAAGACGATTTAAATTAATTAAGTCCAAGTGGTAATTAGTGTAAATTTTAAAAACAAAAAAGGAGGTTAATGTAATTTGAACAAGCTCTGGAAAATCCGATGTAGTTTGTACAACTTGTCAGTGCAACCTGTTGTTCCCGCTTGGGCCAACAACTTCCCGGACTCCGAACAGCAGCGTCTCAACCCAGGGGGTGTGGTGGAGTGGTAGAGACTCCTTCTCCCTTAACCAAGTGTCGGAGGTTCAATTCTCGCCTTGGGCATGAAACAACCTTAAATCTCTAGACAGCTGTCCCACATTAAGAGGTCCCTACAATCAACGAAGGATTACTCACCGTGGTATTATGGTATTACAAAAAAAAAAAGAATAGCCGCGTCTCTCTCCACATAAGCCTCTGTATATATCCTATTCACGTGGTGTTGCAAAGTGCTACGTACACACACACTCGTGGTCCTCACTCCTGTTAGATTTTAGCTTCTCAAACTGATTTTAGATCAAACCCGCTTTTTTATTTTGGATTTTGATCAACCAAAGTCTCAAACATGCCCATGAAAGGGGAAGTAGCAGTACCATTGTTGTGCCTTTTGGTGTTTTGTTCAACATTTCAAGAATGTTTGTCAGCTGTCAAGCAGCCCTCTAACCGCAACAAGTATCTAAAATCAGCTGCCGCTCATCGATTTGGGTCCTCTGTGATCTTCCCTGTTACTGGAAATGTCTATCCTCAAGGGTATGTAGTATGTACTGTTAAATTGAGGGTTTCTTATATATACACATATTTTGAGGGATGTTGCAAGCAGTGTTTGACTGTGGGATTTGGGGATGTGAATTTCATGGGTTTTGTACAAGGTCTTCTGAATTTTGTTTGATTATTGAAGATTCTTCTTGTGATTTTCATTCCCATATTTTGTTGCTTTGATACTTTAGCAAATTGTTGGAAAAATTTCATCATCAATCTTTTTTAGAGAGTCTTCTTTTTTTACTATTTTGATAAAAGTAGTGGCCTATGACTTTCATCACCAATGAGTCAAATAACCAAGTGTACTTTTTCCATATTCAACTCATAAAGTTACTTGTCAAAAACGAATCTATCCCTAAAGTATTTTTTTCCCTTTTTCAAGTTAGGCTTTTAGTAAGCTTATTATTGTTTTTTTGTTTCTCTCTCTTTTCTCATTTCCTATGTCAGTTTTTGATTCTCTCCTAATTTCTGTTTTGGATAGAATTTCCATGGAGTCCAAATTCTCAGCAGGTTTAATGGTTTTTGTATGTGCAGGTACTACCATGTCACCCTTAACATAGGCCACCCACCACGACCTTACTTTCTTGATATAGACACTGGCAGTGACCTCACTTGGCTCCAATGTGATGCCCCTTGTACTAAATGCCTTCCGGTAATTATCTTTCGGGAAAGTGAATACTTATTATGTAATCTTTCATAAGAAATCCTACTAAGCAATTTTTAATGCAAACAACCCCATCAATTATGCATTTTTGTTGCCCGACCCCGCACTCCCCTCTCCCCTTTTTCTTTCTTTTTAGGGACTTACTGGCCGTGATTTTTAGTGATACTTAAGGGGTTTTGCAACAAAATGCATATTCATGGGAATTTTGCCTTTAAAATAGTCGAGGGGGCTTCTTGCAAAAAACTGCATACGCTTTTCTGGAATTCACCCCCCTCTTTTTTTTCTTATTTGCTAAGAACACCCATACAATTGGTACCCATATTTTTGTGATGTGTGTGCAGGCCCCTCACAGTCTTTACAAGCCCAACAAAGACATCGTTAGATGTAAGGATCCCCTATGTACCTACCTTCACTGGCCTGAGAACCATCCGTGCGAGACACCGGAGGAGCAGTGCGATTATGAGGTCAAGTATGCTGATCACGGTTCATCTCTCGGTGTGTTGGTCAAAGACTCATTTTCCCTAAGCTACACTAACGGTAGCGTCATTGGTCCCCGTCTAGCATTTGGGTGGGTGCCCTTTCTTGAATTATATCAATCATTTCTCAATTTTGATTTCGACTATAGGCCCTGTTTGATGTGCCCTGATAGGATGAATTGCCATCCCAATAGGATAAAAATGCCTCACCTCCTAAGTGAGATGGTTTATACAACGGAAACAGAGCACAGAAAAAGGGCACGGGCAAAGGTGGAATAAATTATCCAATCTTATATCCTATCCCGACCCAAACACAGAGTTGGATCAAATTATTCTATATATCCAGCTCTCTTATCCTAGCATCCTACACATCAAACGAGGCTATAGAGTTGAGATTGACATTAGAATCCCAAATGTTTGATCTTGTTTTGTATATAACCTTTTTCCATTATTCCCAAGTTAGCATTTGATGCTTTGTATTGGAATTAAGAAAAGCAAAACAAACAGAAAATGAGCTTTGCAAATTTTTCAAAAATTTTCGTTAGTTGTCTTTGGGGAGAAATCTAGAGTTAAATGTCTTTGAAGATGTGTACTTCTGGCTGTGTAGTTTTGACCCTTATGGGATGAATGAAACGATGACTTTTCAAGGAAAAAAGGAAGAGAAAAAATAGCTTTGGGAGAGAATCAAAGTTAAGGCTTCCTTTTGGTCTTCATCCATGAAGCCTATTAAGGATATCCTCAGTTGTTGCTGCAGATGAGTTGGCCAAAGGCTATAGCTGCAAACTTGTGAGCTGGGCTGTCTTTTTCGAGTCAGTTCAGGACTGATTGTCTACGCTCTAGTTGATTCATGGGCTGAGATTGTACTTCTTACAGGATTGATGCTATGGTTTTGATGAATCTACTGTTGCTGTTTTCAGGTGGAATCTTAGATTTGTTTTGGTATTTAGAGATAGGCTGCCCGACAAGTGGGAAGTTGTCTGGAATGGTTTTTATTTTATCTGCGTTTTTTCCCCTTTTCATCTTTAGCTAAACTGCTGGTCCACTTCAGTTGTACTTTCCTATATGAGATTATTAACAACCAAAAAATCAGTTTTTAGTAAAAAGAAAATGCATTAGGTTGCCAAAACTCCTATGTGACGATGAAATCTTTGTTTTCTGTCGCTAAAAAGGCCCCAAGTAGGGGTGTTTGCAACAAAATAGCTTTTTTTTGTGTGTGCACACACCTCAAAAAATTGTTTATAGGGTTTCTTGCAAAAATTTCGTAGTTCAGGGTTTTTAAAATTTTTGCATTTTCCTCTAGAAAAAATTTAAACTCCAAGTTGGAAGATCTTAAAACCATTGTCTGCTTGCAACTAAATTTCCCTATTGTATTCCAATTTCATAATTTTTTTAATTTCTTGTATGCAGCTGTGGTTACAATCAAGAAGTTGCGGATTCACTTCATCCACCTTACACAGATGGAGTCCTTGGCCTTGGTAATGGAAAATCAAGCATTATAGGGCAGTTGCATGAACTGGGTTTAACCAGAAATGTGGTGGGCCATTGTTTAAGTGGGATAGGGGCAGGGTTTCTTTTCTTTGGAGCCGATCTTGTCCCTTCTTCAGGAATCAATTGGACACCCATGTTGAGCGATTCTATGGAGTAAGCACTTTCAATTTATACATTTTTTGGGGTAAATTTTAAATGACTATTTTGACGTTGGTACCTCACTATGTATAACTAGACTCTGGCACTCTTTAATTTGCTTAGAGTTCGGTACCTTTTTTTCACTAAATGATTAAAGTTTCACAACTGAAGGTAATAATTGGAAAAGTACCCAAGTCTAAAGAAAAGGAAAAAAAAAGGTATAAAGTGTAATTACAAATTAGTAATATACCAAAATCAAATTGCTCAATACAATTATACAAAGAGAACCAAAAATTATAGGAAAACCAATAGGGCATACCTTCTAACCAATCAACAAACTAATACAGCCTCATCAACTAAATATCCAAAAGTTAACAAGCACTTTTACTCTGTCAGTCTCATTATACCCTATAAAAAAATAGGTTTCAACCCAGGCATTTCCCCAATTTCTTCATTCCATAATCTCGAATCAACTTTCATCAGCAAAATAAGGATAAACAGATCGTCAGCAAAGCAAAATTGCTAATCATGAGGTCGTCACGTTAAGTATAAATATGGAAATCCTTTGTTGAATGTGATGCTCAAGAAGGGAAGAGAGAGTTTCCATGATTAGCGAAAAAGGGGAAGTAAAAGAAAAAAAGAAAAGTGCCTGGACGGTACTTGTTTTGCAAGAAACAAACTCTCTTAACAATGTATTTTTTCTTTTTTGCAAAGACTCCCTTCTTGGGGACTTTTTAGCGACAATTTTTGGAGGCAGAGCGGGATATTGCAACTTTTAGGATAAAAATGGAAACTTCACTTTGAGTGATGCTCAGGAAGGCAAGAAAAAACTTCCATGATTAGTGAAAATGGGAAGTACAAAAGACCTAGCCTGAACTATGAAGGTTTTGCGACAACTTTTTGTGACACGAGGTTATTGCAACATGAGAATGCTGGATGTGATACCAATTTATGAATTTGCAAATTTTCAATAGATTAAACTTATTTAATTATCTTCAAAACAATTTTAATTAACCCTAAACATGCAACTAGGGGATTGAAAGCATTAAATCAATAAGCATGCAATCCAAGCAAAACTATTTATTTCACTAATAAAATGTAAATCGCAACTTACAAACTTACAAGTGAAATATTACAAAGAATTTTCGCAGAAATTCACAAAGACTGCAACCTTCAGGCCAACGATAACTCCCGCGAGAATCACAAGAACTGTAGCTCCTATTTCAGCAGTGAATACCCTCGAGTAACCACGAGTCCAACAGTAGAGATAGCACTCCACAAGAATAAACTTCGTGACATAATTGTTTGGGTTCCAAAGATGATTCACAAAAGTAATTGGGATGTGTTTGTGTGAATCAAAAAGGTTTGTAGTCAAAAAGTGAAGGACTTAATTGCAGCAATTTTGCAGTTTTCATAAAGTGAAAGCCTTGATTGAGAAGTCTCATGAAACAGGTATTTATTGGCTAACAAAATTTTTTTAGGCGGCGAGGGTCGTTTGAACAACTTTTTGATGTCGTTTGAACGACTTATAAAAAAATCATTCCAGTACACTCTCGTTTGATGCACAAAAGAAACGGCGCATCTCGCGACCTTCGAACGACATGTCCAAGTCGTTTGAACGATACTACAATGTTGTTTGAACGACTGGAGCGAAAAATAATTTTAAGTTAGAAAAACGCCTCATTTTGAAGATTCTTGATATTCGGATCCGTCTTCTTGAACGTGTGAACGTGAACTTCCTCGACGGTTGTAGCTGGATACGACATACTCAACATAAAGTAGGGACGATAGAAAATATGTCCTCACACAACATTTAGGATGAAATGGCCATCTTCAAAAGTGTGATGCAAAAAGCTTCTATGATTAGCAAAAAGGGAAAGTGCAAAAAACCTGTTGGAACTAAACTGGTTTTGCAAGGGAGCGGAAACTCCCAGGTCTAAGTTTAATGCAAAAAAATCCCCTAAAATCATTTTTTTTCCCAAAGACCCCCTTTTGGGGACTTTTTAGAGACAGAATGACATTGCAAAAAATGCAAAGTTCAAGAGGCTTTTGGATTAAAAATAGTTCAGGTGGATTGCCTTCAAAAACTGCATAGTTCAAAGGAGTTTGTTTGCAGTTCACTGGCAATAATTCTCATTCTATGCATTTTATTTTTAAAACGGCAGTGATTGATCTTGTCATCTTTCTCAATTGATTTTTACTCGCACTTTATTTCAGGAAGCATTACTCTTTGGGAGCTGCCGAACTCCATTTCAGCGGGAAGGCTACTGGGGTTAAGGGTCTCCCTGTAGTTTTCGACAGTGGGAGTACTTACACGTACTTCAATTTGCAAGCTTACAGTGCTCTAGTCTCTCTGGTGAGATGAAAATATAGGAAGAACAATTTTCAGAATAACCACCTGTTTGGCTACAGGACATATAAACATCAGTAATTTTTATGTTTTCAGCTCAGAAAAGATATAAAAGGCACACAGCTACAAGATGCAAAAGAGGATAGCAGCCTCCCAGTATGCTGGAAAGGCACAAAACCTTTTCAATCCGTTCATGATGTGAAAACCTTATTCAATCCAGTAGTCTTGAGATTTGCAAATGCCAAGAAGGTTCAGCTTCAAATGCCACCTGAAACATATCTCATTGTCACAGTGAGGACATTCCAAGACCCTTTTATTTTTAATTGTTTTTTCAAACTTAAGTACCTCAATAACTTGCCTATTCTTATTTAGGTACCTTTTTAAGCTTTTTTAGGATTTGGGTACTTCTTTTGTCGTTGAAAATTATTTTCAATGACTAAACGGTATCTCGTCTAAAATAATAAAGTATGTACACAAGTTTAATTATGCAAAATTGTGAGTTACCTAAGTCAAAATTACTCTTTTTATATATTTCTTGCAATTGTAATGGGTAAAAACTAGAAAATAACAACCCTAAAAAGTTAGTTTCTTTTTCAGGACAGCGGTAATGTGTGCTTGGGTATCTTGAATGGCAGCGAAGTTGGATTGGGGGATTTCAACGTAATTGGAGGTAAGAAATACTGGAAAATTATAGCCCTGTTTAGTTGTAGAAAATAATTTTTCACCTTCTACATCCGTCTCCAATTTTCATTTTCTATGAAGAAAATAAAAAACTGGAAGATGTTTTCATTTGCTTAGAATCGAGACCTGCATTCACATTTTGTGTTCTCTACCGTAAGCACGCACGACCATTACTGCACCACTCAGTGATGATGGTGCAGCAGTTGGTACAGGTGGTTATGGTTTTTTCTTATATTGGTAGAGCCGTGAATTGAAACTCTGGTTTTCAGAGTGGAAATGAATGGAAACTAGTCCCATATTTTGAATGGAAAATACTAGAAAACATTCCATTCATGTTTTTTACAATCTAGACCCTGTGAAAATTTGAAAAACTGGAAACAATGAATGCTTACCTATTTCAAAAGATTTTCACATTCGAACACCATCTCATTTATCTTTCCTACGACTTCTTCCCCGCAAAACTTTTCCACAGGTGACCAAGGCCCAAATTTTGACTATAAATTTTAGTTTTCTCATTTCTAATATTTCATCTTTTTACCTGTTATTGACAGACATTTCCTTGCAAGATAAAATAGTAATCTATGACAATGAGAAGCAACAGATTGGATGGGCTACTGCAAATTGCAACAGGCTTCTCAAGTTCTGAACCATTCTCTTGTGATTTCTTCTCTTTTTACGTTACCTCCCCTTATTTGTGGATTTCAAAAAATATAGTACATCCGTCCCAAATTAATAGTTGACAACTTAAAACGACAGTTTTTAAGGATGCACTCAACCAATATTTGTCCACTATCATGAAATTTGATTTGTTGATCAAGTCCAAGAAGGAAAGTGGACTATCAATATGGGGTGTCCTAAAAAGAAAAACAAGACTCTTAATTCGGAACGGATGGAATATGTGATAAGTGAAGGAAAGGAAAAGTAATTTTCTGTTCCTTCTCATAATTCTCTATATTTTCCGAAATTCATAGAGGGTACCGGGCTGTAGGCATTCTCACCCGATATTTTTCTTTTTCTTGTTTATTTACAGTGTTGATCGTGATTACAATGAGGGTTTTTCGCTGCCATGTGGGACCAACTTGGGAATATTAGAAGAGTATTGCCCTGCAAATTTTGATTATTGATTCTGAGAGGACTACTAAGCAACAGTGGAAATAAAGCTCTGAGACTTGAGGCAAGAATAATAGCTTTGTTGCTATTATATGAGTACATAAAACTCTCAAGTTAAGCCTCTCCATAAAGCCCGAGGGGCACTTGGCCCGCCGAGCCTAGCTCGGCCCAAACATGCTTACCCCTTCCCAGCCCGTTCATTAAATGGGCTATGGGTAGCCCGGTACCCTGATGGGTGGGGCCACGAGCCTCACATTAGCTCGGCCGACCCATTTATCAAGCCCGTCAGCCTAGCCCGCTAGCCCAACTCGTTTAGCCCGTTTAAATATTAAAAATATATTTTTTTGTGTAAAATTTTTTCTTGTTAATACCAATTTTCTCTATTCATCATGCAATTTATTTATTAATAAAAATATTTATTAGGCATATTTATGCTATGGGTATATAAAGTAATCCACATTTATATATAAAAACAATATTTTTAGCCCGACCCATTAGGTCTAGCCCGTTCATTTAGCCCTTTATAATTCGAGTAGGGCCTGGGGCTTAATATTCATGTTTCGGGACGTGCCGACCTGACCCGACCCGTTAAGGGTCACCAGCCCGCCAAGCCCGATTCGTCACAACCCATGCACCACTTTTGAACGAGCCGGCTTGGGTCGACCCGATCCATTGGAGAGCCTATGTCAAGTAATACAAGGTGTAAAATTTTTCGTATCACCTATTGTAAATACAAGTGGTAGAAAATGTACACCTCAAACACAAACAATATAGGCATTAGGCATGGCTACATGCACTCCTTTTAGGTACTAATGCACTCCAAAAAGTGTCATATAAAGTTTAAAAGTGCCACATAAGATTATAAATATAAAAAAACTGCCACTATATATTATTATGGAGTGCTAGAGTACTCATTTGGAGTGCATTTATACATACATTTTATATTACAATAAAAATCTGTAGTAATAATGGTCATTGATATATGATGGTTACAGTCCTTTAAGCTTGACTAACTAATAACAAATGTGTTGTATTTAGCACTCGTGGAAAAATTAATAATTTGCCATCATACGAGTGATCATTGGTTACAAAAAAGATTTTGGGGATAGTGGTTTTAAAAATTTGTTTTTGTTGCGTTGGATAATTTTCTCATAAGATGGTAAATGTTGGATATAGACATAAGTAATAATAACGCAAGAATCAAAATGTGTGAATTTAGGATTAATATGCTTTTAATTTTTATTTTTGGTCCGATATTGTAGGTGAGAGAGTTTAGGGGAGGAAGGAATGTTTTGGTTGACAGCATTATTCAATAACATCATAATGATTGATAGGATGTTCGATTGAATAGAGAAAGAATGTTTTAGTACTTATCTATAAAAATAAAGGAAATGTACAATGCTGTTAAAATAATCATGACATTAAGTTAATAAATCATATAATGAAATTATGAGAGAGTGATATATGGTGTTTGGCTCGGCTTGGACTCCTTGTGTAGGAGAGAGAGAGTAAGAGTTTAACTCATTCTTTTGGCTTACCTTTATCTTATTCGGTGGGATTTTTGTATCCAAGTTTTAATCGGTGGGATGTTGATATCTAAGTTTAATAGTTATCTTTAGTTACTTATCTTATGAGGTATTCTATACCATTTGAATTCTTGAATTTCAACACTTGTTTAAGGAGTGTTTATCCCACTGAAAATTTGATATAAGGGATTTAGGTAATCTCCATCTTTGTGACTTAATAGAGAATTTTGTGAGTGAAAGTTAAGGGTTACTTTTATAAAAGTGGTTCTTTTTGGGATCAATTTTGAGTATTCTCTATTGAGGTTTGGATAGAATCTGTGCCTTTGGTGAGATTAATGTTGCGAGTCTTTCATTATTGTGTATGAGGGTATTTGTGAGGAGATTGTTTTGTTTAAGATAGGAACAAAAAGTCATTTCATTTGTAATTTTCTTCTATTTATTGATATAGACTGATTGTGTAATATCTTGTAATAACTTAATATACGGTAATATATTAATTCACTATTTTAACGTGATTGTGTATTATGGATGACTATGGAATGGTCATGGATTTGATGTCGAGTTTCCTTGTTTTGATTATCCCCTCGATATCAGGTTCCAACGATTGTGAAGTAGTTGTCTATAATGCCATATTGAACAAAATTAATAATTGATTTTCAGGTTTAAATTGGCTTATTTAATGAAAGTGTTGAATTAAATTTATAATATTGATGCTATGAATTGAGTAGGTTTGAAACACTTAAACATTAATTTTTAACTCAAAATGATGAATTACCGGCCTACTGGGTAAATATACGACCTAAGTGGATTTTTAAGACATTTGGAGACTATTTTGGACTCTTTAGATAGAGTTCCATTTGGGGTTCAAGACTAAGTTCGGAATTAAATAGGTTTAATAAACCATTAGGGATCTCATTATTGACATATTACATTTTGAGAAGCTCTACAACTCTAGAGAGAAGGAGACTCAAGAGACCAATGGGAATTGAAGAGCTATTTGCCTTATTTTCATCAAAATTATTGAGGTAAGTTTATTTAGAATGAAGGTATGATTATTATTCGTATAGATTATGTTTATTCATGTGAATATAAACTTAATTATGATTATAAATATGAGTTTCATGAGTTAATTGACTAATTCGGTAATTAACCCATTTAGGTAAGTAATTAGTGTCAATTTCTTATTGCTTTGATTGAATTCTTCCTAAATTTGATTAGATATTGTTGATCATGATCATGAATTGTTTATTAACTCGAAAACCCTATAATTATATGCTTGAAATTTGTTGAGATCTGAATCTAATTGAAAGAGTTATAAATTCAAGGTTTTTTTTTAGTGAGAAAGTGGGTTTTCATTTGAATATTGTGGCAAATTTGAGATTTTGATGTTAGATTTGTGATTCAATCATGTATTATATGTGGACTTGTTGTTGAGTTATATTATGGGGCTTGAATGAAGCTTTTAGACTCAGCAATGACGGTATGAGATGATATTTGGGGTATTGAATAAGATGAAACCCGGAATGGGGGAGAACGTAGCAGACTTGTAGTGATCGATTGGTCGATGGATCGCGCTGTCAGGTTTTTGGCAATTTTATTTTTGTTTTGTTAGATTGAACTTTGGGTTTTGGGATTAATTTATGGTTGGCCTTTAGATTAAATCGACTCTTGTAAATATGTTAATAGGGTGATTGGTGGGATTCTAATTTAGGACAAATAATTAGAGGCCTAAACTTTATAAATGTGATAAATCGAGTAATTTATAATTAAGAATAGAGTCCCGCGATTGAGTAGGATCTCTTCTCTTGTATTATATGTGCGATGCATATCATGTGTGATTGCTCGTGGATATCATACCGGAGGGGGGGGGGGGGGGGGGGGGGGGATGGGATCGTTATGGGGGCATGTAGGACGCAAATCCGATGGTGCCTTGATGAGGAGATGAGTTTATCATGGTCATTTTACCCCTGGGCCACAAGTTTAGGCACGTGTATCCGAGATGGTTTTATGGGGAGATTTCATCATATGGTCTTAGGTATGGTAGGCTATATGAATGATGGGTAGGCATAATGATTTATCCCTTGATTGTGATGAGGTTTTCGGTTTGAGACGCCCTAAGACTATACCTAGTACGCATGAGTGATCCCCGAGGGCGATAGGGCTATGCCTTTCGTTATTTGGCGTGTTTATATGAAAATTAAACTTTGAGATAGTCTTAATCTTTATACACTTGAAATTGTTTAATGTAATGATATTCAGAATCCATTAATTATATTCAATTGTATAGAATGAAATTTAATTATGGGTTTACTTGGGACTGAGATTTTAGATGCATGTGATATTTAGGATTGTTGGGTGGGATAAAACTTAAAAGATATTAAAATGTGAGAGGCAAATGCATAGCCATTATTTATCCTGATTTTAGTTTACTTTTATTCTATTTAGACTTACTATTAACATTGTGGATTTTAACATTTCATGATCGTGGCCTCCATTTCTGCCTCAACAGTGATCATGATATTCATACCTCATCCATATGTAGATGTCATTGGTCAGCGTGTCAATTCTATTTCTATTTCCGTTGAAACTGATTTAGATTTTAGGGATATGTGTAGTACATTACGTTTTTTGTGATTGGGAGTATGGGCATGTATAATTTGGTTTGGATATATAGATTTCATTTGCATGTATGATGGTATCAGACTAGCTGGGTATTCTAATTATCTTTTTTCAGTATTTTATTTAGTATACTTTAGTTTTGCGCATGCTTATAATGGTACTTAATTGTTTAGACTCCTGCATTGTTTAATTTAGACCTAGTCAATCTACTATTAGATATTACGGAGTGTCACAATTAATATTAGAGCATTCCAGGTTTTAGTGTCCTATGGGCCTTGAGTGCGCCTATCACTATTTTCGCATTGCGTTCTTTGATTACTTTAGAGCCTTATCATTTAGGATTTGTACTCTTTATAACGACGATCGCTTAGGAGGTTGCACACCATGGTTCCAGACTAATGGTTCGAATCGATCAAGTGTATCGAGATGGTTCCTTATTTGAATTTTGCTTGCGAGATGTCCCACTCATGAGGTCAACTTCGATTGAGAGTTGGGAACTTTTGGGCATGAGACATTTAGAAATCGTTTAGCAAATGGTTTGAGGGGAGATGTTTCACTCACCATCCGTAACTGCATTGGAGAGAAGTTTTGAAGACCTCGTCTGTGCGATCGCGTGGTAGCCGGTATGAGGAGGAGTTCAACTATCTTTCGTTTTCTGCACCAGGAGAGATTGATGAGAAAGTAAAGGACAGTTGCGTTAACAACTACGGTACATAAAGACTTTTTAGAGTTAGCAGGTGTTATTAGGTAACTTGTTTTTCACCACTTGCGCTCTGGTGGTTGACGTCACCTTCCTACATCAGCAGGAGTGTCATAACTATTTGAAGGGCAGTGTTGATTATGAAGACCAAGGCCGAAGTAGGCCCGATGATTAGAGACGGTGTAGCATTGACCGAGGAGGGGGACCTCACTCGCAATAGGAACTGCCTAGGGGAGTAGACCCTAAGAAGTTTTCAGGTGTAGACAATATGATTTGTTATGGTCAGTGGGGCCTAGTTAATGATGACCAGTGGGGTCACGGTCAACGAGAGCAGGTCAGATGAGGCAAGTCTTAGTAAAATAATCCAAAGAAGAAAGGTCATCAGTGCCGCCATTTCGATAGTTCCTTTAGAGGAAGGTGCTAAAATCATGGCGAGTCGGGACACCTAGTTAACAGATGCCTTAGTGACAACTAGTTTTTTTGGGCACCTCTGGAGGATGGTTACGGTACGTGAATGGCTCACGCGCATGAGTCTAGCTTAGACATCGAGGATTTGTTGTTGTTTATTAGTAATGTGTTTACTACAATTACGAGGTATACATTTTTATCCGAGCTCTATGTATATGTGGATACACCAGTAGGTAGGGGGGGGGGGGGGGGTGCTTGATGTAGTGATTATAGAGACGTGGCAGTTTTCTTGTTTGTCTTAGTTTTCAGTCGCTTTGATGACATTTTAAATGAGAGATCATCGTATTATTAGTGAGTTTGTGTGTATTATGTTTTACGGATATATCGATTATCGTGGATAGGCTTTTTTTGTGCCATTTTGGGTTGAGATTGCTTTGCGTAGCTATGCTTAGGGTCGAGAAAATGGTTAAAATACTTGTTTTTATAGGATGAGAGTACATCAAAGGGGATTACAATTGCGTAGAAGTGTCACTGATAGCTCGAGGTTCTTTTGATTTTAATTTGGATGGATGTTCAGTTATTACCTTAGAGTTGGCACTAGCTTGGGTTCCGCTGCATGGGCATCTTATGGGATATACTTCGTTAAGGATAAATGAGGTGTCATATGTGCAAACACCACAGTGATTGAGACCAATAGATTATTCGGGGATAACGTTACCGTGAAGAAGCGTATATAAGAAGGATGAGTCACTCCGGCTGTGTGTGGATGGTATGGAGTTGAATAAGGTCATGATAAGGAACAAGTATCCGCTCCTTCACATAGATGACCAGTTTGATCAGTTAAGGGGCGCGTCTTTCTTTTCCAAGATTAACTTGCACTCGGGGTATCACCATCTTCGGATTCGGGAAGAAGACACCCCAAAGACATCTTTTCCCTCACGTTACAGATTGCATGAGTTTTGGATCATTCCATTCGTGCTGACCAATGCACCACAGTTTTCATGGACATCATGAATCGAGTATTTCGGCCATACTTGGATCAGTTCGTCATTGTGTTTATTGATGATATCCTAGTGCATTCAGGATCAGAGGAGGATCGTGCGCATTATTTGAGGTTGGTTTGCAGATGCTTAGGGTGAACAAGTTATATGTCAAGTTCTCTAAGTGCGGGTTTTGGCTTCGCGAGGTGCAATTTCTAGGGCACATTGCGCCACCGCTATTAAGGTGTAAGCGATTATGAATTGGGGACAACCCACAACACCTACAAAGACCACGAGTTTTCTGGGGTTAGTATGATATTATAAGAGGTTTATTCGGGGGTTCTAAAAAATTATTGGGCCACTGACTCACCTCACATGTAAGGGGTACCCTTTATTTGGAGTGTCGATTGTCAACGAGCACTTGAGTAGCTCAAGGAAAAGTTCATCACCACGCCTGTTCTTGCTTTGCCTAGAGGCAAAATTGGATATATGATTTTCACGGATGCCTCACTTCAGGGTTTGGGAGGAGCTTTAATGCAAGAATAGATGCCTATAGCCTATGCTTCTCTTAAGCTTAAGCCGCAGGAGGGAACCTCCCCAACTCATGATTTGGAGTTGGCAGCAATCGTATTTTCCTTTCATATCCGGAGACACTATTTGCTGGTGCGAGGTTCTCGTTATTTTCTGAATATAAGAGTCTCCAGTATTTATTCACACAAAGAGAGCTGAACATGAGACATAAGAGTGGAAATATGGAGTACCTTGAGACAGATTGATTTAGCGGGTGCCTTCCTGGCAGCAGTGACAGTTACCCCGACTATCATATACCAGGCAATTCAAGCTCAGGGGATGGATTCTTTTTGTCAGAAAAAGGTGAAGGGCCTTATAGCTGGTGAAATTTCTTCCTTTCTGATTGGATCAGATGGAGGATTACGGTTCTAGGGATGACTAGTAGTGCCCGAGACAAGCAGTTTTAGTCGAGGCTCATGGCTTGCGGTATACGGTGCATCCTAGAGGGGACAATATGTACAGGATATGAGACGATCGTATTGTGGAATACTAGAAATCGACAACGGAGTTACAACCATTGGAGGTGCCTTCGATTTAGGTCATCGTCGAGATCACAGAGGGGTCACAATTCGATTTAGGTCATCGTCGACAAACTGATGAAGGTGGCTAATTTCTTATCAGCTAGGACGGATCGCATCGCAGAGCAATATGCTAAATTGTTTGAGGAAGAGATGGTACGACTTCACGGGGTATCGTTGGATATCATGTCCGATAGGGCATCAATTTCATCTCTCAATTCTTGATAGGGTTTCACTATGTGATGTGGGTGCAGTTGAGTATGAGTATGACCTTTCACCCTGAGTTAGACGGTCAGACTGAGCGGGTGAATCAAATTTTAGAAGATATGCTTTGAGCGTGTGTTTGATCTCAAAGTAAGTTGGGACACGCACTTTTCACTTGCAGAGTTTGCATACAATAATAGTCACCAACAGACTATTAGGATGGCACCGTACGATGCGTTGTATGGACGTCCATGCCGTTTGTCCAGTTATTGGACTAGGTCAAAAGAGTATAGGATGTTTGGGCCTAACATCATTGGGACGCCTCAGAGAAGTTGGTCTTCATTCGGACACGGATGAAGGCAACTCACGACCGCCAAAAGAGTTACGCTGATAAGAGGAAACATAAATTGGAGTTCCAAGTGGGGAACTGAGTATTGTTGAGGGTCTCCCCGATAAAGGGAATAATTAGATTCGGATCGAAGGGGAAGTTGGATCCTCGATATGTAGGTTCTTTTATGATCGTTTGGCATCATCTTTAGTGGGACATGAAGTCTTCCACATATCCATGTTGACGAAATTTTCAAGGAATGAGGAGGCCTATCAGAACATCGACCTTGATGGAATTGAACTACAAGAGGATGCTAGTTTCGAGGAGAGGTCATAACGTATTGTTGATCAGAAAGAGCATATCCTTCGATCGAAGGTTATTCTGCTAGTGAGAGTCTAGTGGGGACATCATAGTAAGTATGAATCGACATGGGAGAGAGATGAGGACATGCATGTGAGATATTCATAGTTATTCCGGAAAAGGTAAATTTCAAAATTTGAGGATGAAATTCCTCGTTTAGGGGGTAGGGTGGGGTGGATGTGATAGCCCGTATTTTTAAGCATTAAATTAACTATGAAATTATTTTATATGCATGCACGACATGTGATGTCACACTACTTATATGATTATACGTGTTATATAGATAAATATGAAATTTGGACTTAATACACGGTAATATATTAATTCACTATTTTAACGTGACTGTGTATTATGTGACTATGGAATGGCAGGGATTTGGTGTCGATGGTTTCTTTATTTGGATTATCCCCTCGTCATAGGGTTCTAACGATTATGAAGTAACTGCTTATAATGCCATGTTGCACCAAATTAATAAATAAATAATTAATTAATTTTCTGGTTTAAATTAGCTTATTTAATGAAAGTGTTGAATTAAATTTATAATATTGATGTTATGAATTAAGTAGGTTTCGAACACTTAAGACATTAGTTTTTAACTAAAATGATGAATTATAGGCCTATTGGGTAAGTATAGGCCCTAAGTGAATTTTAAAGACATTTGGAGACTATATTGGACTCTCTAGATAGAGGCCCATTTGGGGACCAAGACTAATTTCAAAATTAAAGAGGTTTAATAAACCATTAAGGATCTCTTTACTAAAACATTACATTCTGGGAAGCTTTATAAGTCTAGAGAGAAGAAGATTCGAGAGACAAATGAGAATTGAAGAGACATTGACCTTGTTTTTCATCACAATCATTGAGGTACGTTTATTTAGAATAAAAGTATGATTATTATTGGTGTAGGTTATGTCTATTCATGTGAATGTAGGCCTAATTATGATTATAAATATGAGTCTCATGAGTTAGTTGACTAATTTGGTAATTAATTCATTTAATTAAATAGTTAGTGTCAATTTCTTATTGTTTTGATTGAATTCTCCCTAAATCTAATTAAATGTTGTTGATCATCACTATGAATTATTTACCAGTATAAATCATTCGAAAACCCTATGATTATAGCCTTAATTTGTTGAGATCTGAATCTTATTGGAAAAATTAGAAATTTCGGGGTTCTTGAGTGAGAAAGTGAATTTTCTTTTGAATCTTGTGGTAGAATTATGATTTCGATGTTAGATTTATGATTCAATCGTGTATTATATGTGGATTTGTTGTTGAATTGTATTATGGGACTTGAATGATGGTTTTAGACTCATCAATGGAGGTTTTGGATGAGATTTGGGATATTAGAGAAGATGAATCCTGAAATGGGGGAAACCTTAGCCGACCTGTAACGATCGATCGATCTATGGTCAGTCGATCGATCGACGCTACAAGGTTTTTTGAATTTTTTTTTAATGTTTTGTTTGATTGTACTTTGAGTTTAGGGATTAATTTAGGGTTGACACTTGGACTAAATTGATTCTTGTAAATATGTTAATGGGGTGTTTCGTGGGATTCTAATTTAGGACAAATAATTAGATGCCTAAACTTATAAATGTAATAAATTGAATAATTTTTAAATTAAGATTAGATTCCCGTGATTGAGTAGGATCTCTTATCTTGTGTTATATGTGCAATGCATATTATTTGTGAGTTCTCGTGAATATTGTACTAAGGGGGGATTTCATTATTGTGGCACGTAAGATGTGGACTGTGATGGTTCTTGGCTAGGTTTACTATGGTCATTTTACCTTTGGGTTAAACGTCTATGTACCCATATCCGAGATGGTTTTATGGGGAGATTTCATCATATGGTCTTGGGTATGGTAAACTATATGAATGGTGGGTAGGCATGGTGATTTATCCATTGGTTGTGATGAGGTTTTAGGTCTGGGACAACCTAAGACTAAACCTAATACATGCGAGTGAATGAGGTTTTAGGTTTGGGATGACCTAAGACTATCCCTAGTACACGCGAGTGATCCTCGAGGGCGATAAGGTAGGCCCTCATCATTTGGGGTGTTTATGTGAACATTAGACTTTGAGATATTTTTAATTGATATTTACACTTGAAATTGTTTAGCGTAATGATATTCTGAATCCATTAATTATATTCAATTGCGTAGAATAAAATTTAATCATGGGTTTACTTGGGATTGAGATTTTAGATGCATGTGATATTTAGGATTGTTGGGTGGGATAAAACTTAAAAAGATATTAAAATGGGAGAGGCAAATGCATAGCTATGATTTATATTGATTTCAGTTATACTCTTATTTTATTTAGACTTCTTTTTAACGTTGTGGATTTTAACATTTCAGGACCTAGGCCTCCTTTTTCGCCTCAACAACGATCTTGCTATTCATACCTCATCCGTGCATGTGATCTTTGGATGTGTGCAGGTGATCTTAGGATGTAGGTGTCATTGGCATGCGTGTCAATTCTAATTCTATTTCCGTTGAAAGTGATTTAGTTTTGAGGGATATATATATATAGTACATTACATCTTCTATGATTGGGAGTATGGGCATGTATAGTTTGGTTTGGATGTATAGATTTCATTTGCATGTATGATGGTATCGGACTAGCTGGGTATTATACTTTTCTTTGCTCAATATTTTATATAGTATACCTTAGTTTTGCGCATTCTTAAAATGGTACTTAATTGTTTACATTTCTATATTGTTTAATTGAAACCTGGTCAATCTATTATTAGATTTTACTGGGTGTCGCATCATGGACGAAGTCAATTTGGCCAAACACGTAGATTTTGTGTTCTTTCATTTATTTTTCATGTTTATTTGGATTGATATATTTGGCGTGATTGTTTGTTTGTCATGGTACCCTAGTAGATGATAACGCACCGTGCTTCCGCACAATAAATTGGTATCAGACCCTCGGTTACAAACTTGGTTCTTTATGTTATTGCATCCAAGAAAAACTATGATCATGATGCACTGTGCTCGCGCACAACAAATTGGTATTAGATCTAAGGTTGAAAACTAGGGTCTTTGTGTTATGGAATTTAAGATAAAGTATGATGTGGATAAATTTGATATTAAGAACAATTTTGGCATTTGGAAAGTGGAGGTGACAGACATCCTTGTCAAAGAGGGATTGATCCGTGCCTTACTAAACGCAATGAAGGAGGATAAGTGAAAAAGATTGATAGGGAGGTTTGTTCCACGATTTAGTTGTGCTTGTCTAAGGAGATCAAACACAACATTATGATAGAGACTTTCATTAGTGTGATTTGGGAAAAGCTCGAGAAGCTTTATTTGGATGGTCCTTGAGAAATCAAATTGATCTAAAAAAGAATTCTATCGATTTTGTATGGGTCCGAGTACTTTGTTGCAATACCATCGCAATGAGTTTAGTAGACTTCTCTCATAACTACTGAACATGGAGGCAAAGATGGAGAAAAAAGACAAGGTTGTGATTTTGTTGGCTTTTCTTCTCGAGAGTTGTGATCATTTGGTGACTACGATGATGTACGAGAAGAAAATTATCATTTTGGATGAGGTCACGTCAACCATTCTCTCCAATGAAAATATAAGGGAAGTGGTTGAGGGCGACGATGATGCCACAAGCCTATTCGTTCGAGGAAGATCAGTGAACCAAGGTTTCAAGAGCTTCATGTTTAAGTCAAAGGGATACAAATATTGAGAATGTTACTACTGTCATGAGAATGGGCACATCATGAATTCGTATCGCATATGAAAGAATGTGAAAGGAAAGGAGGAGGTTTAAGACGCATCAACAGCGATTTCTGATGTAAGTGATTCAGAGAACGCCAATGATTTTACTCTCATGGCAACCCAAACGGGTGAGTTATTTAATGATGTTTGAGTTATTGATTCTGGTTGTTCAATTCATATGTGTACCAATTGAGATTCTTTCTCCTCCTATAAATAGGTGAAAGTTGGTTCTGTTTTGATGGCCACTGGAAAAACCTTCAAAATTCTAGGAATTGGACCCATAAAAATAAGACATATGATGGGCTGTTGAGAACTCTGTGTAATGTTTGACACGTTATAAGTGTTCGGGTGAACCTTTTGTCCATGGGTATGCTATACTCCATGGGTTACACGATTGTAACATCGGGTGGCGCTATGAGGATCGTGGCAGATTCTCTTGTGGTGTGATGATGCTAACAATCACCACTCAAATGTGTGCGTATCTCAAGCTCAAGTTAAGTTAACAATGGAGATAATAATCACGAGAATGTACATATGCAAGAGGGATATGAGATAAATAGAGGACACAAAGATGGAAGTGGTTCAACCAAAGGCTTACTCTATTGTGCAATAAGGTATGTGTTTATACTACTAAAAGGAACTCAAGGCCATGAATAACAGTTTATACAAGATTTCTCTCTCTCTTCTTACAATTGGGCAGATTTTCAGCTAGGGTTGTAATTTTCCCCCCTGAAGAAGATGAAGTTGGTTTCTATATGCTTGGTGCGCCCCCCAAGCATTGAACCCTGTGTGCATGGAATGAACCGGCCAATAAGAGAATGCCATTTGTCCCTTACACAAGTATGTTACGAGGATGAAATATTCCCCCACGTGGGTTGAAGATCCGCTGTAACAGTATGGTCCACATGGTCTAATGATGCATAAGTCGCGTGTGCCAGACGAGATGTTGAGGTCGGATCCGATGGTCCTAATCGAGCCGAGGTTGGAGGGTGGTTTACCATAGGGAGACGACTATGAAGCTGTGAAGATCGTCTTTGCGATAGTCAAGATGGTCTAGCCTGTCAATGTAGTACGAGGCTGACACATGGCACGGCCGAGATATAAGGGACAGTTTGGACTATAGAGTGAACCTTATTGTCTGACTGTAAATGTAGAGGGTGAGGTCTTTGAGGTCGAAACTGCTGGAAGTGGGCTGCATTCTTTCGGCCCATGAGCAGATGAGCCTGATGGATGCAGAACAAGGGTAGGCAAGCCAGGCCAAGTCTAGACTAGACTTATGTATATCAATCACCGCCTAGCCCTTAGTCTTCAATGTGAATGGAAGGCTAAGTGGTATAGTTGTCCGAACCCCTATGATGGTGGCTCCCCCTGTGTCAGAGGTTGTTTTGAGGACATGAAAAGGCTTGCTGAGGTTGAGATATTCTTTTCAGTGATAGACACGCCAATTAGTTGCCTTTGGTTAGGCGCATGTCATCAAGCGTATGGCTTGGCGTGTTAACTAAGAAGGGGTGATTGCAGGCCTGCCTAAGGCTTTGTTCCCTAATAATGCCCCTCTCGAGAAATGTGCAAAATCATCAGAAGATTTAAATACCCAATTTTTTAACATTTTTTCTTTCTTCTCTGCATTTCTTTTCCTGCTCTCACTTAACCAACTATTGCTTTCTCTCTCTTCAAACCAGCGCTCCTCCGGAGAGACTTAGGGATTCATCCTTCTTCTTAAGTCTTTCTTCCTTGCTCAGGTAACCTTTCCCCTTCTTTATCTGTCTTTTTGTAGCCTTTTCCGATTTTTCTTCGCATTTTGTTTTTTTCAGCAGGCTGAAGTGGCGATTTCAGGAGCTATGTGGTGGTTCTTTTGGGGTTATGAGGTGGCTGAGAGTTGAGCTAGGTGGTTTGTAGGTTTGGCTTGGTTTTTTTCGTCGTTAGTTAGGTTTTTAAGTGACCTTCGGTCGTCTTCTCTGGCGTGCTGTTCCCCACTATTCTTGACAAAAATCGTTTAAAAAACAATTAAGTTTCCCCTCTAGATCTTTAAGTCAAACCTGATCAAAACCATTAGTGTTTGGATGTATATAAGTCTTTACGAACTAGCTGACTAATACTACACTTAATGGAGAGAATATTTAGGGACATACGTAAATCTGAGGTTGAAGTTGAGGCGAAGCGCAAAGCAAAGGCCGAGACCACACTTCCCATCAACCCAAATCCACTAGCTATAGTTTTTCCACCCTTGTTCATGTCGTACCCCTTCTCTTCTGAACCGATTTTTATTGAGATCGGAAGTGACACTATGTATGGTTTCTCGTCCCAAGGGTCACAATCAATGTCGTTTTCTCAGGGCTACAACACTGACTGTAACCTTTGGGACAAAGCAAATTCCTTTGAAGAGCCATGGAAGTTACCTCATCTCGTTTAGACAGTTCAGGTTCTGCTGAGTCCAGTAATCTTGAGAAGTCCATTGAGATCTCGAACACGCAGTAGCCGAGAGTCATCATTCTTTACCCCTAAGAACCCATGGTTGTTCCCCTGTCGGCCATTCTTGACCATGAGTTTTCCGAAAGATTTCCAAGTGGAGTCCCGACTGTCGAGGTTGAGGAAGAGTCTGACACTGAGGACGAGGATCCACTTGACACCTCATGTGCACAAACCTTTCGAAACACAGTTAGAGAGACCGACCTCCTGACTTGGAGGCATCAAGATAGGATTAAGTCTTCCATCCACATGAGAGTTCCAGCCGACAATGAGAGGGCTTTTGATGGTCGAGAGAGCCAGGTGGAAATTTATGAACAAATGTTTAAGGTCGGATTCAGGTTACCTGTCCATCCCAACATACGAAAAATCATTGCCAGTTTGGGGGTTGCCGAAGCCCAAAACGCCTAGAGGATAATTATCGGCTTTATTTAATTGTGGAAGCTAATTCACAAGCTCGACCTTCATGTCAGCATCTTTCGGACCTATTATAACGTCTCTTGTAACCTTTAAAAAGTCCATTTTATTTTCCCGAATTATTGTGAAAATTCCAGTACCCATGTTGTTTCGTAGCATTATCAAGTCAAAATAATTTTTTATTTTTATGAACACCCACTTTACTCTTCCATTAAAACAATTTTTTGCCTCTCTAAACTATAAAAAGGGCAAACCCAGTGCACGAGGCTCCCATCACTGTCGGTACTGGGGGGTTAGATGTACGAAACCACACTTCTCTAAACCACGCTTCACAAAACTCTTGAAAAATCACTGTTGCTCAGCCCATAATCTCGTGTGGGTTTTGTGCATTTACTCCGTACGAAACTCCGTTACTATTAGCCCAAATATCTCATAGGGTTGTGCACACATACTTTTAATGGTCATTGGTTAGTGCACACATACTCCAATCTTGGATGGTTCTTGTTTCACTAATCAACTTCTTTTTAATTTTACGCAATACTCACACATATACTATATTGGACAATGCATAAAAAATGCTTAACACTACTCGACCTATTTCACATACACAACATATAAAGGACTCCATTGCCATCTTCTCGTAGTGAAAATTTCCTTCATCAGTAATGTATTGGAGTTGATCCTAAATAAAAAGTACTTAGTTTTTTTTGGTTAAATCCCTCTCTATATGATTTTTTCAGCTCACGTTGCTAGAAGAAGAAAATGACAGCTCGTATCTCGATTTACTTTGAATTTCTCCCATTTTCCATGCAAGCTTGTACCCATTTTTTATGGTGTAGCTTCCATTTTTTTTCGAAATGACATATCTTTTGTCCATGGATGGAGTGGGTGATAATGGGATTTTTTGGATATCTTAAACTTCCCATGGAGAGATTATATTAGAGATGAGATTAAGATCCAATTATCCTATTTTCGGGACAATGAATTTTTTAACAAAACGGTGTCATTGTAATTAATATTTGGACAGAAAATTTTCAATGTATGTGGCCTAGTAATCCATTAGGCTAATATTTGACCTTGATGCTCTAATAGATAAAGAATATGGGTTGTTGATTAATCTCCACCCTTGTGATCGAGGGTGAAAAGTAGCGCGTGTCAAACGTCGATCGTTGTTTTATGTTCATCCCCTCAATACAAAATCCTAAACTTATGACTACACTCAACGAGTGAGTATAGCGGCCGAGTACGGATATCGAAAATCCACAGAGACGAGTTGCTAGAATTTATAAGGTTTAATATTCCTAAAATAAAAGTGTAAAAGATGATTATACACAAAAAGGAAAAGATGCACAAAAGTGAAAGATTAATCTAGTCGAGTGTATTTAAACTAGATCAACAAAGTGGATAAAACTATAGGTTGCGTCGAATATTCTTCACCCGAGTTAATTAGTATAAAATGGTTACATGGGTCGACGAGTTATTAAGATTGTGTCTCGTTTTGACAGTTAATTAAATCAAGAGTTTTCACACCCCTAAATTTGTTTAAAAGTCTAATAAGATTTGGGAGTCAACAAATACCCCGGAAATTACGCACGCAAGGTCGTAAGTACGGAGCATACATGATATACCCCGTCAAATCTCCTAGGCGTAATAACTAGGATAACGCACTCGAAATAGACCCGTAAACTCCATTACCAAAGCAAAGCAACATGTCAACCCGAAATAAGTTCAATCCGACACAACCTAGACTAACTTAGCTAGAAAGCATATTAAAAATGCGGTAAATAAATGCAGTAAATAAACACAATAAAACTACACTACAAAGCACAGAAAGAAAGCACGTAAACCTAATTATGAAAGCATGTAAATTAACTAGAAAGAACGAAAAGAAAGCAAGTAAACCTAATTATGAAAGCATGTAAATTAACTACAAAGTAAGAATTAAGGGAATACAAACTATATTAATGGAGAGGGAAGATGAAAGTACAACTTACAAACCCAAAAGTGTGTCAAACCAAGTAAGAAATGAAGAATGAGCTTTTCAAATCCCCAAACCCTAAGCTAAACTAACCTAAAAACGAATTATATCTGATATTTACAATAAAATTGGTTTATATAGTAAGTGGAATTAAATTAGAAAAGAAAAGGGAAAACATTTGCACAACACAGGGGATCGATCGATTGATCCCTTTGATCGATTGATCGATGGTTGGAAAATAACCCCATTATCTCGGTTCGAAGGATGAAAATTGAAGGATCTACCGATCGATCGATCAAGCAGGTCTGCATCAATCTTCCTCCTGTTTTGGTGTAGTTGGAAATCTCTTCCGCTAAAAACGCTATAACTTCTTTGTTAGGGATCGGAATCGTGCACCGTTCGTGACCAAACGAAACTTGCGAGGAGGGCGACATCTTCCGTGTAGATGTTAGGCCATTTGACCAAATTGTGAATTGACTGAATTGCCCTTTCGCATGCGGATATGGACGGAACTTAGCCGGAATGCGTCCAAACTTCACACTCAGTACCTAAATACTTACAAAAGCCCAATTATACCTCATATAGAATGTTAACAATATAAACCGAGGTTATCTGGTTAACGATCTTAAATATAGAGATTAAGGCACCCGAGGGGGTTAAAATGCGTAGGTTCGAAGGATGAAATACGCAATATTTGCGTATTATCACACCCCCTAACTTACACATTGCTAGTCCCTAGTAATGAAATAGGATGCAACAAGAACTACAAGCAAACCAAAAGCAGGATACAAGTACAAAATATGGTATAAAATCATAAGACCACTTTCGCGGGCGATTCGATTGCATTTAGCGTATGCAATAAGCCGTTAAACCCCTAGGTTACCCTAGTGGACGAGTGTCGTCTCGTGAGGGTTTTCAAGGATGAAACCCACAAACATCATATGGTTTCTTCAAAATAAGTCCAAACCAACATGTGACGAGCCCAACAATACGAAAAGGATTTCATACGCATTATTAGCACAATGAATGAATTCAAACAAAAAGTCCAAATCATTAACATTATAGAATGCACCTCATAGAATTGAAACCTTAAAATGTGGGAGGGGAGCGATTACATGCAAAGTGTGATTTGGCAAAAACTTATATAAATCGGATAAAAGTTAAAGCAGGCATATATTCAATCCTCTCGGGCATTACACTCATCAAGTGAAATCACTCGAAACAGAGAGTTAACACACGGGACATGCGGGCATAAAGAGTAAATGTAAATGGAAACTAGACCGCGCACATGCCACAAATGAAGAACGCTATATATAAAATGAAAAATGTAATCTCAATGAAAGATACCGCTCATTAAAAGAGGCAAAATGCATTTTCACAGATTATCAAACTATTATTAACTTTTAAATTGAATGCACCCTAAGATCACATAGGACTTGCATAGGGTTGTAAGGTAGGCTAGGCTAGGGTACGAAACGAAGGATATGTATATACGGATTCAAAGTGTTCGAAGATGAAAACTCGGGATAATGGGAAAAATGTGGGTGACACGACTCAGAATGTGTCTTTGAAGTGCGTACTCTCTAGGCTCAAGTGCAAGCATGTCGCTAAAGTAATAATTCGACAAGTCGGGTATCGATCTTCAGGGAAAAAGGACAACGAAGTTGTGCCGACGGGAAAAGACGGAGGAATCCTAACTTTGACTCTAAAAATAAAGGGAAAATGATTTGGTTTTGAA
Organism: Sambucus nigra; assembly: GCA_949130495.1. Lineage (NCBI taxonomy): Eukaryota > Viridiplantae > Streptophyta > Magnoliopsida > Dipsacales > Adoxaceae > Sambucus > Sambucus nigra. The sequence goes on along the minus strand of OX422211.1, from coordinate 326,160,824 downwards.
AATTGATTACAACTACATGCAATTATGAAATTATGAAAAGATGCAATTACACTAAATTACCTAAAATATGACTGAACTATGATTTGAAACTTTTGACTAAGTGATGAGAAAAACAGGACGGGAATACAATCCCCCAATCTTAGTGTATTGCAGTTATAGTGCTAATCGTAAATTTAACTGATTAATTTGACCCGAAATTTAGTACTCCCAAGCATTACGTATACGAGGTTCAATCCCGCATCATACTTAATCTGAGGACGAGTTAATCGGTATTGCGATAGTGACACTCAAATTGCATTCAAAATCATCCCGGTTACCCAGAGGCAAACGAGATATTAAGACCTACAATTTTTGTGTTCCTAAGCAATACGGTCGAAATCAATCACTAAATTCAGAGGACTAATTTTATACACATGCAATTAACACATCAGGCTGGGTTCATGTATCCCGGCCTTAGAAAATCTAGCCTAGCATGCTGAAAGTAATGAAAACAGTGTTTGAATAGCAGAAAACCATGATTAATCTAAGGAAAAGTTGTGGATGATGTAGAGCAGAATTGAAGAGAGGAAATAACTCACTAATTTTTACCAAAGCAGTAACAACAGCAATGAAGAACACAAAATTCTGAAAATAACCTTCAATCTTTGGAATTAAACTGTAAATTATACCTAAACTAGGGTTTCTAAAAAATAATGGAAAACTGACTAAAATTCTTCGTCCAAATAATAATAATAAAATGGGCTTTTATACCCCACAACAATTCAAGAGTTTCAGCTGCACTAGGATTCATTTTCGGAGCAGATAAGATTTGGAAATCTCGATAGCCGGACCGGTCCGGGCCTTAGGCGGACCGGTTCTTTTAATTTCTGCCTTCTTCGATTTGCTTTCGATCTGAGGTCTACTAGAGTTTTGCAACGCGGACCGGTCCGAGGCAGGGGCAAACCGGTCTGCCTATTTGATTTTTTGCTCAACTTTAACTGCTCATATCTTTTGTTCCGGGACTCCGATTGAGGTGACGTTTCTTCCTATGTGCTCATGAATGTAATATCTTCAACTTCTCTTAGGTACCTCATCCGAATTCCGGGTGGAAATTACACTTTTGCCCTTTCGACTTTTCTTTTTGTATTTCCTGATTCTTCCGTTTCCTTCTTCCGTTTCTTGACATCAAATACCTGTAAAATCACTACGAAATACCCGAAACTCGATGTATTCATTAGGATTAGTTAGTAGCAAGATTATGAGATAAAATCAAATTGATTATGTTGTTCGAGGTGCTAAAAGTACCCAAATTAAGGGATAAATTACGAAGAATTTAGGCCTAATCAAACCCCCTTAACTTAGAACTTTGTGCGTCCCGAGCAATGTAAAAGAACCCTAGCACGGCTTAACTTTTGGAAATCATTTTATTGGAATAGAATACCTTTTTCGCGGGCAAGCGGTTGCATTTAGCGTATGCAACAAGCCGTTAAACCCCTAGGTCACCCTAGTAGGAGGAGTGGTGTCTCGTGAGGGTTTGCAGATAATGTACCCACAAAATTCGACTCAAAGAAAATTCAAAATACGCAAAAATTGTGCAATTCAAACTTTTCTAGAAAATAGTCATCATCAAGTCATATTTACATGTCTCAAACCGTAGTGTGTTTGTGCGAAGCCGAAAATATAACCGCCAATTTCCACCGATTGATCATTACGTTAGTTATCCGAAAATTCGTTTTGATTTCAAATTCTCGCGGAATGCTCTCTAAAACGAATCACTCGGAATGTGGCTATTCTCTCGGTATGCGTGATATCAAAAGTAAATATAATGGACGCAAAGTCACGCATACAATTAGAAAGACGGAAATTTCATGGTGAAAGGATCTCATCAACGGATTACGGTTTTAAAAACGGGAACATTGCCTCTTCTTCGCGCACTTAATCTCCTTTATTATCTTTTGGTGTATTAGCTCTCCACGCGGTAACCAATTTCACAATTTATACTCGCTAGGACTTTTTGGGTTTTAAGGTATATGGGGTAATATGAAAATGGTAAGGAAGGTTGGAATTGGAAAAGCCATTTATGATGTCCATTTGTGCTTTTTTCGGGCTATTGCTCATTTTTTTCTTTTTTTTTCTCTCTTTTTTTTCATTTCTTTTCTTTTCTTGCTATTTTTGTTGAGCATATCTATTTTTTCTTGCCTCATTTTATGCACTTTTTGGACTTAAATTCTGAATTTTTTCATTTTTCGCAATTCCAGGCTATTTAGGTTTTTCGAGTTGTCAATCGAAAGGAAAAATTTATTCGGCTCAATTTGGGTTGCAAAAGAGGTGATTTTTCGCATCTTTTTCCGGCCAATATTTTTAGATGTCAAACGAGTGCCTACTTCATTGTTCAAAACACCAATTGCGTTACCATATGCGTTTCGAGATGAATTTAAGTTTAGAGATCAATTTTGGCACGTTTTTCAAAGCAATATCACACACGTTTTCATAACCGATCAAAATGAAAGGATTGAGATCCTCGGCGACTTTTTAGGCGCTGAAAATAACTTTGAGTTAACAATTAACTCGGATTGATTTAAAAACTCGCAAAAAGTGATAGGCTCGAATCTCACCGGGTTTGTTAATCCCCACACTTATTCGTTAAGTCGTCAATTTTCGCTCAATTTCCATCTTTAGTCTATTTCGGCTTTGTGTATGTTGAATTTTACAACTTGAGACTTCAATTCGACTTTTAATGATATTTTTGAAAAATTTGAATTCCAATTTTTATTTATTTTGAACAAAAATATTTTTGGGTTTTTCAAAATTTTATGATTTTTTTGGAAATTTTTGGGCATTTTTGAAAATTTGTGAAGTTTTAGAAATACGCACTTGTGACCCCCCCTAACTTTGACTTTTGCATTGTCCTCAAGCAAAAAGGACTAAAATCTAAATAAGGCAAAATAATAAGTGCGATAAATAAAACAATCAAATAGAGAAAATGCAGTTTTTATAACAAACAAGACTGTGGTACAATTACAAGGAAAAGCATACAAAATGTGAACAGGAAAAACAAATAAAAAGCTACCAGAACCACATCAAGCTTCACTGGGGCAGGGGATGGGAAGAACCGGGCGCGTCGGGGTCATAGGGGTCATGGTAATAGGATGGCAGTGGCTCTTTGGGCTCCCCTTGGCGTCGATAGATGTTCGCTTGGAAGCGGAGTATTAAGCTCGTATCGCGGCGGTAATCGATCACAAAGTTGTCGAAGTTCGTTTCAAGTGCCAACATTCGGTTTGAGAGGTCGCGTCCCTCCCACTCAAAATATGGATCGTCCTCCTCGTCCGCCGACTCCTCATCCGGACCGATATCCCCCATCTCGACATCATCACCGGCTGCCTCTTCTTCTTCTTCTTCTTCTTCTTCTTCTTCGCTCTCGCTCGGGGCAACCTCTTCTTCACTATCACCACCCCGCCTTGCCCGTAGGACAACAAGCTGTTTAGTGCTCTTAGTGCGGGTCCCTTGTCCAAAAGGATCGAGAATGCGAGTATGATCGAGCGGCGCCGCTATGCCAGAATCCTTGAGGATAGAAGTGATCAAACGGGCATAGGGGAGTGGGTTCGTACCCTTCTCATCTAAGGACGCATTGATGATATCGACGTATAAAGTGCGGGCCAAATGGATGGAAGTGTGGGGGTCAAAGAGGTGATAGGTCAAAGTGGCTTGTCGGGGCCGCATGGCGAAATCGTTGGACGTTTGCAATATGTTGGCGCACACAATCTGAAAAGTGAGGCGCGCCTTCTCGTTAAGGTATTCAACAGCGATGATTTACCCCGTCCAAGCCACATTCGGTGCAATGCGGGCCATGATACTATCCTTGTCGACTGGGGGGACGTTTTGTGGATAGGTGAATTCTTGACGGAACGTCGTACTCGGCCAACTTGGCCGTGAGAAGAGCCAAAGAAAATGGGATGACATTCCCATCCACGTAAGCTTGGGCCTCGAATTGGTCCGTCCGAACTAGGGTGCCATAAAAGTATTGAACTTCGATTGACCAAACCGCTTCATAGGGTTCGTTGAGGAATCGGCACCAGCCCCGAGCCATGAATAATTGGCAGCACGACCTATTGGACGGCGCGCTCCATGTGGAGTTTGCGATCCAAGCCGAAGAACCGATGGCACCATCGCTCCTCTTGGCGAGAGCGGAACTCGCCATGACCGGAGGGGTGGATGTCGGTGGAGTCATACTTGGTGGGGGAAACACGTTGGGCCATGGAAACAAGAGGGATTTTTTCTTGGAAAACTAGAGAGGGAGAAGAGAGGATTTGTGTTGAAGGTGTGAAGAGAATGGGAGGGTATTGGTGTGTATTTATAGGTGAAGGGGGAGTGTAGGGGTTGGAATTGGAGGGAAAGGGTTTAGAGGGAAAAATGGGTGAATTTGGGAGGGAAAGGTTAGGGTTGGGAGGAGGGAAAACGGATTGGAGGGAATGAATGGGATTGGGGAGAAGGGGGGTGAATCTTGGGAAGGGGATAAATCAGATCTGCAGAAGGCGGACCAGTCCGGGTACTTTAAAATTCAAAAAATCCAATTATCGGAACGGTCCGCCTTAAAACTAAAGGAACCGGTCCGGGAGCGGACCGGTCCGGCCTTAAATTAAAGGAACCGGTCCGGCCCAGGGTTTTTGGGTTGGATTTTCCCTGAACTTAATTTCGATCTCTCCTCTCCGAAAATTTTCACTTTCACAACATACTCCCTATCAATCTGGACTAAAGCCCTCTCGATTTCGCTGGTCAATGCCCTTTGACTTAATATTCTCGAAACACGCGAATGCTTTTCCCGAATGAAACCTAGTCTTATCGACGCTCACTACACACACGACTCTCATAACACACACGACTCTCACCCCATATGCGTCGGGGGTGCGACGACCTTGCTGTAACAGCTCACTCTACCCCGTAAACGGGGTCCGACAACCAAACAATGTCGACTTCTTCCGCACACACCTCTAGATATGGCTTTAGGCATTGTCCATTCACTTTGAATGTATTTCTCCCTTTTAAATCGTCTAATTCAACAGCTCCATGGGGGAAAACATTCTTTACTACGAACGGGCTAGACCATCGTGACCACAACTTGCCCGGAAAGAGATGAAGCCGAGAGTTGTAAAGAAGAACTTTTTGCCCGGGAAGAAACTCTTTTCGTCGAATGATGTTATCATGAGCGAGTTTCATCCTTTCTTTTGAAATTTTTGCATTCTCATACGCATCATTGCGTAGTTCTTCCAACTCATTCAATTGAAGCTTGCGGGCTTCACCGGCCTTATCCATGGCATAATTCAATTGCTTAATCGCCCAATACGCTTTGTGTTCTAGCTCCATGGGAAGATGGCAAGGTTTTCCATACACAAAGCAGAGAGGGGACATGTCGAGTTGATTCTTATATGCGGTACGATAGGCCCATAACAAATCGTTCAATCTAAGTGATCAATCTTTCCGGGTAGGATTGACGGTCTTTTCAAGAATGTTCTTGATTTCTCGATTTGCTAGTTCAGCCTGCCCATTCGTTTGCGGGTGATAAGTCGTTCCAACCTTGTGAATGACACCATACTTTCTCATGAGCTTCGCGAATGGCCTATTGCAAAAGTGCGTGCCATCATCACTAATTATCGCTTTCGGTGCACCGAAGCGGGAAAGTATGTGTTCCTGCAGGAACTTTATCACCACTCTTTTGTCATTTTCCTTGGTAGCTATAGCTTCCACCCATATAGAAACGTATTCTACCGTAATAAGGATGTATAGGAAGCCAAAGGACGGGGGGAAAGGGCCCATGAAGTCAATACCCCAACAGTCGAAGATCTCAATGATGAGTATGGGGGTAAGAGGCATCATGTCTCGTCGGGTAATGGCCCCCATCCGTTGGCACCTATTGAAATATTTGCAAGCAGAGTTCACATCCCGGAATATTGTGGACCAATAAAGGCCGCATTGCAGAGTTTTTTGCTGCCGTCTTTTTCATCGAAAAGTGGCCTCCACAAGCTTTTGAATGACAAAACTGGATGACTTTCGGGATTTCGTCATCCAGTACACATCGTCGGATGATTTGGTCGGCGCAATATTTAAAAAGGAATGGATCGTCATAGAAGAACATGCGCGATCAAGTAATAAACCTCTTCTTATCTTGCGGTGTCCAGTCGGGAAGGACGGATCCCGTGACAAGATAATTCACTATATCCGCAAATCAGGGCAAAGAAGAGGTAGCAAAAAGTTGCTCATCTGGAAAGTATTCGTCTATGGGTAAGGGATCACTAGGCACATCGGACAAAAGCCGTGATAAGTGGTCGGCAACGACGTTTTCTACTCCTTTCTTATCTTTGATGGAGAGATTGAACTCTTGTAGGAGTAGGATCCACCTTATGAGGCGCGACTTGGCATCTTTCTTTGCAAGTAGGTATTTTAAAGTCGCGTGGTTGGTGAAGCAAGTAATGGGAGAACCGATGAGATATGACCGAAATTTATCAAGGGCAAAGACTACCGCTAGTAACTCTTTCTCCGTGGTAGAGTAGTTGAGTTGTGGTCCGGTAAGAGTCCGGCTAGAATAGTAGATGACATGAGCTTGCTTATCCTTTCTTTGGCCCAAAACAACCCCTATCGCATAATTGCTAGCATCACACATATGTTCGAATGGTAAAGACCAATCCGGAACTTGCATGATGGGAGCAGACACAAGCATGGTTTTCAATTTTTCAAAAGAGCTTTAGCATGCTTCCGTCCACTCGAATGGGGTGTCCTTCATGAGTAGGTTGCTTAAGGGTCTAGCGATGGTGCTAAAGTCCTTAATGAACCTTCGATAAAACCCCGTGTGGCCCAAGAATGAGCGCACGTCCTTAAGAGATTTTGGTGGGGGAAGATCAGCTATGACATCTATCTTTGCCCTATCAACTTCTATTCCCTTGGATGATACTATGTGGCCAAGAACTATTCCCTCGGTGACCATGAAGTGACATTTCTCCCAATTCAGCACTAAGTTCTTTTCCACACACCGGGCAAGTACTTTTTCCAGTTTTTCTAGACAATGATCGAAAGAGGTTCCAAAAACGCTGAAATCCTCCATGAACACTTCAAGTCCTCTTTCGACCATGTTGTTAAATAGGCTCAACATGCACCTTTGAAAGGTCGCAAGTGTATTACACAAGCCAAATGGCATACGTTTGTAGGCAAACGTACCAAAAGGGAAAGTGAAAGTCGTCTTCTCCTGGTCAAGTACATCTACCTCAATCTGGTTATATCCGTAATAACCATCAAGGAAGCAATAGTAAGGGTGTCCCGCCACTCTCTCAAGCATTTGATCGATAAATGGCAAGGGGAAATGGTCTTTCCTAGTTCCCGCATTGAGTTTCCGGTAATCAATGCAAATGCGCCACCCGGTGGTGGTACGTTGGGGAACTAGCTCTCCCTTAGCATTCTCAATCACTGTCACTCCCTACTTATTCGGGATGACTTGAATAGGGCTCACCCATTTGCTATCCGAGATTGGGTAGATAATCCCGGCATCCAATAACTTGATAATCTCGGTTCTCACTACTTCTTTCATGTTGGGATTTAGTCTTATTTGCATTTCTCTAGAGGGCTTGACATCGTCTTCGAGATGGATCTTGTGAGTGCAAATCAAAGGACCTATCCCCTTCAAATCAGCAATGCACTAACCAAAAGCACTTTGGTGCTTCCTCATAATTTTCAACAATTTACCCTACTGCTCTTCGTCTAGGCTAGAGGAGACAACAACAGGAAATCTATCATCCTCTCCTAGGTATGCATATATAATATGGGAGGGGAGTTTCTTTAATTCAAGGGTTGGAAATTTGTCACTCGAGGGAACCATGCGTGTATCCCTCGGAGGTAACTCCTCGAATCTAGAAACCCAATTAACATCTCTCGTGTCCTAGTCCGACGCACTCTCATCGAGTAACTCTCTCAACTCCCTAACCTCCCTCTCGAAGTCGGTGTACGTCCCCTCTCTCTTGTGTCTCGCCACTAAACAGGACTCTAAGGCGTCGCCGCAATAATTCTCCTCAAAGTACTCCTCTACTATCTCATTTATGAGGCTCACCGTGTGAAGATCATCTTCCTCCCCCGTATGTTGGGCTATGTGGAAGATGTTGGTCTCTAAGGTCATGTTACCAAAAGTGAGTTGCATTCGCCCATTCCGAGTATTGATGATTGCGTTAGCCGTAGCTAAGAATGGGCGCCCATGGATGATGAGAACATGGTTGCTCGAGTTGAAGGAGGGCTCCGTGTCCCAAATGACAAAGTCTACCGGGAAGTAGAAAGTGTCAACTTGGACGATCACGTCCTCGACTATGCCTCTTGGGATCTTCACTGTTCGATCCGCTAATTGGAGAGTGACCTTTGTGGGCTTGAGGTCTCCCAAGTCAAGTTGCCTATAGATGGAGTAAGGGAGGATATTTACGCTTGATCCCAAGTCAAGTAAGGCTTTTTCGATTTTATTCTCTCCAATGATGCAGGAGATGGTGGGTGCACCGGGATCTTTGAATTTAGGCGGGAGATCATTTATTAGAATGGAGCTCACATTTTGTGCTAGAAAGACATTCTTCTTTACCTTCATCTTTCTCTTTACCGTCAACAAGTCTTTGATGACTTTAGCATAAGCTGAAATTTGCTTAATGGCATCAAGAAAAGGTAAATTCAGCTTTACTTGCTTGAGCACTTTGAGCACGTCCTCACGTGGGTTTCCTTTATGGGAGGGAATCAACCTTTGAGGAAACGATCCCGTGGAGGGTGGTTTCACTACTACCTCTGGCTCACTAGCGTCTTCTTTGTCACTCTCATTCAAGGGGACATCTTCGGCCTCTTTCGTGCCGGGAAAAATCTCCTTCTCTTTCGTTGTGTCGTGTGGGGGAGGTGATAAATCAACGACTCTCCCCCCCACGAAGAGTGGTCACAGCTTGACATTGCTCCTGATGTTCAGTAGAGGTGGGGATAACACTAGTTTGACCTTGGGGAGGTCTTTAGCCTTGGGCAGGAAACTTGCCCTTCTCTTGGACACTCAACGAGGATTGTTTCTTTGACAGACTCGCATTTATGTCGCCAATCAGACCATCATATTTGGCATTGATTGCGGTCTGGCTTGCGATGAATTGATTCATGTTATCCTCGAGAGTTCTCCTCGGTGGCGGGATATACGCTCCTTGAGGTGGTGGTGCTTGCACATGTCCTTGCATGTATGTAGCTTGTTGAAAGTTTTGTGGTGGAGGAGCGACAACATGTGAAGGAGGGTTCATTGCAGCATGATGTTGCCCATAGCTAAAACCGGGATGGTTTTTCCATGAAGGGTTATATGAGTTCCCGTGCGGTGCACCGAAATTACCCTTAAAACCACCTATACCACTAACTTGCTCCTGAAGCATTACTTTATAGGCGGGTATAGTCGGGCATTCCTCAGTTGAATGACCCGCCTCATAAATCGCACACACCTTCTCGACGGGGTTTGGTATGGATCCAGCTGGTCCTTTTCCATATATCTCGCATAGGTCTCGAAATCCTTTCTCAAGCGTATCCAATCGACTATCCGTCATAGAATTCTTATCTACGTGAAATAAGTCGGACGCCGATGGAGTGGTGGTCACTTGCCGATTTCAATTTTGAGCATTAGGGTCAGATGTATCCCAGGATTGGGTAGTTTCAGCGACATACCTCAGGTGAAGCTCAGCATCGTGGGCGTCTAAGTCGACAAAAGGACCACTTCCCATAGTTTCAACAAGTTGCTTGGAGTTAAGATTCAGACCATTATAGATAAAAGAGATGATTTGCGCTGAATCAAATCCATGATGGGGGCATGAAGTAACTAACTCATTGAAACGCTCGTAGCATCGATGAAATGGCTCATTTTCAGATTGTCTGAACGCTTGAATTTGAGCCTTTATGGAGATTGTTCGATGTGTTGGGAAGAATTTCTTGAGAAATCTCGATTGCAACTCATTCCATGATGGAATCGAGCTTGGAGATAAAGACCATAGCCAGGTCTTAGCTTTATCTTTGAGCGAGAAAGGAAAGGGTTTGAGGCGGATCACCTCTTGTGCAGGTTTGATCATTGAGAGTATAGCACACATCCTCAAATTCCCTAATGTGGAGATATGGCTTTTCAGAATCCATACCATGGTAATTAGGTAACATCTGGATCATCCCATTTTTGAAACGGAATTGCCCGACATTATACAGGAGTATAATGCATCCCGGAGTGACAGTGCGCTCGGGATATAAGAATTCTCTCAGCGAGGGATATGGGGGCTCTTCCTCACCGGCGGCTGCACTGTCGTGCTGCGACATCTCTCTCTCACTTAACGACTCAGTGCTCTCACTTGGTGTGATCTAAGTGTGCTCAGAGGTGTGCCCTAAGAAGTAAAATGGAGTGTTATTGGAGATTGAGTGTGACGGTGTGGGAGGTGGAATCCAGAACTGTGGGGCGTTAGGAGTGTGGGGGCTATCAGGGTTGTACTCAACAATTGAATTTTCGTGAATGTTGGTTGGAGTATTATGAGGTGTGGGAGTGAGTTCAGAATTTTGCATTAATGGATTATGAGAGATGATGGTGAATCTTTTTGTGCTTTTTGAATTTTTTTATGTTTTTGAATTTTTGGAAATTTTTGGTCAAAGCTTTGGTTGACTCGATCTAATCCTAAGTCTACCTAATTCCCCGGCAACGGCGCCAAAAACTTGACGCGACTCAGAATGTGTCTCAGAAGTGCGTACTCTCTAGGCTCAATTGCAAGCCTGTCGCTCAAGTAATAATCCGACAAGGCGGGTATCGATCCTCAGGGAAAAAGGACAACGAAGTTGTGACGACGGGAAAAGACGGAGGAATCCTAACTTTGACTCTAAAAATAAAGGGAAAATGATTTGGTTTTGAAAATTGATTACAACTACATGCAATTATGAAATTATGAAAAAATGCAATTATACTAAATTACCTAAAATATGACTGAAATATGATTTGAAACTTTTGACTAAGTGATGAGAAAAACAGGACGGGAATACAATCCCCCAACCTTAGTGTATTGCAGTTATAATACTAATCGTAGATTTAACTGATTAATTTGACCCGGAATTTAGTACTCCCAAGCATTACGTATACGAGGTTCAATCCCGCGTCATACTTAATCTGAGGACGAGTAAATCGGTATTGTGATAGTGACACTCGAATTGCATTCTAAATCATCCCGGTTACCCAGAGAAAAACGAGAAATAAAGACCTACAATTGCTGTGTTCCTACACAATACGGTCGAAATCAATCACTAAATTCAGAGGACTAATTTTATACACATGCAATTAGCACATCATGCTGGGTTCATGTATCCCGACATTAGAAAATCTAGCCTAGCATGCTGAAAGTAATGAAAACAGTGTTTGAATAGCAGAAAACCATGATTAATCTAAGGAAAATTTGTGGAATGATGTAGAACAGAATTGAAGAGAGGAAATAACTCACTAATTTTTACCAAAGCAGTAACAACAGCAATAAAGAACACAGAATTCTGAAAATAACCTTAAATCTTTGGAATTAAACTGTAAATTATACCTAAACTAGGGTTTCTGAAAAAGAATGGAAAACTGACTAAAATTCTCCGTCCAAATAATAATAATAAAATGGGTTTTTATACCCCACAACAATTCAAGAGTTTCAGCTGCACTAGGATTCATTTTCGGAGCAGATAAGATTTGGAAATCTCGATAGCCGGACCGGTCCGGGCCTTAGGCGGACCGGTCTGCCTCCCAAACGGATCGGTTCTTTTTATTTCCAGGCGGATCGGTCCGGGGGCGGACCGGTTCTTTTAATTTCTGCCTTCTTCGGTTTGCTTTTGATCAGATATCTACTGGAGTTTTGCAACGCGGACCGGTTCGGGGCAGGGGTGGACCGGTCTGCCTGGTTGACTTTTTTCTCAACTTTAACTGATCATATCTTTTGTTCCGGGACTCTGATTGAGGTGGTGTTTCTTCCTATGTGCTCATGAATGTGATATCTTCAACTTATCTTTAGGTACCTCATCCGAATTCCAGGTGAAAATTACACTTTTGCCCTTTTGACTTTTCTTCTTTTCTTTCTTGATTCTTCCGGTTTCCTTCTTTCGTTTCTTGACATCAAATACCTGTAAAATCACTACGAAATACCAGAAACTCGATGTACTCATTAGGATTAGTCAGTAGCAAGATTATGAGATAAAGTCAAATCGATTACGTTGTTCGAGGTGCTAAAAGTACCCAAATTAAGGGATAAATTAGGAAGAATTTATGCCTAATCAGTGGGCAATATCACAAATGGAAAGTAACTTCCAAACAAGCATTAAATGTAACAATTGGAGAGTAATCAAAACTTATTGAACACTATACACAACATATACAAACTTTCTATTTTCTTTCTTTTCTTCTTTTTCTCACTTTTTCTTTTGTTTTCTTTTGCTTTTCACTTATCTTTTTCATCTATTTTTTCACATCTCTTTTCTTTATTTTTCTCACTCTCATATTCCTAAATTGCAATCGCAACACAACAAACATCGTTCAATACCAAGTAACATTCCATACAAAGGTATGGAAGGTGTATGCATGGTATATAACTCCAATGTGGAGTTGGTATGGGATTTGGGTAATGAAACGAAATGCTAGTATTTAGGCTCAAATGGGTTCACGAGGGAAAACATTTAAGGTGAGGTCAAGGTCAATATGGGTGATATAACAAAGATGGCATATGATCATTTTCTAAGGTTTACGCAATTCTCGAGTCAAAACAAACTTTGAAAATCGTGCTCAAGTAATACATTTCATATATGAACTCAATTAATGAATGATCAAATGAAAGAATAGAGAGATTACCAATGGCTGTAACGTTTTCAAAGAGGAAATAATAGTGTATAACACTCACAAACGATGAAAGGTACAAAGCTTACTCGGTGTAAGTATATACAATGCAACAAAATATTACCGAGTTATAAAAATCTTAAACCAAATCAATAGAACAATAAAAGTGCATGTGATCATGGGATTAAAGTTTAATTCTTGAAGTTATTCACAATATCAATGATTTAAGACTAAAGTCTAATAACTTCTAAAATTGAGAACATGCATCATTGAGTTGTCTATTGGATCGGACAATTATTGAAATTTATCATCGGAAATGAAGGCAAAATGCCCAATAAAGGAGAAAAAAGAAAGAAAATATTTTTAAAATTTTTAAATTTTTCTAAGAAAATCATACTAAGTAACTAACATATGAGCAAAAATATGGACTAAATAAAGAAATGGATAGAATATCCCACACCCCCTAACTTAAAACCTGACATTGTCCTCAATGTGAATTAAGAACCAAGTTAAAGAGAGGAAAATAGCGATATTACCCAAAATTGGAGCGATCCCCATAAGAACAAGTCCAAAGAATCTACAAAACAAGTTTGTACCGAGCATAGCAAAAACAAATAACAAAAAGTTAACTAATTACAAGAGACTAAATTAAAAGAAAGAAAAACTAAAGAAAGAAATGATAAAAAGCGAACTATATACAACCTACTATTTAGGCTTCACGCTAACTATACACTAGAAGTCTAAATAGGTGAGGGTCCACCATGAAAACGATTTGACTTTGGAGGGTGACCGGTGTACCCTCACTCTCAAGCATGCCTTCAGAAAAATATGAATTCCTTTTGAACAACGGAAGGCATGTGTAAGGCGGAAGAAATGAACCATCGTCAATTAAAAGTTTTGGAGGGACGATGGGGGATTTGGATTGAACGGGTGACAAAAATATGCGGGGCCCGAGAATAGCAGAAAATCCTTCCAAGGATTTTGAAATTGGAATGGGAGGTGGCGCACACAAAGGCAAAGATGCGACCGTGGAAGGCGACTCGATCAAGTACTCGTCATCGGCGAAAAGGTTTAACACATTAAAGTTTGAAACCGATTCATCGGGTACTTGTGACGTTGTGATAACAGAAAATGAAAAGGAGAGGAAAGAAATTCAAACTCACGAGATGAATCATCATCGCATAAAGATTGAGTTTCGAAAAAAATAAGATCATTTTCAATGAGATGTTCTTCTTTGGGGGCCAAAGAAGAAATCATTTCATTGCAAATGGATATTATGTCATTTTCATCCTCACTTTCAATATCTATTACGCAATGGAAAAAATCTAGAATTGTTTGTTCCAAACTAGGCACAAAGTCCTCATTTGGTTCAAAACATTCCTCGACTTCAAAAGTCTCGGAAGAAAAGTCGTCGTCGGATTCAAATAATAAATCCAAATCATGTTCCCACAAACGATTTTCTTCCCGATAACGATTTTCAATTTTCTCATTCTCAAGCATACGCAAGCTCTCACCAAATGTCATAGATCGAGGTGCGGATACTTGAAAATGAGAACTTTGAAAATTACCAGCGGACTTAAACTTAAACTCATTATTATAGGAATTTTGAAAACTATTGTGTGGTGACAATTATTATGCAACACAAATAAATGTGAAAGAGGTAATAACCAGGAAAAGATAAAATAAAATGCCAATCACACAACAACAGGTGTACGTGGTTAAGCAAAGATGTGCCTACGTCCACGGTGGTGCAGTCAGTGTTATTTCTCTATATTCTGAAGAATAAGTACAGAGAATACAACTTGTCCTTTGCCCCGGACCCAGGGTTTAATTTATACATGTGTATGCTAGTTAGTGGAGATGATGGGTTCCTTCATACTAGCCCTCTTCCCTATCCTTTCCCTTCATGGGGTTGTGCGCCCTTATAACTTCTCTTCATGGGATCGTGGGGAGAGATCGGGTCAATATGAAAGATAGAGGGCCTGGATTTTGGGCCGTCAGAACTGGGCTACTCGTCCAGGCCCATGGTCCCAAATTCTGGGTACCTACAATTGCCCCTAAATTTGTTGGGCCACGTTTATGGGTCCAATGAATTTAAATGATAGGCCATTATGGCTGATTTGTGATTCTTTGAAAACTGTGAAGTTGCTTTGGCGGCACCCGCTTCGCTATCCGTGCGCTATGATTAGAATTGAAGGCTTGCTGGGATAAGGCACATTTCTCTTCGTCGCTTCAGCTTTTCCGGCAATCTTCTATCTTCTGAGCACTCTTACACTTTGTACCTTCTGCTTTCGATCTCTACTCTCATTGCTTCTTCGCCATTTGACCTGATCTTCTGTCTTGTAAGTCTCTCGTGCTCTTTGTATTTTCTCTTTGGTTTGTAGTTTTTCTTGTATTTTTCCAATGGCGAAGATTGGAAATAGGTCAGTCACGGAGTTTAGAAAATTCTATAACATTCCTGAGTGGGTAGAGATTGAGTGTTGTGCCTCGCCTCCTAGGAACGTTAGGGATATAGAGGATGCACATTGGATTCACGTTTTGTTGCTCTCCCAGGGGGACTTACCTTTCCCCCTAATGATCTGTTTCTGAATTTCTTTAGCAATTTTGGTATTGTACCTGCACAGTGTTCGCCCAATGTATGGAAAATAGTGAATGTCGTGCATAGGATAAATCAATTGTACGACACTAGGTTAGGTCTTGCCGAGGTCTGTTTTTGTTACTCCTTCTCTCGAACTAGTTCAGGTGTCCTGTACCTCAAAGCTAGGAGCCCTGATAGGGTATTGGTAGTGAATCTACCTGATTCCCATAAGGACTACTGGCAGGAGGGTTTTCTTGTTAGGAATTGGCAGTTCTCTCCTCAATCTGAAGGGTCAAGATCTGAAAGATTCACTGTTCCCTTTTATGGGGAAGAGTATATAGGTATATATTGATAATGTTGCTTCAAACTTTGTTGATTTATGGATTTTCTAACCCCTTTCTGTGTTTTCTTTTACAGCGAGGTCAAAGAACGTGGAACCTGCTCTCAGCGAGGTCCGAATTTCTGAGTTGGTTAAAGCTTGGAACATCAGAGAGCCCTTGGGTGACGGCGAGCATCCCAGATCTGCTTCTTTTTTGCTTGAATACAAGAACACAGGCTCCAGCTTCATAGCCCGACCTGTGGATAGTGTTCCAGACTTTGACTCTTCCGTAGAGACTTCGGCTGAGCCCATCCACTTGGACGAAGAGGAGAGAAGCTCGGAGAGTGAGCCTGCAGGCACTGTGAGTAACTTGGGTGCAGGAGTGCTGACAGTAGCAGTTCTTCTGAGGGGGATTCCGAGGCTCAAGACTCGTCGAGCACTACCAGCAGTTCTGGTGAAGAGATGCCTCCCAGGAAGAATCTGATCAGAGATGACGATGATGATGATGATGTGCTCCTTGCACAGAGGTCCAAGAAACCGAAGACTGCCTCTGGGGCCATAGCTACTGGTTCTCGTCCTTCTTCTCAGGAGCAAGAGAAGAAGAAGAGAGAGGAGGAGCAGGCGAGGGAGAGAGAGAGGAAAAAGGAGGAGGAGAGGAAGAAGGTGGAAGAGAAGAAGAAAGTGGAGGAAAGGAAGAGAAGGGAAAGAGAAAAAGAAGAGGAGAGGAGGAAGATGGAGTTGAGGACTAAAACTGGTCAAGCCCTGGTCCCAGTGTCTGCCTTGCCCGAGGGGGCTTCGGTGGCCGCCTCTCCTCAGCTTGCCCCTGCGCTGCTCGAGAGAGCAGTCCTTCCTGCAGATCGACAGATCGCGTTGGGGTCCGATCAATTGGCTCTGCAGGCTAGCCAGAGGCTCTCCTTGGTAAAGTTCTCTTTTAATTCTCAATTTCTTTTAACCAGTTTTGATGGTTTCTTCTTCTTGATCTCTTCCTTGTTCTTTGCAGTTTGTGACCGACTTCGCTGTGCTTTTTCACTCTCGTGACGAGCTGGTGAGAAGGAATGGTGAGATGGAGCAGCAAAAATCTGCCCTGGTAGCCAGGGGGTCTTAGCTGGAGGCCGATCTGAAGGCTGCTGATGCAGCTCGAGCTTCATCTGACTTGGCTCTTGTTAATTCTGCTCGCGAGAGAGATGATGCAGTAAGGGAGCTTGGCGAGCTGAGGAAGGCATATGACCTGGTGTGCTCGAGCAAGCTAGACCTTGCAGAGAAGAACAGGGCTCTGGCCGAGCAACTGGAGGCGGAGAAAGCCCAGACAGCCACTTTTAAGGAAGATTCGTACAACTCTGGCTGGGCTGCTGCGTATGAGGATGCTGAGGTTCAGATAGGCTATATCAGCCGTCTGAACTTCAAGAAAGGGTGGAATAAGGCTCTCGTGGCTGCTGGGGTGGACGTTGCATCCCCCCTCTTTGACGAGCACGATCCAGGGCCAAAGCCAGTCGTCGATGAGGACCCAGCCCCAACTGTTGAAGGCACCGGTCCTGTCTCTCAGGAGACTTCTACTGATGTTCCTTTGGTCGAGAGGACAGAGGACACCCCTACAGAGGGTAATGGTCCCGCTGATGCTGATAAGGACAAGGGACCATCCACCTCCGGGCCAGCCGAGGTTGCTAATTGATAGGGCTGCTTTGTAATTTTTTCTTTTTCAATCTGATGTAACCTCGTTCCTTATTAATGAAAAGACTCCATTTTTGTTTATGCTGATCTCTTTCTTTTCCCTTTCTTTTACTTGTAGTTGGTTGATGTGGATGATTATATTCCTGTTACCTCCTAACTAGGTAGGACTCTCGATCCTAATGCAATCCCTGCAGTTCGCCAGGCCTTTGCTAGACTTTGTAGGTTTGCTAAGTCAAGGAACCAGAAATATAAGGATCAGTCCGACCTAGTGGCTAAGTTGAAGGACAGGCTCCAGGAGATGGAAGAAATCGGTGCTTCGGTGCAAGAAGAAGTCAGTGCACTGAGAGCAAGGTTGCTGGAGGCCACCGAGATTAATCAGGTTAGGGAGTTCCTGCAGCAGGAAAATGAAGACTTGAGGAGGGAAGTCCTTAGGCTTAAGGAGCACTCGTCGAGCATCGTTTCGGCAGTCCTACAAGGCTCTTCTTCGTCGCGAGCTGCTCGGCCTCCCCTCCCGCGTGCTGGTAGGAGTGCCAGGGGTAGGAATAGGGAAGCCGAGGAACAGCGTGAGAGGGAAATGGAGGAGCTGCGCGGCGATGTTCGGCGAGCTTATGTGACTGCTGCTGGGCTCCAAAGGGACGTTACCCGTCTGCGGCATCTATTCAAGAAGGGCCCTCGCCAAGTGTGATCTGATGGCTATGATCAGGGCTGGCTGGATGCTCCCACAAGATTATCAGAGTTCGAGGAGCTCTCCTTCATCAGGGGGTGGTTGAGTGCTCTCAAAGAGCTGCAGGTCCCGAGGAACTCGACGTTGTGGTATCGACATGAGATGTCCTCCTCTACTCTGATGCCCAATCCATTCAGGCGGGATGATCGATGGATCCCCATCGATGCTATTCCCCGGCGACTATTGGAGTTGGACGCAAATGAGGTCGTGGAGGAGCTCGCTCCTGCTCCTGATGATGGAAGGAGAGCTAAAGTTGCTGATTATCTTGCTCGGAGGCTTCCACCTCCTTGAGATTTTGTTTTTTAATAATTGTAAATGCTTTGGGCGAGCTTCGCCGACTAAACATGTACTATTATTGTTTGTAAATATAAAAGATTAATGGAAAGTTCGAGTTTTGGGCGATTTTGCCGACTAAACGTGTTTATCCAATCCTTTTATATTTTTGCAGCTTCACAATCCTTTTTATTTTGTCATGTGAGTGTCCGCCCAGTCCAGTATTAAGAATACCATTGTGCCCTCCCTTTACCTTTTAGGTCGTGTCGTCACACTCCCTTAGGCCTAAGTAGGGCAATTGGCGAGGACACACCTGGCATTGGATGTCTTCATCCGGTGAGGATTTTGTTCAACCACAGTAGGTTTGATGCCTAAGAATACTCTGTAGGGCTTCATATTTTGCCATGGGCAATGCTAAGAGGTCTGTCGTGCTTCATGACGATGACCTGAGGAGGGGTGTTCCCCTGCTATGTCAACCATTATGCCTGTGATTTGAAAGGGATGTGCAATAAGATGTAATTGTTACTTTTTAGAGAGTGATCAACTGAGAGATTTTTATTGGTGAATTGAGAAATGAACTGCCCTTTCACATAATGAGTACAATAAAAGATCTAACAATAGAATTCCTAAAAATAGAATTTCTTGAGATTAACTGCGTTCCATGCTCGTGGTATCTCTCTGCCCTCCATCGTTTTCAAATGATAGGCACCTCGCAGGTCGTCTCTAATTATCTTATAAGGTCCTTCCCAATTCGGGCCCAGTTTACCGTATGATGGCTTCACTGTGTTGCCCAGGACCTTTCTTAGAACATAGTCCCCAACTTTGAATTTCCTCGGATTGACCCTTTTGATGTAGTGCTTCGCGAGTTGTTGCTGATAGCTTGCTAGTTTTACTAGGGCAAGTTCCCTGCGCTCGTTGGCCAGGTCGAGTTCGGCGAGCAAAGCCTGATCGTTCTGGCCCTGCTCGACAAGGTCGGATTTCATTGTAGGCAATCCTGCTTCTAGTGGGATGACCGCCTCCATACCATATGCTAGTGAGAATGGCGTTTCTCCTGTGGCTCGCCTAGGAGTCGTTCTGTACGCCCATAGGATATGAGGTAGCTCGGTTGTCCACGCGCCTTTGGCTCGCTCTAACCGCTTCTTCAATCCAGTGATCACTGTCTTGTTGGAAGCCTCAGCTTGTCCGTTGCTTTGAGGGTAGGCCACCGAGCTGAAGTGGTGCCTGATCCTGTGTTTGTCGTAGAAGTCCTAAAAATGGCTACTCTCGAACTGTGTTCCATTGTCAGTGATGATGGTTCTGGGGATCCCGAATTGAGTGATTATATTTCTCCATATGAACCTCATCATGTCAGCATCTCGGATGTTCGCCAGTGGTTCTTCCTCGATCCACTTGGTAAAGTAATCAGTTGCAACCAACAGGTATTTGCGATTGCCGGCAGCGGTGGGCAGTGGTCCCACGATGTCCATTACCCACTGGGCGAAGGGCCAGGGACTTGTCAGGGATTTTAATTCGCTGGCGGGCTGGTGGACCATGGGAGCGTGAAGTTGGCATTTTAGGCATTTGCAGACATATACTGCGGAGTCCTTTTGCATGTATGGCCACCAGTAACCTTCCTTCATTGCTCGGAAGGATAGAGACCTTCCTCCGACGTGACTTCCACAGATTCCTTCGTGAAGCTCATGAAGCACTGCTTTGACATCGCCTGGGTGGACGCATCTAAGGTAGGGGCCGGAGAAAGATCTCTTATACAAGTCGCCTCCTGTGGATAAGTGAAAGCGAGCATCTTTGACTCTTATCTGGTGGGCAGTCCTCTTATCTTCTGGGAGCGTTCCGTTCTTTAAATAATCTCTCAAGGGATCCATCCAGCTGGGGGTTGATTCCAATTGGAGTATTGGTTTTGCTTTTGTCAGCTCGCAGTTGGGGTAAATGCTTGGGCAACTAAGGAAATCGATAGGGATGATCCTTTTAAGGCTAGAGTCAACTGCCGAGCTCAGGGCTGCTAAGGCGTCAGCGTGGCTATTTTGCCCCCTGGGAAACTGTTGGATGTTGATCTCTTCAAAGTTCGTCATTAAGTTTTTTACCAAGGAGAGGTAGGCTGCCATTCTCTCGTCCTTCGCGTTATAGTCTCCACTTATCTGATTGGAAACTAGTTGCGAATCTCCGAATACATGCAAATGCTTTGCTCCCAGAGTTTGCGCCCTTTGGAGACCTGCTATCAAGGCTTCGTATTCTGCTTCGTTGTTGGAGGTTGAAAATCCCAGCCTTATTCCTTGCTCGAGGACTGTATTTTATGGAGTGATGAGAACAATTCCTACTCCTGCCCCCTTTGAGTTGGAGGCTCCATCAACGAATAGTTTCCAGCCTTCCCTTGTAGACTGGTTGCTTTGTTCTGTTGGCTTAGGCTGGTCGAAGGGTTCTTCGCCTGTGAATTCAGCTATGAAATCAGCAAGGATTTGACCCTTGATAGCTGTCCTTGGTTGAAATTGGATGTCAAATCGGTCGAGCTCGACTGACCATTTAGACAGTCTGCCCGACAAATTCGCCTTCCTTAGGACAGCCTTGAGGGGGTGTGATGTAAGGACGATGATCGTATGAGCTTCGAAGTAATGCTTCAGTTTCCTCGAGGACATTACTAAGGCGAATGCGAGCTTTTCCAATGGTAGGTAGCGCTGCTCGGCGTCTAGTAAGGGTTTGCTCGCGTAATAGACTGGATGTTGGATCCCTGTAACTTCACACATTAGCGCTGAGCTGACAGTATGGCTGGATACAGAGAGGTAGAGGTACAAAGAGTCCATTTGCTGTGGTATGACAAGCAGCGGTGGGGAGCTTAGGTAGGACTTGAGCTCGTCTAACGCTCGTGTGCAACCTGGGGTCCATTCTACTGTTTTGCTGCCTTTTAAGAGTTAGAAGAAGGGCTTGCATCTCTCGGAGGATTTAGAAATGAAATGATTTAGGGCAGCGAGCATTCCAGTGAGCTTCTGTACATCTCGGACTGTGCGAGGAGGTTGCACTCTTTTGATTGCATCAATCTGGTCCGGATTGGCCTCTATGCCTCGCTTGCTGACCAAATACCCAAGAAACTTTCCTGACTGGACACCGAAGGAACACTTGCTCGCATTGAGTTTCATTCGGTTCTTCCTGAGGATTTCGAAGGTACTTGATAGGTCCGAGAGGTGATTTTCCTTCTTCTTGCTCTTGACGAGCATGTCGTCAATGTAGACCTCCATTGTGTCTCCCATTTGATTCTTAAACATTTTAGTAACTAGTCGCTGATAGGTTGCCCCTGTATTTTTTAGCCCAAAAGGCATGACCTTGTAACAGTATAAACCAACCGTCGTGATAAACGCCGTTTTGTCCTGATCTGGGGCATACAGGGGGATCTGGTGATATCCTGAGTATGCGTCCAGAAAACTCATTCGTTCGTGAGCTGCGGTGGCGTCTACTAGTTGGTCTATTTTCGGAAGAGGGAAGTTATCCTTGGGGCAGGCTTTGTTGAGGTCAGTGAAGTCTATGCAAACTCTCCACTTCCCGTTGCTTTTCGGAACTACCACTGGGTTGGATAACCATTTGGGGAATCGCACTTCCCGTATGGACCCTGCATCCAGCAGTTTTTCGACTTCTTTTTCTATTGCTCTGGCCTTCTCGGGAGCAGTTCGTCGTGCCTTCTGCGCTATCGGCTTGAATGTGGGATCGACGTGCAGCCGAAGGCAGACCATATTGGGATCGATTCCTGGAAGCTCATAGGGTTCCCAAGCGAAAACATCTATGTTGCTTCTGAGTAAGGTTAACAAATCCTTTTGCTCTTGGTCAGTGAGTGAGGTCCCGATCAGGAAGATCCTGTTATTGTCGCCTTCTTTAGCCATCACTTCTACCAGGTCCTCTATAACACGCTCGAAGGGGAGGAGCCTAGTCTCGTCCACTCCGGGCCTTCCATATTTTAATTGCTATTTGGAAGGGATTGCACCTTCCTCCACTTTCTCGCTGGTTTGAACGGCTCTTTTCTCTGGCTTTGGTCGGATGGCCGCTATGAAGCACTTTCTTGCCATCGCGTGGTCGCCATGTATCTCCATCACTCCCCGCTCGGTGACATATTTGAGTTTCTGGTGGTAGGTCGAGGAGACTGCCTTCATTGCATGAAGCCATCCCCTGCCGAGGATGGCTTGATACGGTGAATCGATGTCGACCACCAAAAATTCGATTATTTTGGAAAGATTTCCAGCGCGCACTGGCAGTACTATTTTGCCCAGAGGCATGGTCATCTTCCCAGCGAAGCCGACCAGAGGGACAGTGGTTCCCTTTAGGTCAGCGATGTTCAACTTCAATTTCCTGAACAGGTCGATGTACATTACTTCGGATGAGCTCCCTTGATCGACGAGCAGCCTGTCGATATCAAAGTTGGCTATCCTGAGTGTAATGACTAAGGCATCGTGATGTGGGGTCCTTACTCCCACAAGATCTTCATCCGTGAAAACAATATGCTTGTTGTAATTGATGTCCTCTGCTCGCCGACGTTTTCCTGCCTGTGATTTTGCTGGATCAATCTGAAAAGCTTGCATCACCGCTGTCAGCTTCTTTACCTCCATTCGAGCTGAGTTACCCTGGATTTGCTTAACATCGGATACTCCGTGGATTACTGCGAATTCATGTCCGGCATCATCTTCCAATACGTTGTCGGGTTTCGCCTCCTTATGGGCAGTCACTCTCTCTACCTTCTTTTCCACAAAGTCATTCAAATGTCCGGATTGGGCCAACTCCTCGATGTGGGACTTAAGATCCTTGCAATGCTCGGTCTTATGCCCTCCCTCTTTGTGGAAAGTGCATCTTAATGCATTGTTTCTTTTCGAGGGGTCTCCTCCCATTTTCCGGGGCCATTTGACGAACGGCTCATCCTTGATCTTCGAGAGAATTTTGTAAATTGGTTCTTTGAAGACGGTGTTGACCGCATGGAACGATTTTGTAACGTGAGGGTTCCCTCCGCTTTTGGAGCCATTCTTGCCCCCACTCTTTCCTCCTTTTTTCTGGTTCTCAACTTTCTCACTTCCCTTGGTAGTGAGCTTGGCTCGACCGTTTTCTCCTACATTACGACGGGTGACATCTTCCACCTTTGCGTATTTCTCAATCTGGGCCATCAGGTCGTCAATGGTCGTAGCTTCCTTCTTTGTCAAGGACTGGTAAAGGACGGAAGAGCTAGGTAGCCCAATTTTGAATGAAGCCACTGCCACTTCTTCCGCGCAGTCCTCGACCTCGTTGAATAACTCCTAGTACCTCTTCGCGTAGTCTCGGAGTGTCTCCTGAGGTGTTTTCTTCATTGTTAATAGAGCATCCATCCTTTTGGGATGGGAGCTTCTGGTGATGAACCGGGCCGTAAAGAGCTCGGCCAGGGATTTGAAATTTCTGATGGATCGGTGAGGGAGTTTCTCGAACCATTTTTGGGCCACATCATGAAGGCTCGAGGGGAAAATACGGCACATCAGTGCATCTCGGTGATTCCAGAGGGTCATAGCCTGTCGGTATTGCCTGACATGATCAATGGGATCAGTCTTCCCGTCGTAAATCTTGAACCTTGGAATGGAAAACTTTTTGGGAGCCTCTTCTTCTTCAATTTCCCTCGTGAAGGGTGATTTCATCTGGGTCTTGAGGGCTCTCCTGGCGAGTTCTCTGGTCGACCTGGTGTCGCGGTGAGCTAGATGTTGGTCCATTTCTCTGCGGACCAGGTTCCGTATGTTGTCGTCGCTGCGAGCAGGGCTCTGGTAGCGGCAAGCTTTTCTTAGTTGTTCGCGGAGGTCGTCGTCTGAGTCGCCACCTTCGTACCCTTGATATTGCCGCCTAGGGCTCCTTCCTCGGCTGCGAGATTTGCTCGCCTGAGGGCTAGGAGTGCGATAGGGGCGTCTCCTGGTATCAGGACGTAGTTCCTTCTCCAGTTTTTCCAGTCTTATTTTCAAGCGAGCATTCTCAGCCTCATATCTGCGAGAAGACTCCCTCTGCTCGTGGAGCCTTGCCTCGTATGCATCGATTAACCTGGATATCTGCGTGGACCTTGCTGGTCCTTGACTCTCTTCTGAGGCTGACCTTTCTAAGAGAGCCCCTTGATCTGAACGTCGGACTTCAGACCTAATCCTGCGAGGAGCAGGTGGTTCCTGAATATCTCCTGCTTGAGGAGCGTTGCTGCTGTGACTAGACATCTTAGATTTTTTCTTGGCGTGGGCTCTTCTCAGGGAAAGATGAACGTTTCCCACAGACGGCGCCAATTGTGGTGACAATTATTATGCAACACAAATAAATGTGAAAGAGGTAATAACCAGGAAAAGATAAAATAAAATGCCAATCACACAACAACAGGTGTACGTGGTTCAGCAAAGATGTGCCTACGTCCACGGTGGTGCAGTCAGTGTTATTTCTCTATATTCTGAAGAATAAGTACAGAGAATACAACTTGTCCTTTGCCCCGGACCCAGGGTTTAATTTATACATGTGTATGCTAGTTAGTGGAGATGATGGGTTCCTTCATACTAGCCCTCTTCCCTATCCTTTCCCTTCATGGGGTTGTGCGCCCTTATAACTTCTCTTCATGGGATCGTGGGGAGATATCGGGTCAATATGAAAGATAGAGGGCCTGGATTTTGGGCCATCAGAACTGGTCTACTCGTCCAGGCCCATGGTCCCAAATTCTGGGTACCTACATATTTCAATTCGTTTCAAAATTCCTATTATAAGGAGGTAGAGTCCCAAAATCATTATCATCATTATCATCAAAATTCCAATAACCCAAGTTTTGACTTTCGTTATACTCACCCAAAGTCATTTTTGAATTTATAAATTTTTGGGATTCTAAGTATTGACCGAAAGTCATAGGAATACGAGCATTTTGAGAATTATAACAATGATTTCCGAAAGAATTGGAATAAGACATGCTTACCCCAAAAATGGCTCGAAGTGGCGAATTCCACAAAGTAGATGCGCGCGCGAAAAATTCAAGCGTTTCTTGGTGCTCAAATGTAGAAGTCCTACAACAATGTTAGGCAAAAAATACAAATAGAAAGAAAATACTACGAAATACTAAATCAAATAAAGTCTAAAACAAACTAATCCCCGGCAACGACGCCATTTTGATCGAGGGTGAAAAGTAGCGCATGTAAAACGCCGATTGTTGTTTTCTGTTCACCACCTCAATACAAAAACCTAAACTTATGACTACACTCAACGGGTGAGTATAGCGGCCAAGTTTGGGTATAAAAAATCCACATAGACGAGTTATTAGAATTTATAAGATTTAATATTCCTAAAATAAAAGTGTAAAAGATGATTATACACAAAAAAGGAAAAGATGCACAAAAGGGAAAGATTAATCTAGGCAAGTGTATTTAAACTAGATTAACAAAGAGGATAAAACTATAGGTTGCGTCGAATATCCCTCACCCGAGTTAATTAGTATAAAATGGTTACGTGGGTCGACGAGTTATTAAGATTGCGTCTCGTTTCGACAGTTAATTAAATCAAGAGTTGTCACACCCCTAAATTCACATAAAAATCAAATAAGATTTTGGCATCAACAAATACCCCGAAAATTACGCACGCAAGGTCGTAAGCACGGAGCATACATGATATACCCCTTTAAAGCTCCTAGGCGTAATAACTAGGATAACACACTCGAAATAGACCCGTAAACTCCATCACCAAAGCAAAGCAACATGTCAACCTGAAATAAGTTCAATCCGACACAACCTAGACTAACTTAACTAGAAAGCATATTAAAAACGCAATAAAACTACACTACAAAGCACGGAAAGAAAGAACGTAAACCTAATTATGAAAGCATGTAAATTAACTACAAAGCAAGAATTAAGGGAATACAAACTATATTAATGGAGAGGGAAGATGAAAGTACAACTTACAAACCCAAAAGGGTGTCAAACCAAGTAAGAAATGAAGAATGAACTCTCAAATTCCCAAACCCTAAGCTAAACTAACCTCAAAACGAATTATATATGATATTTACAACAAAATTGGTTTATATAGTAAGTGGAATTAAATTAGAAAAGAAAAGAAAAGGGAAAATATCTGTAGAAAACAGGGGATCGATCGATCGATCCCTTTGATCGATCGATCGATGGTTGGAAAATAAGCCCACTGTCTCAGTTCGAAGGATGAAAATTGAAGGAACGATCGATTGATCCCTTTGATCGATCGATCGATCAAGTAGGTTTGCATCAATCTTCCTCCTGTTTTGGTGTAGTTGGAAATCTCTTTCGCTAAAAATACCGTAACTTCTTCGTTAGGGATTGGAATCGCGCAGCGTTCACGGCCATGCGAAGCTTACGAGGAGGGATACATCTTCCATGAGATGTTGGACCAGATGCCCAAACTGTGAATTGACTGAATTGCCCTTGTGCGTGCGGATATGTACGGAACTTAGCCGGAATGTGTCCAAACTTCACACTTAGTACCTAAATACCTACAAAAGCCCAATTATACCTCATATAGCATGTTAATAATATAAACCGAGGTTGTCTGGTTAACGGTCTTAAATATAGAGATTAAGGCACCCGAGGGGACTAAAATGCATAGGTTCGAGGAATGAAATACGCAATATTTGCGTATTATCAACTTGCTTTGCCAGAGTGCAAGATTAAAATAGTCTCTAAAATTTACCTTTGTATTTTATCTTAAAGAGTTTCTCCCAACTCATTCAACACAACCTCTTATCATTGCTTCGGTGAACCCGCGCACAACTTAACATAGGAGATTGTACTTCATCACAAACATACTCTGAAACTTTAAATTACCTCATAGCGTATACATAACATGCTTGTGTCATTGCTTTAATTAATACTTCTTTACCTACTTTAGATAGTAACATTTCTTTCCAACCTTTTAATATCTTCCACACTCTTTCCCTCAAACTCGCAAACACCTCTTCTTTTTATTTCTCCGTCATCAAATGCAAACCTAAATGTTTACCATGGCTTCCTACCTCCTTAAAACCTGATATATTTCACATCTCACCCCGAGTATAATTCGGGATATTATATTGTAAACAATCACGCATTTGTCAAAATTCACTTGTTGCCTCGTAGCCTTCTCGTAGGTGTGCACGGCATTCTTGACTTTTTCCACCTCATTATGCCTAGCTTTATAAAACAATATGCTATCATATGCAACACTTTAGGTTTACCTTTGCTCGCTTTCACTCTTGATATTTTTTCCCTCCAGATGGGCCTTCTCCAACAAAGAAGTGAATTTCTTCGCATATAGGAGGAAGATATAAGGTGAAAGAGGATTTACTTGTCTAAGACCTCATTGCACTTTTTAATTTCCCTTCATCCCCCATTCAAAATTACGGAGAAGGAAATAAATGTGACATAATTTATAATCACCCTCACCCATCTACCCTAAATATCCATCTTCCTCATAATATTTTCCAAAAAAAAAATCTACACTCCACCATATCATATGCCTTAGACATATCAAGCTTAAAGGAAAATTGATATTATTTCTTACATTGTTTTCCTTATTAAGGGAGTTGTTTACTCAAATACCACGATAACATTGTCAGTGGTGAGATGTTCGGCGACAAAAGTACTTTGATTTTAGAAATAATGAAATCTAAAACTCGTTTACTTTTGAACTGATTTTATAAATAACATTACAAAGGATAATAGGCCTAAATTGTGACAATAGTTTTGAATTCTTTATTTTGGGAATTAAAGCAATGAAAAAGTGGTTAACATAATTAAAAGGTTTGACACCATTTATAGATTCTAGAACAAATTTAGTTACAATCAAACCAACAATATGTTAATTATAGTACCTAAAGTTGTCATCACAATACATCGTCGACATTTTTCACACCCACGCGATGACACTTTTATACTTTATTAAGTCATTTATTAATTTTGTATTATCTAGATTCATGTAGATACATATGTATTTGGTCAATACATGCATTTAGTTGGATCATGTATTAGGAGGTCCATGTATAAAAGTTTAAATGATGTATGTTTACCTTATATGTAATAGATGCATGTATTTGGATAGAGACATTTTAGAGATCTTATAAATACCCGTGTAATGTTAACATTTGAAGTGAAATCATAAAAAGTCAAAAATATTATGTGAATAGTAAAACAAATTCTCTCCTCATATTGAGTACTCTATCTCAAATATTGAGTGTGTTCGTGTATTTTATTATCTCTCAAATATTTTATTTTTTTACATTTGGCAACCATGTATTTGGATAAAGAATTACAGAGGTGTTCTCAAGTTGAATGAATACTTTAGCTATTTGAATGAAGGCTCTAATGAAAATTCTTTTCCTGTCTAAATTTTTGGGGTGCGATGGTTTTAAATGCTTTAGTAGGTTTCTTAATTTATATGTTTGCTTCACGTATTAGTAGTGCACTATATTTATACTTACAATTTTCCAACTATATATACTAATATGTTATGCTTATTAGGTTTGTTAAAGTATGTTTTGTATAAATTTATAACGTAACATATACTGTATAAAATGTTTAATAATACATATTAAGATTTTTTAATCTATTTGATTAGTTCATCTTAAATGTTTTAGGATTATTTTACGTTGTTTTTAATATACTTTAAAACAAAACAGTCTCTTTCATAAAAGTTTTTATATGTTGATTTAATATTAGATTTAATATTAAGATATTCAAGGACATTATCCACAATCAAAATATCATTCTACTATATTAAATATGTTTTCAACATGCCTTAACTAGATTCTCATTCACAATGTGAGTCTTCAAAAAGTAACCTTTTACGACCACGCACGTACAACAAGCCAATTTTTTTTATAAAATAATGTTGATAGACCACCGGGCCATAAATATTTAAGAGACGCCATTTGTTGAGGCAATTCTTAATTAATTCCAAGGTCATCTCTTTGGTGTCGAAGTGTAGATCGTTGGCTTTCAAATGTTTCTAACCTATCCAACCACATAAGCCACTAAATTGTCATTATTTTTTTATACACACTCCATTTACATCAAATAGTTTTTTAATGTTATTATTTTTCCTCAGTTGATTGACCTTGGCATGATAATACTTTATGTTTTGATCTCTCTCCTCTAGCCACTCCACATTCTTCTTTGTTTCCACATGATTTCTTCAGCTTCCAGTATAAAATATATTTTCTTCTCCAAACTCTTTATTTCTTCATTTCTATGGGGTGATCCCTCTGCCCACGAAGGTTGGATGTAATTTAATTCCTTTCAATAATGTAAACATATTTTCCCTAGAAAAAAATTGGAACATGTTATATTTAAGACTAATATTTCATTGATATCTTATCCTCTTCCTTAAAAATATGATAAAATTATTTTTAGTATCAATACCCAAAGAATGAATGGCTCATTCTTCTATCTTGTTAAGTGTAGTGATTGCCTAACCTCATCCCCCTTATGATTTTGGCATTGTGTGGCATGATTTGGGTATAGTGAACGTACAAGTTTATCTCACTTCGACTTAACATAAAAAGTACACTATGAAAATATAATCTCATATTTGATATGTTCAATCCTAGATTTGTAATTTAGTAACAAATTTTACATTCATCAATTATTAAAGATTAACAAACGTGGTAGTTTTATAGAATATTTTGATAGCCCGATTCTAATAACAGTGTTTCAATTACACGCTTGATTTTATGGAGTACAATCTTCTTTATAAGTTTATTTTTCAGTACGATCATTGCACTAAATAAAGAATCCTACTAGAGTCTCCCTATGATTTCAACCTTCAAGATTGCAATCACTCTAATATGAGAGAGAGAGAGAGAGAGAGAGAGAGAGAGAGAGAGAGGCTAGAGTAAAAATGTGACATGTTCAATATTTTTTGCTTTACTATCAAGTGTATAAGGTTAAGCTAATGTCAAAATATTAGAACTTAAGTACTTACCCCTCATGCCAAAGTATGGAGTCTAGTTGACCTAGGCAGGATGAAAAATGGGGATCGGACAATGTTGGGAATGAGTTAATTTTGAAATTGATGTAATGGTTGTGGTAGAGATCAAATATAGGTCTCACGTGTACTTAGTTAGATCTAATCTATAGGTGTCTAAGAATAGGTTAGCGCTACTAGCTCTCCCCAAATATGTTATTCCGGATACTATTTTAGAACATAAAATAAATTATTTCTAATAATTAAAACATAATAAAATAAGTAAATAATAAATATACAATATTTATTAATAGTAAGGAAAGAAACTTACAAGTAATCCGTTAGACAAAAGTAACGATACTGACTTGAAAATTAATAATAGAATTCGAGCCCAACAAATTCACGTTGTGTCCTTAAAACAATTTTGCTCCCTCAATAGGTGCTCAAGGTTTTAAGTGTAACATCGTGTAATTTTTAATCGGTAATAATTTAATTTAATTTGGAATTCGAAAAAATAAATTTTTGGATTTAATTATTTTTAGCAGTTTAATATGTTGGATTTTATTTATGGAAAATAGGATTTTTCTCGAAATCAAAATCGAGGGAGAAATTTATATATACTCATTTTTTAGGCGACCCGGGGAAGTATCGACAGGTGTTTTCTTTTAATTAGAGTTTGAGTTAATTAAAACTTTTAAACTTTTCCCTTATTAAACTAACTCGGGGTTTGACTTTTCTAAACACTTTTCATCAACTTTTAGACCAGAAGTTTCCCACATCTTTACCGCCTCTCATTTACAAACCGTAGCCCAAATTTAAATCAAGATTCAACCCAATTTTTGAAGGCTCAAACTGTGTTTTCTCAAGATTGTTCAAGAACAAATCGTTATTGATTTTTTGAGAGAAATGCAACCATCTAATCAGAATTTTCAACTGGCTTTTCACCAGGCATGAATACTTATATTCTTTCTCTTTAGTATTATGCGTTTGAAATATCGCCAAAACATTAAATTACATGTTTTTCTTAAAATAAATTAAAAACCTTAATTAGGGAAAGTGAAATATATAGTGAACAAGTTTTTATGAAAAAATCTTAATATGAATTAAGACTCATAGCCCTTGTGTGCTTAGGGTAGATGTTGAATTCTTGTTAATATGGGTGTATGTTTGCATGTAGAAAACTATAGTGGCTTTATTTAAATTGGAAGTAACTTGTGAATTCACATAAAATTATGTAATCGTGATAAAAAAAAAAGGAAATTTTATTGTGTGCCCCATAAACTTGCATGAGAAAATTATAGTTGCATAAAATAAGTTGTTTAATTATGAAAATTGATTTAACGAATTAAATTAGATTTATGTGTGATCGTATGAGAAAATTTTATAGACTTTGTTGATGATATTTCGTATGAAAATTATTAATATAATCATATTTACCATCACAGGGAGGACCGGATTTTTGGGTAGGTATGCTTTCACCTTAATTTTAGGAGTACTTGCTAGGTATGAGACTAGTAGGTATATCTTAGTTGTGGGTAACACTTTCTAGGTATGAAACTAGCTGTGTAGATTTTTACGAATGAGATATTCCAGGATGCGATTGATTTTTGGGTTGTTCCGTTGATTTGATAGTCTAGGCACAAGACTAGGAGGAAAGTAATGGTGAGAATTCATCTTATAGAATAGGGTAGGACGTATTTGTGTTTTGGAGACCTATATGTATGGGACTAAGGGTAGGTTTAAGGATTTATTCTCTATAATAGGATGAGGCTAAAATAAAATAATAAGAAATTGAGAAATTAAGAATTTATACCTAAAATAATAAACGGGTATTAAAAATGAATTTGCGGCGCGAGTATATGCAGGGCTGATAGAATGCGGGACGACTGACTATAGTGACGTGGTTGTGTGTTGGAATCACAAGTATGTGCGGGGCTGACATAATATGGTCCGACTGACTATAGTGATGTGTCATGCGTGGAACCTCATGAGTACTTGCATAGCTGACAGAATACGGGTTGACTAGCTATAGTGAGGGGAATGGGTATGATGTGTAGAACTGTAGGCGCATTAAGAATGTGTGAAGGACCGATAAGGGATCGACTTGCCATATTGGTGTCGCATGAATAAAAATAATTGAATAATTAAATTAAGTAAGGATAAGATCTAAATTTTAAATTATAGTGCTTAGGGAATAATTGGACTTAAACTAGCGGGGTGGCTTAAATTACGTGATTTGATAGTAGTAGTTTATTTTACTCGCCTGTTAATTTATATCTTTAAATTAAAATATTCTATTGTCGTATTTATCCTGTATAATGCTACTATCTGGGTTCACGAACCTTAATTAGGGAGAGTAGCTAGTATTCGTGTGGTCAGCTCTGATCCTTTGCATTGACTAACATTTAAGGTATAGCGCATGAGTAATTACATAGGAATGAGTGGATATATTTTTGGAGATGCATCTGAAGATTTATTTTAGATTCCCTAGTAGTTTAGGATCGTAGTCTATTCCGTTACTTTTATTATGAGACGTTTGGTGGGCTAATCGGTTCCACAGTTGTTTACAATTTCTGTCGGATATTTATAGTTGGATCATTTCATTTGAGTTTATATTTATTTTGAGATTGGATTTATTTTGGAGATTAGCATGGTGGTGGACTTTATTATGGCATGAATGGTTATAATTGTTGGATAAATTTGATTATTATCTTGTGATTTTTTTTTATATGTCTCATACATCTGTCACATGCTGAGAATGGTATTTCATTTAGTAACGTCTGAAGAAGTTTGGCGGTGGTTGACTCCAGAATGCGCGAGGTTTTACAATAAGCAATCGTCTCCCATGGTAAAATGGATTTTTCGTCCTTGACGGTAGCAACACTTCAAACTATCAAGGCTCCGACGAACTCAACAAATGTTTGTACTAGGAACTCAAAATTCTACTTCGAACAGGAGAAGAATTACGAATACATAATGTAGGAGGGAGAGATAATGATTAGGAATTTTTTTGGTGTTTTTAGAATGAAGGAGTGGTATCATATTTATAGAAAAGTAGACACCTTTTCGTGAAAAGACATGCCCTTTCACAAATAGCCATGTCCTTTACGAATAGTCACAACCAATCACGAATATCACCTTTTTTCACGAACAATTGTGTCCTTTTAGAATGATCACAACCATTCACAGATGGATACGATCCTTCACGAACCATTGTGTCTACAAAATTAATTTAATAAAAATTTTCATTCAATTAAAATTATTATAAAAGTATAATAATTTCCAACAATCCCCCATATTCATTAATATTTGGTTTTATCTACTATTCAACAGAAGAAATGAATTCATATTCAATTACAGTAGAAGAAAACTGCATCAGGATAAGTAGCCAAAGACTTTGAACTTTCCCTACTGAGTATTTATCAGATTTACTTGGCTAATCAGTGGGCAAGATGCCTTGAGCAGTCAGCCGTTTTTGTAAACCAAGACAACATAAGTCACATAGTTCTCTTCAAACATTGTTGGTTCTCACGTTTGTGTTTGTTTTAGACTTGAACAACACCTGGTTCATGATTGTTTTAAAGAATTTCACCTTCTTAAATTCTCATATAAGCGTCCCTTTCTCACTCACATAAGTGACTTCTATGAATTGTATCATGCAATACCCTATTTGAACATGTCAAGATATAAATGTCATTAAAAGCATAACTTATCCTAAATCTCGTGGCAATTGTCTCATCATAGAAATGGGTTAGAGCATGTAATATATCTACAATGCGTATGGAGTTATACACAGTTCGGTTGTACCTTTGAACCTAGATTTTGAGATCTCCAGTCAACTAGGTTGACTTGCCACCATGGCGACTCTTCGTTACTTCATAGGCTTTAAGCCCATTCCCTTCGATTATATTTCTACTATCTCTCTAGTTAATATTTTAGTAAACGGGTTCGTAATGTTATTTCTTGATTTAACATAATCAATGGAGATATAATTCTACTAGAGAGTAGTTGCCTAATGGTATTGTGTCTACGATGAGTATGTCTGGATTTTTTGTTATACATGGTATTGTTTGCCCTTCCAATTTCTGATTGGATATCATAGTGTATACATATAGAAGGCACGGGCATAAACTAATTTGGAATATCCTTTAAGAAGATTCTTAGCCATTCGACTTCTTCTCTATCTTTACCCAAGCTAATAAATTCATCTTCCATAGTAGATTTGGAAATACATGTTTGTTTTGAGGATTTACAAGACACGGTTGCACCATCAAGAGTAAAGACATATTCACTAGTGGACTAAGAGTCCTTCGAATCTGATTTCCAATTAGCATCAGTGTACCCTTCAAGTACAACTGGATATTTGGTGTAGTACAGTTCAAATTTTTTGGTATGTTTTAAATACCTTAAAACCCTAATAATGACTTTCCAATGATCACTAGTTGTATTAATCGTATAACGACTAAGTCTACTTACGGAGTAGGATATATTCGGTCTAGTGCAGTTCATGACATACAAGAGACTTCTTATTATACGAGAATACTCTAGTTGTAATTTGCTTTCTCCATTGTTTGTGGTGAGGTGAATGTTAGCATCAATCGGTGTTTTAGTTGGTATAATATTATACTTGAATTTATCAAGTATTTTCTCAATGTAATGTGTTTGAGATAATATTAAACCATCATCTGTTTTAGAAATTTTAATTTCTAAAGTAATATCAGCAACACCCATGTCTTTCATATCAAACTTATTAGTTAACATTCTTTTGGTAGCTTTGACTATGTTATCATTGCTACTAATTATAACCATATCATCAACATATAGACACACTATAATGTACCCATTTTGAGTGCTCTTAACATATGCACATTTGTCACACTTATAAATCTTGAATCCGTTTGACATCATGACATTATCAAACTTAGCATGCCATTATTTGAGAGCTTGCTTCAACCCATAAAGAAATTTAACCAATCGATGGGCCTTTTTCTCTTGTCCAGAAGCAATAAAATTTTCGGGTCGTTCCATACGTATGTCTTCGTCTAATTCACCATTTAAGAACATTGTTTTTATATCCATTTGACATATTTTGAGTCCATTTAATGCCACTATTGCTATTAATATTTGTATGGATGTAATTCTCGTAACTAGTGAATAAGTATTAAAGTAATCTAGTCCTTCTCTTTGCTTGTAACCCTAAGCCTTACTTTATATTTTTCAATTGAACCATCTGCTTTTATCTTCCGTTTGAAGATCCATTTGCAGCCTAAGGTCTTGTTACCGGGGATAAGATCCACAAGTTCCCATGTGTGGTTTTATAGCATGGATTCAATTTCACTATGAACAACTTCTTTCCAATAAAAAGCCCCTGGAGAGGACATTGCTTCCTTAAATGTTTGTGTCTCATTCTCTAATAAATATGTTAAAAATCTGGACCAAATGACATTGACGTCCTTTACCTTTTACTACGCCTAGGTTCATTATCATTTATAGCATTATTATTTATAATCTCTTGATTGCTAGTTGTATCATCATGAGTTCTTTTATGTGAATTCGATTCACTTTTCATGTTACATGGAAAAATATTTTTAAAAAATGTAGCATCCCTAGATTCAATAATTGTATCAATATGCACGTTGGGAATGTCAGATATATGGACAAGAAACCGATATGCACTACTATTATTGACATAACCCATGAATATGAAATCAATAGCCTTTGGTCTTATTTTAATCTTTTTAGGTTTAGATACTACTACCTTTTGCCAAACACCCCCACGGTTTTAAGTATTTATAGTTAGGTCGATGACCTTTCCATAGTTCATAAGGTATATTGTGGGTTTTCTTGTAAGGCATTTTGTTGAGAATATAGTTAGCGGAAAGAAACGCTCCCCCCCCCCCCCCCCCCCAACCCACCCACAAACATATGTTCTCTGGTAGCCCAGAACTTATCAACATAGCATTCATCAATTCTTTCAATGTTCGATTTTTGCGTTTAGCAATACCATTAGATTGAGGTGAATAAGGAGCTATAGTTTGGTGAATGATTCCGTGTTCCAAACATAATTGTTCAAAAGGAGATTCATATTCACCATTATCGCTTCTTATTGCCTTAATCTTTTTGCTAAGTAGATTCTCAACTTCAGTCTTGTAGAGTTTAAACACTTCAATTGCCTCATCTTTGCTTCTTATCAAATATACATAACAATATCGAGTGCAATCATCAATGAAAGTAATGAAATACTTTTTACCACCTTTAGTTTGTATAAATTTCAAATCACATATAATGGTGTGAATTAAATTCAAAGGTTTGGTACTTCTTTCAACTGAACGAAAGGGTGTTTTTGTCATTTTTGACTCTACACATACTTCACATTTATAATTAAATCCCATTCACATTTAGGCAACAAATTTAAAGAAATTAATATACCAATGTATCGTAATTAACATTTCCTAATCTTTCATGCCAAATATTAAAGGACTCAAGAAAGTAAGAAGAAACAGACTTCTTATTATTATTTAGTACTATAGTCGTTACATTCATTTTGAAGAGCCTATCACTGACATAGCCCTAGCCTACATACATGTCATTTCTAGTAAGGATATTTTTTCGAAACACATACTAACTTAAAACCATTTTTGCTTAGCAGAGATCCGGAAATTAAATTCTTGCGAATATCAGGCACATAAAGCACATCGTTAAGAATGAGTCCTTTGTCGCTTATCATCTTCAGCATCGCCTTTCCACGTCCTTCAAGCTTCTAAGTTGAAGCATTTATCATGTATAGTTGTTCATCATTTTTAACTAAGTTGTAAGAGGAAAACATCCATTTGTTGGCACATATGTGGTGCGTAGCACCAGTGTCAACCCACTAATCTTTGTTGTTGCCAATGAAGTTGCATTTGAGAACCATAATAGAGAGGTTGATGTCATTGACATCCGCTGCGGGCTCATCTACTTCCATCGCATTTGCTTGAGCATATTATTTCTTGGCGTTCTTCAGATTTCGATAGTCCTTAGAGCGATACCGGGGGTTTTCACAGTTGTAACATTTGCCTTTGAACTTCTTAGCACTTTTAGATTCGTCGCTTTGACCTTTTCCATCGTGCTTTCTCTTTTTGTTAGTTTTTTATCCGCCTTCCACTGCATTAACCTTAGACTCAAAAGATTGATTTTCTCCACTTCTTTTCTCATATTTGCGGTTGTCTTCTTCTATTCTCAAACGAACAATTAATTCCTCATGTTTCATCTCTTTATGTTTATGGTTTAAGTAATTTTTGAATTCTTTCTAAAAAGGTGACAACTTTTCAATAATTGTTGCCACTTGAAATGATTCGCTAAGAGGCATACCCTCTGCATGAATATCATGAAGAATAACTTGAAGTTCTTGAACTAGGGATATCACAGTTTTATGCGTTTCTGCGTGTCGGCGTTCACGATTTTATATTTGGTGTCCAAAGACTCTCAAAGTTCTTTAGCTGATTTAACATTACAATACACATTATATAGTGTATTGTCAAGTCCATTTAAAACATAATTTCTACACAAGAAATCAACGTGTTTCTACGCATCAACCGCAACGACTTTTTCCTTACTCTTCTCATTTTCATCAAGAGTAGGAGATTCTTCATTGATGAATTTATCCAGATTCAAAGTTGTCAAATAAAATTTCATTTTTTTATTATCAACGCTTAAAATTCGTGCCATTGAATTTTTCAGCTTTCCCCCCAATGGTGTGCCAACCGTAGGGACAACAAGGTTACTAGAAGACGCAACCATTTATTTAATAAAAACAGAATGTATGTATTTTTCACAATTACAGTAGTAATAATTTTATTTTATATTGAAATTATATATGCAACAAGTATATAACATAATACTAGTATATAAAAAAATCTGTATATGCAAAACAAAAAATTGTAATAAATGAAACCAATTCTGTTATGCAAATTTGTTAAAAGAGTTCTTTAAAAAAATCCAGAAACAAAATAAAAAGTCGTTTTAAGACTATTATTCCGCATATTTATTTCAGAAAATAAAATAAATTATTTTTAATCATTTAAAACAGAATAAAAAAAGTAAATAAATATACAATATTTATTAATCGTAAGGAAAGAAACTGCAAGTAATCCGTTAAACAAAAGTAACGATACTGACTTGAAAATTGATAACAGAATCCGAGCCAACGAATTCACGTTGTGTCCTTAAGACGATTTTGATCCCTCAATAGGTGCTCAAGATTGTAAACAATTGTCTCCCAGGATAGAACGGATTTTTCGTCCTTGACGATAGCAGCACTTCAAACTGTCAAGGTTCCGGCGAACACAACAAATGTTTATACTTCGAACACAAAATTCTACTTCGAACAAGAGCAGAATTACGAATACAAAATGTAGGAGGGAGAGAAAATGGTTAATTTTTTTTTTGATGTTTTTAGAATGGAGTGGTGCCCTATTTATAAAAAAGTAGACATTTTTTCATGAAAAGACATGCCATTTCACAAATAGCCATGTCCTTTTATGAATAGTCACAATCACTCACAAACAGACACCATTTTGCACAACAATTGTGTCCTTTTCGAATGATCACAATTATTCACTGATAAACACAACTTTTCACAAACCATTGTGTCTACAAAATTAGTGTAATAAAAACTTTCATTCAATTAAACTTTTTATTAAACTATAATAATTTCCAACAATATACTTTAATGCTCCACTTACTGCAATATTTATACCAAATGCCATATATATCCCGTTCTCATCTCTCTCGATACCACCGCTTTAACTTCTTAAAAGTCAGTTGTGAACTCGTGATTCTCTTTCATGCGTGGAAGTAAGTGACCTTTGACATATTTGATTGGAAAAAAAGGACTTGTTACTTGGTTTTGAGTTCCATAAGAATGGAGAAATATAGAGTTAATATTTAATGGGGAGATTTAATAAAATAAATTAAAAAAGCATGTTTTTAAAAATATTTATTTTTGAAAAAAACAGTCCTAGTCAAATTAGTTGGAAACACGAGACAGACAACGTGGAACTCAACATCGATTGCCACCTCAGCACTGTGATGACGTGTTGCAACCACCTTGTCAGAAAGTCGCTAAAAATACTTATGTGCGGTGCCACAGTAACACTGGTGCTAGCATGACACTCAATGCTAATGTCACACTATGTCACCAACACGTCATGTCGCGTCTTGTTTTAATTGAGTTGTGTTTGTGCTTAGTATTTTTTTTTTCGTATCGCTTTTATTTAGATTGTGATTTTGTTAGGTAAAAAAAGAGATTTTGTTTCATGACCCTTCTTAATTGGGTCTTGTTGGTTGTTGGTATAAAATAAGATTTCGAGTCATGTCGTGTTGCTTGTATTAGGTTGTGTTAGTGTTAAGTCAAAAAAAAAAAATATTCGTATCGTGTTGCGTTTTAATAGGACTGTGTTCGATTTTGGTAAAGGAAAAAAAGGTCATTGTGCCGCTTTTATTTGTGTTGTGTTCGTATTAAGTAAAAAAATAAGATTTTGTGTCGCGTTACGTCGCGCTTAAATTTGGTCGTATTCATTTTTCGTGTCAGTATCACTTTTATTTGGATCTTGTTTAGTGGCAGGCGGATCCAAAAATGGGAGTAAGGGGGGATAAAAAAAAATTATTTTTGTAGGGACCAGAACTGTAACTAAATGGGTCATGATTATGTCTTAAGGGCACACATAGAACAAAAAAATAGTAGAAATAAAGTTTAGACATACAATATAATATGGCACAATTATTGAAGTGAAATTTTCATAATTACTAGTTTGAAGCTAATATTTTCCTAAATTTATTCTTTTGGTAAAAAATTAAAAAAGTGTAGGGATAAAAATTGCAATTTTCATAAAGCTGGGGGACCCCCCCCCCCCCCCCCCCCCCTTATTTTTTTCCCATTTAAATGTCAATTCTTTTCTCACTTGAGTGAGAATCACAATTAGTTTTAGAAAGTTACAACGGTGGTATTGAAAGAGATGAGAAAGGGATATACGTGCCATTTGGTATAAATATTGCAAAAAGTGCAGTCCTAGAGCATATTTGGGGAGAATCAACAGTGAACGTCTAATAAAATCATTTTTTTTTTTTACTTTAAGATATTATTAATTTTCTATTTTAGACTTTAATACAACATAATCAATTTATTAGATTTTAGTATATTTTTCGTCTCTAAATAAAAATTTTCATCGCTCCATGTACTAAAGTCTAATAAACTGCTTAAGTTATATTAGAGTCTAAAATTATAAATTAATTTTGCATTAAAGTAAAAAAAACTAAAATCAATGACACATGACTTTTAAAGCAACATTTTGAGTCCGTTTAGCAATCCAATTCCAGGCATAAAAATGAAATTGAAAAACCAATTTTAATTTCATGGAATTAAAATTGACTTTTCAATTCCAATTCTTAGTTTTGGAATTGGATTATTTAAGGGACCCTTTGTGAAGTCTACATGCCGCTTAACGTTTCTTGTTGGACAAACCACAATCCAACAAATGAGTAGCCCTAGATACACGAGAACACTGCCAGCTACTCGTATTGGTGTAATAGTTATCTGGCTGCTCAAAAAGGGTTTTCACCTGCAAATAGTTCAATTTATATAAAATTGATCCAATAAAATCAGTGATACATTGGTTTTTATGAAATATAGTATTTTGTGAAGTTTTTAACACCGCAAGCCTTGGGACTACTTTAGGGGCTTACTAGCCTACAGATCCTCCCCAACCTTCCCCGAGAAAAAAGGAAAAAAAAAATAATAATAAATTAAAATTAAAGGCACCAAATCTCTCAAATCAAATTACAAATCAGTTTTTTCAAGACATTTCAAGTTAAGAGTTCTTTATAATAACTATTGGGTGCGATGAATTAATGAAAATAGTATTTGCTTTAAGAAATCTGAATTTCCAATGATAAATCTTAATACGAGACAGAGAAAATGAGCAAGGCAATTGATACATACATATATATTATGTTATATGCGTATATGGGAAAACTAAAAGGATAGTAATAAATTGGAACGACTTATCTGGATGCTGAGGTGTGTGTTAGACACACAGTCCTAAGACAGAAATATCGTCCGCACGATAATCAGTGATGCTTCGAGCCTCAGATAACTGTCCCCAGGATTCAACAGCACAGTTCATCCGATTGAAAATTAAAAAAAACGTGTTTTAAGTTTAATCATAGAATAATTTTTAATTAATTAAATAAAACAATTTTTAATATTAATTAAAATAATTTAATGACGAAATTAAAATTAACTCATTATTAGGACCCAAGACCCAAGTCCCAAGTCCCAAGTCTTGATATATAATATAATAATTATATATCTATTTAGGTATAAATACCCCAAATCCTCTTAAATTCCCTTAGTGGGACTTGAACCCATGACCTCCTTTAAAGGGGACTCAAAAGTTACCACTAGGTTACAAGGTCTTATTGTGAGTATATCATTCACACCAATAGTTATACACACACACACACAACATATTATACATTCATACATATTTACATACATACATTATTACATACGTATGTACATTCATTAGATTCATTATCTACATACATACATGCATACAATATGGTGTGAGATTCAATCAGATGTAAAATTTCTTCAAAGACTTGATAATAAGCGATAAGTGGGTACAGCACACAAGGGCTTTGCTCTTGGCATTGACAGGCCAAAAATTTCACCCATATCCATATCACCACATGCCATGCCATTAGGTAGTTCCCAATCAAAGCAATGCACTAGTTGTGCAACCACCAACTGAACAACAGTTAAGCCCAAATGCATTCCCGGACACCCTCTTCGACCTGACCCAAATGGTATGAGTTGAAAATCACGTCCTCGAAGATCTATATTGCAATCGTGGAATCTCTCAGGAAAAAATTCTTCTGCATTTTGCGACCAAATGTTAGGGTCTCGCCCTAACGCCCAAGCATTTACGATAACTCGTGACTTTTTAGGTATGTAATATCCATTTATAACAATGTCCTCTATAGACTCATGAGGACCCAACAATGGAATAACTGGATATAGTCTACAACCTTCTTTGACCACCATGTATAGATAGTCTAACTTGGGCAAATCTGTCTCCTCCACCATTCGACCAACTCCTACAATAATTTTTAACTCTTCTTGGAGCTTCTTCATCACCCGTGGATTCCTTAATAGTTCTGACATAATCCATACAATTATAGTTTGTGAAGTATCAATAGCCCCACCTATCATGTCTAGTACAATTGCCTTGATATGCGTCCCATCAATGGTGGATGATAACTCATTATGAGTATGAGTGGATCTGTTCTTTAGTGTTAACAATACATCCAGGAAGTCCATATTACGGTTTTGAATAGTGCTGATAGGATCTTGCTCATGCTCATTAATAATAGTCTCCAATATTTTGTCGAAGATCTTACTGGTTGATTTTAAGCTTCGAGTCAAACCCTGCAAGACAGTAAGGGGGTTAAAAATCATTAAAGGTGACTGCTAAAAGTAACCATAACAGTTGAAACGATGTTCACAATGAAAGTTATAAAGTTCAACTTTTTATCATATTTAAATGGTCTACTATTAAAAAATCGAAATTAGTATTTAATTAAAATATACTCCCTCAGTCCCAAATGAATAACCCGCTTTCCTTTTTGTGACATCCCAAATTAATAGTCAACTTTCATTTTTTTAACATAATCAATGAACTAAATTTCACGATGTTGTTAACAAATCTGTCATTTAACCATGTTACCTCAAAAGCCACTAGGTTTCTGAATCCATGAACACACAAGATCGAGATGTGTCAAAGTGTCCAAGTACTCGAACGAAACTTAGAAGTCAAGTTACAATCGTTAGGGTTGCATTGAAAGGCCATTAGTTAAATCAGAGTTGGCTAGAAGAAATCTTCAAAAGTTAGGGAACAATTGATTGAAAGGTACCAGTCAACTACAATATAATTCAAGGAAATTAGTCCTTCATAGATAACCATTAGGACTATCCTAGTGGTCAGGACTCTCGTCCTCATGTAGGAATTGAGAGCTTAATCCCCTCAACTCCAACACACACACACATACCAAAAAAAAAGGTCCTTCGGAGATCCAACTATTGTTTTAATTGCAACTGGTTATGAGATTTCTTACTTAGGCCTTGTTTGGTTATGCAAATTGTTTGATTATGTAAATTGGTTTGTTGTGAATTAGTGAATTGTAAATAAGTGGATTTGAAATGAGTTTAAACCCAATTTTACGCAATGTTTGGTAACCTGAAATTGATGTTAAGATTCTATGAGACAAAAGATAAAAACAAATTGAGAGAGAGGGGTATGCACTTTATGCGACTCCTATTTCAAATCGATGCATTTCATGTTTTTTGTGAAATGATCCAATTTCAGATTTTACACATGAACTAAAATGAGGTGATTAATTAAACATTTCATTAATGAAACCAAACACAATTAATGAGTCAATTTGTAAATGGACCAATTTATTAACGAGTCAATTTACAATTTTGGGACAACCAAACGGGGCTTTAATGTATGGGATTAATAATAGAGCAACCCTCGCATATTTCGAGAGGTTTTTCACAAAGAAAGAAAAAGCTTGAGACATATCTTCAACTTGGTGCGTCAACTGTGTGATAATAACTGAAGATTGAAGATCATCGGATAGAACATATTGGATTCAAGACGAGTGTCTTGTTCTCTTGTTCATAATAATTACCTAAGTAGGTTGACTTGAAGACGTTTGATCTTTCTTGAAGTGCTCGTGAAGGAGTATGAGTTATGTTTCTGAGACAGGTAATTCATGAGTTTAAACGTGTATTCAAACTGTAGGGGTTGTAGTTTTCTTAGGTGTAAAAACTACACATAGCAGTAGATTGTAGAAGTTGTGGTTTTTGAAGGCAAAAAATCCTCATAAGTTTAAGATGGTAGATTTCCGAATCATGCTACCACATAAATGTTCTGTATCTTGCTCATGTACTTTCTTTCCTTTTTTTTTCTTAGTTTTAATCAGAACTAAATAGAAAAAGAAATACATAAAGGTACAAGAAGGTGGACCAGCAATCCACACTAACAGGATGAAAAAAAGACGTAACCATCAAAGGCATGCATTAAACAAATATCACAAAAATAAGCTAAAGACTTAAAATGGAACAACAAAATCTAACGCCAGAGCTAGAACTAGAAGCCTCCAACACCAAAACCATCGGCAAATCCACAGAACTATAAAAGAAAAAGAAAATCCAAATTATCTGCATCAACTCCCATTCAAAAGCAGCAAAAAGTCAACCCAAACCCAGCAACAAGCACGTGTTAGTGTGCTTCACAAGCCTTGACGGTGAAGATGGCTTGTGCACCTGTCTAGGAATTGGATACCTTGATAGATTCCTACCTAGCAAGCCCGAGATGAGTTTTATCCAACTTTCAGATAAACCCTAGGCAACATGTACTAATTAAGTTTACCAAACCCAACACCCACCACAAACATTATTGCGTACTTAATTGTGTGATCATGGCCGAGATCGAAGGTGTTCCATTTTGAACTCATGTACAAGCTTCTTTTAAGGTCTGAGAGCAGCG
Source organism: Sambucus nigra (assembly GCA_949130495.1). NCBI lineage: Eukaryota > Viridiplantae > Streptophyta > Magnoliopsida > Dipsacales > Adoxaceae > Sambucus > Sambucus nigra. Next base: position 326,115,941 of record OX422211.1, on the reverse strand, counting down.
AGAATACAGAAATTTTGTGGGCAATATTGTAATTATTCACAAGTTCAGTGTTGAGTTCTTATAATTCTCCTTGTAATTAAAATTGGATGGAATTAGCACCGGTTGGCCAACCACAATTACGAGTGCGGGTGTGGCAATTCGAAAATCTCAAAAAAGTTGGATTCAGGTGCATCATAAATTAAAATTAGTATATTAAATATAGTATATTATTCCTTAATTTTGTATATATAGTATTTCAAACAATTATATTCACTTATCTCCAAGTCTCCAACATAAAAAACTAGACTATATAATAAATATTGTCAATGTTAAGATCATGCCCGAAAAGACATCGTTATCGAAACAGCTTCCCAAAGTTTAATTGTACCTTTCGTAGAATCTAGCCATGTGTCAACTTTTTGAATACTTTATGCAAATCATCCTCCAGGCCACAAGATGTTGAAAGTTGATTTGCATTAGTAGGACCATTTGGAGCTTCAAAATCCACACTAGTAACATCCACATCAATGATTGTCAGAATCTCTCTCTCTCTCTCTCTCTCTCTCTCTCTCTCTCTCTCTCTTTCTAAGTTCCAACCAATCTAAAATTTATCTTCTCATAGCGAAGGATGTGGAGTAAAAAATATCACTATTCTTGATTGATTTTAGGATTCGCTATGAAAAATCAGGATTCTTTAAGAATACTACAAGAATTCAAGAAGAATCCATAACTAAATTTATGTTCAAAAAAAGATTTAATCCAAGAAGAATCCTACAAACATTTCTTTATATTGATTTTTATACATAAATTTAATTATGCGGTAGGTGTGAATCAGAGAAGAATCACGGAGAATTGCACCCAATTCGGATGTGATTCGGCTGTGTTGACCATTTTGAAGAATCCATGCTTCATAGCTGGCCATATAGTCAATTTGTGTTTTTGTCTTCTTAGTTATTACTAGTATAGCCCTAAGGCTTAACCAAAGGCTATAAAGAAGGATGATGTAATTTTTTTGAGGTATTGAATAAAATAGAGAGACCTAGAGTCCATTAAAGATTAGATTGCAAATGTATTTTTGTCAAAAGGTTGTACCCAGTGCACAAGGCTCCCGCTTCACTGCAGGGTCTGGGGAGAGGTGGATGTTGGATGGTCTTAACTCCATATTATTTTATAATATGAAGAGACCGCTCACAAGTGCCGAACACGAGACCAACCGTAGCTTGGGCGAGGGCACTTGCCATCGCTCCAAGGTACGATATATGCTATAGTGTACTATAGCAATATATGCTATAGTGTACAATAGCTATAGTGTACTATAGCAAGGTATGATATATGTTATAGTGTACGATATATGATTGGGCGAGGTCACTTGCAATCTCCCTTGTGTGATTCTGTTACTTACATCAATATATGCTATAGTGTACGATCGATATATGATTGGGCGAGGGCACTTGCGATCTCCCAAGTGTGATTCTGTTACTTACATCAATATATGCTATAGTGTACAATATAAATCTATTTGCAATAAAACATTTAATTTAAATTTTCTTAATGTATTTATGCTAATGTATATTGACATTCTATATAGAATAAAGACACAATCTAACGGCGATTTAATCCATTTACATTAAATCAAAACAAAAAAGTGTGTTTGCTCTAAGTCTCTTACATATGTAAACAATTTATCTGCAGCATAGATACATTAGCCTCAAACCTACATTACATGCGTCCTACAATACATTATACTAATCTATCTAAGATAAAGATAAGTTAATTGGAAATCAAATAAACTCAGTCTACAATTATTCAGATGTAATATAACTACAATGGAGATACATTAATTGTAAACCAACTCAAATGTATTTTAATTTAAATATAAAAATGTCACTGAAACATTATTGGAAAAAAAAAATCCATAATCTCATCTTCAATACGATTTATATGAAATTCTCAACAAATAGATTCATAAGTACAAAATTTATAACAAACGGAAGGTTACAATATTTTAAATATTTTTAAAAGTAATATGCAAGTCTCACAAACACAAAGTAGCTTTTAAACATAAGACCAAACTCATGGATTTAATCCAAAGTGAAAAATCAGTTGAATCTTAGACTATATAATATATCCAAGTGTGATTGTGCCCAAATTTACTATTTATTTGATTATTTGCTGCTTAATGTAAACTATTGTTCAATTTACGTAAATTACCTCCAAAGTCATTGAGAGTTATATTTTTGCCCCACAACACTTTATTATATAAAGAAAATTTCCACTAATTCTACATTATTACGCATATCGATAAAAATTGAAACAAATTGAACTAATTAAAGCCCATAAAATAATTGTGTTCGCACATGATAAATATCAAAATTGACCAAAACTCAAGAAAATAGATCAAATATGTCTGCATTTCTACAACAAAAAAGGGTGAAGTATTTGTCTATCGTATTTCAAACTATGTAACAAAAGTGATAACAAACTAACATTCAAACTAGGGGTGTGCAGGGACCGAAAAAATCGATAAATCGAACCAAACTGGGTGCATTAGGCTGGGTTGGTTCGGGTTTTTTCCCTATTGGTGTGGTTCCGGTTCCAAAAATAATAGAACTGACTTTTTTTTGGTTCGGATCCAATCAGGAATCGAACCAAAAACCTAAACCAAACCAGTGTTCAGAATTAACATCATCCATCAAATCCAATGGAGTCCCGTAAAAGCTTCCTAAATTTGGTGAAGTAAGTGGAGAAATTAGTAGAAGTCAGGTTGCATAATGGGTAACTTGAATGGATAAAATTAATTTATGTTTTAATATATATATGATTTTAATTAAAAGTGTATTTGCTTATTTAACAACAATGTGTGGTGTTGATTGTATTTCATTTACCATAAATATCTCCCTTCACCAATATTTGTAATCATCCAAAAACAAGCAAAGTAATAAATACTTAAGGCTTTAGTTGAGTATTCTTTTGAATGTTTTTCTTATTGGTGTGTGCTTCTCTTTGAGTAAGTTTCTTCTTATTGTGAATATTAGAGTTTGTGTACTCTAATTTTCAATAATTGGTATAGAGCGGGACGATCAAGGACCGATTTTGGTGAGTTTCCTTAACTCGTGAGAAATTCGTATTTTGCAAGTTTGTATTTTTAAATCAAGATTGTTCGGTATTGTTGAAATCTTACCGACATGATGGGTGATCTTCAACTAGTTGGAGGAATTAAGAAGCTCAACAACCAAAATTACAATACATGGGCAACGTGTATGATATCTTACATACAAGGTCAAGATCTTTGAGAGGTCGTCGGCGGTAATGAAGTTACGCAGCTGGAAGAAAACGCTAATGGCACTTTGCATAAGTGGAAGATCAAAGTGGGTAAAGCTATGTTTGCCCTTAAAACCACAATTGAAGAAGAAATGTTGGAGCACATTCGGAAAGCCAAAACACCGAAAGAAGAGTGGGATATATTCGTTGCACTGCCTTCTAAAGTTGCTATTCGATAAGTGCCTGGTCGAACAACTTCTGTAACTCGGTATGGTCCATGCCAGTTTGCCTCCAGCTTATTGTGCTTTTGAATGACTTTCTTCAGCACATAATCTCCTTTTTTCAGGTCGCACTTATTCACCCTTTTGTTGTAGAACAAAGTTGTTCGCTGCTGGTAAGCAGCATTTCTAATGGCTGCTTCTTCTCTAACTTCCTCGAGCATGTCTAAATCCAGTCTTCTCATTAAGTCGCTGATAGGGGAATTGAAATTCAGAACCCTATGTGTTGGGAGGCCCAACTCGGCTGGTATAACAACTTCACTTCCAAACGCCAGCATATATGGTGATTCTCCTGTTGCTACTCAGGGAGTAGTTCGGTAAGCCCAAAGTACTGATTGTAGCTCGTTGATCCAGTTTGCTTTCGCATCATCCAGTCTTTTCTTCAAACCATTCAGCAGCGTTATGTTTGTCACTTCAGTTTGTCCATTGCTTTGAGGATGGCCTGGTGCTGAGTGGACCTTCAAAATGTTTGACTGATGGCAATAGGCAGCGAACTCCTCGTTATCAAATTGTGTTTCATGGTCTGTGATGAAAGCATGAGGAAAACCATATCGACAAATGATGTTCTTCCAAATAAATTGGTACACCTTCTCGTACGTCATATCAATGAGTGGCTCAGCTTCTACCCACTTAGTAAAATAATCTACTGCGATGACGAGGTATTTGAATCTTCCTCGGGTCGTTGGCAGTGGCCCAACCAAATCAATTCCCCACATGGCAAATGGCCAAGGGGAAGTTATGGGTGTCAACAATGCTTGTGGAGTTCTTCGGATGGAGGAAAAGCACTGGCACTTATCACATTTCTTGGCATAGGCTATACAATCGGCCCTCATCGTCGTCCAGTAGTATCCTTGTGTCATCACCCTTTGTAAAAGCGTTCGACCTGCTACATGTTCTCCACAGGACCCTCCATGGATCTCTTCAATCAATTCGTTCACCTCGGAGGAATGTACACATCTCTGCAAACCTGCCATAATTCCTCGTCTATATAAAACACCATTAGTTAATACATACCGAGCAACTTTAAACTTCAATTTCTTGGTTGCGAGCTTATCAATTGGTAATTCTCCCTCGTCAATATATGCCCTGATGGGATCCATCCAAGATGGTCCTAAATCAAGGGTAATAAAGTTCATCGTCAGATCTTCATCTATACTCCGACCAGCCAACACTTCAATTGGGATTGTTCGTCGTAGCTCGGTGCGAGTAGATGATGCTAGTCGAGCTAGGGCGTCTGCTCGCGCATTCTCCATTCTTGGTATTCTGACCAGCTGAATAGCGGCAAATTCTGACACCAACTCCTTTGCCTTTGCATGATAACTAATCATTAATTCTCCTTTAACTGCATATACTCCCAACATTTGATTTACTATCAATTGAGAATCACTGAAAATAATAACCTGCTGCGCCTCTATAATTTTTACCAAACTAAGTCCTGCGATCATCGCCTCATACTCAGCCTCATTGTTAGAAGCTTTGAATTGGAAATGCAGTGCGTATTCCATGTCGATCTCGTCCGGAGTGCTCAAAACTATCCCCGCGCCACATCCTGCAGTGCAAGTTGAACCATCTACATATAGCCTCCATATAGGTAACTCGTCTTCAAATTTCTGCTCTAACAGAGTTCCTCGGTGAAATATTTGCTGCTTCCTTTCATCCTCCTCGGATTTTTCTTTCTCTTCGTCGATCATCTCTTCTTGCCCTTTTACCAATCGGAATTGGTCTGAGCTTGAATTTAATGATCATGTAACATCCACTTGCCCTTTTACCAACCGGAGTTGGTCTGAGCTAGTGTTTGTTGATCCTGTAACATCCACAGGTTGATCAGCGAGCAACTTTTGCTCCTCGTCCGGAGTGCTCACAACTATCTCTGCGCCACACCCTTTTACCAATCGGAATTGGTCTGAGCTTGTGTGTTGACCCTGTAACATCCACAGGTTGATCAGCGAGCAACTTTTACTCCTCGGGGGTATCGGGATAGGTGAACTCTGCTATAAAATCTGCTACAGCCTGCCCTTTGAGTGATGATCTGGGTTCATAGACTATATCATATTCACCAAGTTCTATTGCCCAGTACATCAGTCTCCCTGATTTTTCTGGTTTATGAAGGGCTTGCCTTAATGGCATATCGGTATATACTACTATGGTATGAGCCTGGAAGTATGGCCTTATTCTTCTACTTGCCTCAATCAGCGCCAGTGCCAATTTTTCCAGCCTTGGATATCTGATCTCTGCTCCTCGGAAGGCCTTACTCGTATAGTAAATTGGTTTTTGCACTCCATTCTCCACTCTGATCAACGCCGAGCTAACTGCATTCTCGGACACTGCAAGGTACAAATACAATTTTTCTCCCATCACCGGCCTGGACAATAGTGGAGGTGCGCCCAAGTATTTTTTTAAGTCTTGAAAAGCCTTCTCACATTCATCATTCCATTCAAAAGTCTTTCTGAGTGTCTTGAATAATGTGAGACATCTATCAGTTGCTCGTGACGCAAATCTGTTGAGCGCTGCTACTCGTCCTGTGAGACTCTGTACTTCCTTCTTCGTCGTTGGAGATCGCAACCCTAATTGAGCTTTGATCTTTTCAGGATTTGCTTCAATGCCTCGCTGATTGACAATGTACTCGAGGAACATGCCTTCTCGTACTCCAAATATGCACTTCGTCTGGTTCAGCTTCATTTGATATTTATCCAGTTGATCAAAAGTCTGACTTAAGTCAACTAGATGATCGGTAACTTTTTTGCTTTTCGTCAGCATATCGTCAATATAAACTTCCATATTGCAACTGATTTGTTCAGTAAAGACTTTGTTCATCAGCCGCTGATATGTAGCACTTGTATTTTTCAAACCAAAAGGCATAACATTATAACAATAAGTTCCCCTAGGGGTAATGAAAGAAGTACTTTCCCTGTCTTCAGGTTTCATTTTAATCTGATTGTATCCAGAATAAGCATCCATGAAGCTCAACAGCTCGTGTCCCGAGGTAGCATCCACTAGTTGATCAATTCGGGGCAATGGAAAATGATCCTTTGGGCATGCTTTGTTGAGGTCAGTGAAGTCTATACACATCCTCCACTTGTTGTTTTTCTTCTTTACCATCACCACGTTGGCTAGCCAGTCTGGATATTTAACATCTTCAATGAAACAAGATTTTTAGAGCTTCTCGACTTCCTCCTGTATAGCTTGATTCTTCTCGGGACTGAATACTCTTCTTCTCTACTTCACAGGCTTGATCTCCTTATTCACATTGAGCTCGTGACATAAGAATTTTGGGTCTATCCCAGGCATATCTTCATGACTCCATGCAAAAGTTTGTCTTCTGCTTCTCAGGAAAGTTATCAATTCTTGTTTTAATGAAGCTTCCAACGATGAACCTATTTGAGTAGTTCGCTCAGGGTGTTCATCGTCCAGAATGATGTTTTCAGTAGCTTCCACCACTTGACCCTTCACGAGTTGTGACTCATCTCGAGGATCCAATGTTTCAATCTCTGCACCCTCATCCACTTGATAGGTAGTAGTCTTTTTCTTTGATTCCTCCAATTCTTCTTGCTCAACGGATGAATAATAGCATTCCCCGAGCTACTTTCTGATCACCTTTCACAACTCCTACTCCAAAGTTTGTTGAAAATTTTAGGCACTGATGCACTGTAGATGGTACAGCCTCGAACTTCTTCAATCCTACTCTTCCCATGATGATATTGTACGATGATTGGACATTCTTATCCATCACAAAGAAACGTATTCTTTCTGTCCGATAAGCAGGCCACGTACCAATGAATATATCCAACTTGATCGTCCCAAGTGGAAATACTTTCTCGCCAGCAAAACCGATGAGGGGTCTGTGGTAAGGCTCCAGTTGAGATAGCTTTAGATTTAAACTATCGAAGCACGAGTAGAACATGATGTCTGCCGAGATACCATTATCGACCAGTACTCTTGAAATCATAACCTCCTTCATCCTCATTTTGATCACCAATGGATCATCGTGAGGATATAAAACACCTGAAAGGTCATTCTTTGAAAAACCGATGACCAATTTCTCCTTGTTCACCTTTCTCGGGCGATCTTCCTCAGCTAGATTTATTCACTGAATGTACGAGCAAGCTTGAGCTTCACCGAGGTAAGCTTTTCTTTCTGCAGTAAGGTCTCCTCCTCCTGCATCTCCACCTGTAATAACATTACAATCAAATGACCCGAAGCGTATCGAAAATACCTCTCGTTTTGGCTGCCTTGGTTTCTTAGGAAGATCGGGGTCATCTTCTGGATCAACGTCATGGTTTCTTTTCTTTTTCTCCTCTGCTCGACGAGGAGATCTAGACCTCTCTCTTGCTCGGTCGTTGTTTCTTCTTTCGTTTCCACGATCAACATACTTTGCCAGTTTTCCTCGTCTAATGAGTGTTTCAATCTCATTCTGAAGAGTTATGCAATTTTTGGTCATATGGCCATGATCTTTGTGGAACTCGCAATATTTTTCCCTATTCCTCGTGTCAGGATCTGCCTTCATTTTCTTTGGCCAGTTTAACTCCTCGTTATTCTTAATTTCTTCCAGGACGTGGTTGATATCTACCTTCAAAGGAGTGTAATTATCAAATTTCTTCAAGACTTCCCATGACGACCTATTCTTGGATTGTTTGTCACCACCATTGTTCTTATGCTCTTTCTTCTTAGCTTTATCGACTTCCACCTTGGTTTCTTTATCCACATTCTTCTTCGCAGCCATAGCCTCCTCGGCATTCATGATTTTGGTCGCTTTCGCCATCAATTCTGACATAGTTGTGGGTGGATCTTTGGCCAAAGTGTAATATAACTTATTAGGCAATAACCCACTCATCAAGGCAGTGATCGTTGTCTTCTCCTCATAATCAATGACTTCAAGTTTCTCGTTATTAAAACGAGTTATATAATCTCTGGTACTTTCACTAGCTTTTTGTCTAACACTTAACAAATATGCTACTCGTTTAACTGGCTTTTCCCCAAAGCAGAAATTTCCAATGAATAACTCGGCCAGTTGAAAGAAAGTTGAGATCTTAGCCCGAGGAAGATTATTATACCATATTTGAGCAGATCCGGTAAGAGTTCCCGAGAAAGCCCTGCATCTCATCTCGTCTGGGATAGCATAGATGTCGGCAGCAGCTTGATATTATTCTATATGAAGAACAGGGTCAGTCTTTCCATCATATTTGGGGGTCACAACAGGTGCTTTGAACTTTGATGGTGTTGGAAAATCTACAATGGCCTGGACAAAAGGTGTTCCTCGAACAAAGGTTCGTTGTAAAGGGTTCTTGGTTTTAACCATTTCCCCTAATCTATCCTCCAGCCTTTGAATAGAACCTTTCCATGCATCGTTTCCTTCCTCGGGCCTATTGGTTCGAGCAGCTGATCGAGTTGAAGTGGCTTCCTAGGATCTATCTCGACGAGCAGCTGGTCGCGACTGGGCAGATCCTTCCCTTAAGGCTATTGATCGTCGAAAGCTCCTCGATGCTGCATTAAGAGGACTTTTGTTCCTCCTAGGACCTAATCGGTCAAAAGGAGAAACCCTACTTAATTTTTCCAACGCGCTGGTCCTTTCTGGGGAGAGAGTGACACGTTGTTCAGTATCTGTGGCTCGTACTGACGAAGTTCATCCAAGTTGATAAGAGAAATATTCAGACTCCTCATTGCGATATAAATTGGTACGCCTAGTACGTGAAGAAGGCGCACGAGTATTTCTTTGAATGCTTCGTGGTCCTGAATGGGCTGATGCACCGCCATGGAGAGTTTGGATGAGTTGTCGCATTGTTTCTTGCATGACGGTCTGGCCCTGAGCCAGATTTGTCATTATTCCAGCCAGATCTGGAATATTAGGCGGAGCAGATGGATTTGGAGGGGTTCCAGCGTTTCGATTGCTGGATTCCGAAATATCAGCCATTCGTAATGGATTGTTTTTGGTGAGAAAACGATATAACCAGTCGTTCCCACAAACGGCGCCAATATGTTGATGTAAAAAATTAGACCACTCTAATTATTCAATCACCGATAAATAAATGAGACCAAGAATTTTAAAGTGGTTTAGCCTTATAAGAATGGACTACGTCCACTGTTATTTTATTGCTCAATGTTCTGGGAATTCTCGATTTACAAATGTTATCAAGAAATTCCGGTCTGGATTCAGGTTCAGGTCCCTTTTACAATGAGGATTGTACCATGTATTTATAGCCCTGAGGCTATAATGTGAAAGGGTAATACATTAAATGGGATACATATGAAAGGGTAATACATTTAATGCCCCTTAAGCGTGTGCGTCTGAATGATAAGCATTTAATGAATCAGTTGAACTGTTGGTTATCCCGCTATTAATGCTTTGTTCGAGGTGCAACTCGGACCGCCTGAGTTGCTCGGACCGCCTAAGCTTTCTCGGTATTCAAGAGTTCCTGGAAAAGGTCCTGTTCCTCAGAGCGTGTGAGTTCCTCGGGGAAGCAGTGTTCCTCGGGGAACTAGTCTTGTTCCTCGGAGCGCGTGGGGTCCTCGAAAGTGTTTGTTGTTGCCATGTAGATTTCCACGTGTCATCATTCAATTGAGCCATGTCAGCAGACTAAATTTGGTATCAACACTAATCGAGTGACCATATAGGTGCTTTAGGCACACTGCAGCCTGAGGAATGCCCAATTTAGTTAGTCGAGGTTCCAAATAGGTCCTTTAAGTAAACTGGGACATTTGAAGTGACAACATTTTACCTAATCGAGTGACTATATAGGTGATTTAGGCACATTACGACTAGCGGAATACCCATTTTACTTAGTCGAGGTTCTGTATAAGTCCTTTAAGTAAATTGGGACTTTTGAAGGAATAATAATTTACCTAATCGGGTGACCTTATAAGTGCTTTAGGAACACTGCGGCTTGAGAAATGCCCAATTTACTTAGTCGAGGTTCCATATGGCCATTTAAGTAAACTAGGACTTTTGAAGCGATAATAATTTACCTAGTCGAGCAACCATATAGGTTTTTTAGGCACCTTGCGGCTTGAGGAATGCCCAATTTACTTAGTCGACGTTCCATATAGGCCCTTTAAGTAAACTGGGACTACTATTTCGGTCAAGGTTTCTCGGAGCTATAATGCACCACTTTGGGCAACTTACCACAATATCGGTAAGGTTTCTCGAAGCTATAATGCACCACTGTGGGCGACTTACCACAAATATCGATAAGGTTTCTTGAAGCTATAATGCAGCACCGTGGGTGACTTACTACAATGTTAGTAAGGTTTCTGGAAGCTATAATGCACCACTATGGGCGACTTACCACAAATATCAGTAAGATTTCTCAAATCTATAATGCACCACTGTGGGCGACTTACCACAAATATTGGTAAGGTTTCTTGAAGATATAATTCACCATTGTGGGCAACTTACCATAATACTGGTAAGGTTTCTCAAAGCTATAATCCACCACTGTGGGCGACTTAACACAAATATCGGTAAGGTTTCTGGAAGCTTTAATGCACCAACGACTTACCACAAATACTGGTAAGGTTTTTCAAATCTATAATGCACCACTGTGGGCGACTTACCATAATGCTGTTGAGGTTTATCAACAAACTCTGTATCCATGCCCTAGGTTTTCGAGAAATTTTCTTTCCCCCTGTCACTTTGCTGCTAAATAACGTCATGCAACCAGTTCTATATGTGAGCCAACCGGTGGCTATGCTGAACAAGTCTGGAGTCTGTTTTGGTGTTGCCTCGACAATGATGGCCATTCTGTAACTCAATCTGAGCACGCTCGTCACTTGAGCTCCTATGTGACTGGATATTGCATCATATAATACTTTCCCCCCTCTTTACTTTGTTTTGTCTTTTATCTCAAGACAAAGCAAAGTAAAGAAAAACCTATACATCAATTACAACACCACATGAATATAATTAAATACATTTCACTGGTTGATATCCCAAAATTTAAAAAAAATCTCTTGAGCATTTGATTTTGATATCTGTAAGGCCTCATGTAATTGCTCGAGCTTGACTTGCTTATGTGCGTTCAATATCTGCAAGATCAAAAAAGCATCTTTGATTCTGGAACAAAAACCATTAGTAACTTGTGAGGAATATTATAATGTCATATATAATCATGTGGGTATATCTTGCCCTCTTTATATTATTTTATATCAATAGAATAAAATAAACTCAGAATCATGCCTCGAGGTATCGTGAATCATATTGTTTTGTGCAATTTCATGATGCCAGTTTGATATGATACAATTAAATCTCATTTTTATAACATAAATTGATAGAGTGCAGATATATCATATGGTGAGCTATTGATCTCACGCCCCCATTGTTTTATCAAAGCTGAGAAAAACTCAAAAATGGTCCATTAAATCATTTATAAAACAATTCAAGTAGTAAGCATGTTGACTCACCTTGAGGTGAACAATAAATATCAATTTTAAATTTTCATGTAATTAATATCATGATGTGGATAAATCATATCTCATAATGACCATGGAGGAGGTTGCTCGGAAGGTTACCATGACTAAGGCAACTCGAGTTACTATGACTAAGGCAGCTCGAGTCATTATGACTGAGGTAGTTAGAGGAACTATAAATGAGGTAGCTCGAGTCACTAGGTTTGAGAAAACTTGTTAAGTTTTCAACAAAAAATATTATTTTGCCAACGTCAGTCTAAAAATATCCTTTTTGATAAGGTTGCTCAAAGGATGTCATTCTGATATTGTTGTTCGAAATTATTATGTTGTTAAAGTTGCTCGAAAGCATTATTTTAACGAAGTCGCTCGAATATGTACGTACTATTTCTTTAAATGGTCTTTCTCGAGACAACATAAAAATAACTATGGAATTTCAAGGCATATGTGGCTTTTCGGTGTCAAACATAAGCAACGTGGTGCCTCGTTAAAAAATGAAACAATAAGGCGTCTCGGGCAAAATAAGGTGCCTCGAAATAGGAGTTGCTCAAATCCTAAACTTGCATTTATTTGAGTTAAAAAATTTTAAGGGGATTTTCCAGTGTCGATAAAGAAATGTTTGTGCGAGATAGGATAATAACCTCTGATGTACACAATAAGCAAATGCCAAAGATTTATGCTCGAATTATATCAACTTTATAAGTGTGGCATTTATTTTCTGCTGCCATATTAAAATTTATATCAATTCAAATCTTAAAATGCGAATAATCTCAAGTTTGATTGATTTCATGCTCGTACTAATTTGGTCTCAATCTCTAAGTGGTCTCTTTTGAGACAACATAAAAAAACATTGATGCGATTTCGGAGGGAGTCATGATTTTTCCCAAATTTAATTTATCAATCACGACAATATATATATATATATATATATATATGATAAAATATTGTATGAATGTGTTATCACAAAGTATGATAAATATCACGTTATTTCAACTAAGTGAACAATTTGTTGAATAATTATATGAGGTAGTTCGGAGGAATTTAATCTTTATAAGATATAACCCAATAGTGCCATAAAAGGAGGTATATCCTACTAATATTAAAAGCACTTTTTATTTTCTTTTAAAACAAAAGGATTTGCTCCTATATTGGAACTTGCAACCCAAACACCCGGTTCCAACCAAATATTTAGCACACCGTTTAACGGAGGACCCTCGGTTTTCGCCCATGGTAATTCGTATTTTCAATGAAGAAGTTCTATTTCCATGATTAAGGTGGCTCGGGTAAGTTGTTTGGAGGAACAAGGTTATTCGAAGAAACAAGATTGTTCAAAGGCTTGAGTTTTTTCGAAGTGTCATACCCCGTTATTTTGAGGGCTTTATTTATGAATATGGTATATAATTTTAATAATATTATTATTTTATTAATCGGGATATTGATATTATATTTATTTTTATTTGAAATGAATCGAATATTTAAATTCAAATTTAATTCGCTTTTGGACATTTTGTAATGGTTTAAATATGTAAAATTGATAATTTTGAATTAAAGGGCAATATAGTAATATCCGTTAGCTTAGGCTCCAAGCTAGGGTTTGAGAGAGGGACAATATAAGGAATATTATGGGTGATTTATAAGGAAAGGGAGATGAAAAATAGAGGCCAAAAACGAAATCCAAAGAGGTAAAAACGAGTGGAACGAGAAGAGCCATGTTGAAATGTTTAGATCTTCTTTTTGAGTGCATTCGGATGAGATTTGAGAAAAACTCAAAACACATACCTGACTCAATTTTTCGTGTAGAATCCAAATCTGAAGTCGGATTGGTGATTCAAATAATTTTTGGATCTTATTTTTCTAGGGTTTTAAAATATAACTATTTGGGGTTATCTCGTGTTGGGGCTAAAACATGATTTGATTCTTTTCGCGAGAGGAAAGTGATGGTGCGATCAGATTTTGAGGCTGAATTTATGTGGAGATTCATGCAACGATTTTGAGGTATGGGATTTTACACAATACGCTCTTTAAATCTCTCGAGAGTTATTCCGTTGATTTCATGTTTAATTGAACTCATATTTGATTTGTTAAATTCTTTGAAATCTGGAAAAATAATTATTGAATTATTTTGATTCACGTGGCGCCATTATATTGTTGTTTAGAATGTTCTTATGAGATTTTAATATGGCATGGATGTTGGGCACCCGCCAAAATTCCTGCTTCCCGAGGTTATGACTTGATAAAGCTTATGCGGATGGGGTGAAGTTTGGTGACCCATTGATGTGTTGTTGAGAAATTTATTGATAAATGCTATTGAGATTTGCATTTGATTTGAATATTCGTACTCATGTTGTTATGTTTTATTCATATTGTGTACTTTCCTATATTTTTTTTAGTGGCAGATTAGCGTGGATTGGGATGCTATGGATTAATTGAAGATTTTTTTTAGCTTGGATATTTTGGGAAGAATATTCGAGAGAGAAGATTTGTATTTATTTTTGTTGTATAGAGCATTTGGTGATTTATTTTTATTTCGATATAGATAGTTGTATTATTTCGAGAGATAATTATTGTATTTAAATTTGAGTATTGAGATTAGTGGATTTATATTATTGTGGGATTCTTCTGGAGGCTCTATACCTTTTTATTTGTGGATTTGATTAGTTTTATTGATATTGGCGCTCCGTTCGCTCTCCCCGGGCGGGTGGGGTGTTACAGAGGAAGTATGTAATACCCCGTTATTTTGAGGGATTTATTTATGAATATGGTATATAATTTTAATAATATTATTATTTTATTAATCGGGATATTGATATTATATTTATTTTTATTTGAAATGAATCGGATATTTAAATTCAAATTTAATTGGCTTTTGGACATTTTGTAATGGTTTTAATATGTAAAGTTGATAATTTTGAATTAAAGGGCAATATAGTAATATGCATTAGCTTAGGCTCCAAGCTAGGGTTTGAGAGAGAGACTATATAAGGAATATTATGGATGATTTATAAGGAAAGTGAGATGAAAAATAGAGGCCAAAAACGAAATCCAAAGAGGCAAAAACGAGTGAAATGAGAAGAGCCAATTTGAAATGTTTAGATCTTCTTTTTGAGTGCAATCGAATGAGAACACATACCTGACTCAATTTTTCGTATAGAATCCAAATCTGAAGTCGGATTGGCGATTTGAATTATTTTTGGATCTTATTTTTTTGGGTTTTAAAAATGGGACTATTTGGGATTATATCGTATTGGTGCTAGAACGTGATTTGATTCTTTTTGCGAGAGGAACGTAATGCTGCGATCAGATTTTGAGGCTGAATTTATATGGCGATTCATGCAATGATTTTTAGGTATGGTATTTTACACAATATGCTCTTTAAATCTCTCGAGAGTTATTCCGTTGATTTCATGTTTAATTGAAGTCATATTTGAAATGTTAAATTCTTTGAAATATGGAAAAAAAATTGTTAAATTATTTTGATTCATGTGGCATCATTATATTGTTGTTTAGAACGTTGTCATGAGATTTTAATATGGCACGGATGTTGGGCATGTAATACCCAGTAATTTTATTAATTTTTATTTAAGGGATTAATTGAATTAAATGAGAATTAATTGAAAATTAATCCGGATATAAATACTAGCGAGATGTGAGTTGGTATTTGATTATGATGTTAAAATTGAATATTTCTAAGTATATATGGTAATATATGAGTATTGAAAATATTAAAGTTGTTGCGAGGTAGAAATACGACAATTTGGAAAATTAAGTTGGGACGCGTGTGTCTGTCGCGTCAGGAATGAATTTAATTAGATTAAAAAGTAATTTATATTTTTATCAACCGAATGGTCATTTTGAGTCCGCCAACGTTTCCGGAAGGGTCAAAATATTCATAAAACACTAGCTGGGAGTTTAGTTTGGGTCCCGGGGCATTTTTAGGCCAAACCGACAACCTAGAAGGGTATTTTGGTAATTTTAAAAATTAAGGGATTAAAACTCACGAATTTTAGAGGTAATTTAGATATTATTAAAAGGGCCACTAAGGCCATTATCAGCCAAAAGTGAGAGAGTGGGCTACGTAGGTTTTTGAGAGAAGTTTAAAGAGAGGTTAAAGGTGGATCTAAGCCAAACCATCTCCACACCATCATTTTGAAAGGAATTTGTGACCGAAAAGAAGAGAGAGCCAACCTTGATCATCAACAAAAAATCAGAACATCGTATTTAAGGCAAGTGATTTGATATTATTAAGTTTATTGAATATTTCTTCCATGTTTAGTGTAGAAACTGTATTTGCCTTGAAAGTTTTGAGGAGAACCTAATGAAATTGTTATAGAAACTCTAAAGTTTGGTTAGGGATTGCATGTAGAATGACTATGGATGAATTTGTTACCCCAAAACTTAACTTTGATGATTTAAAAACGAATTTATGATGAGTATCTAGGTACAATTAAATTCTGGGTTCATGCTCATAGGGTTTGGGATAAGAATTTGGGATTTATAATTATTGCATGTTGATTAGTAAGATTTGACCACAAAAATATATTAAGGAGTGATCTAGGGTGACTTAGAATAGTTTAAAAACATTAAAACGTATTTGGGATGATCTTAGGATGGATATAGAGAAGAGAAAGATGTAGAAAAACAAAGTGGGGAAATTCTGGGCATTTTCTGCAATCTCGTTAGAAGACTAACCCAGGTCGTTCGAACGACCTCGTTCGAACAAGTTTCTAACGAGTTTCCAGTGCCCTTTCTAACGAGTTGGTAGTTCGTTCGAAGCCATTCGTTCGAACGAACTCGTTCGAACGACCTCGTTCGAACGAGATTTCTTTGACTTCTAACGAGTTCACAGAATGGTCTTTTTAGGCCCGATTTTGGTTTTGAGTTTTTCGTAAGCTTATTTAATTGAGTGTTATCCTTCCCTTGTGAGTAGTGGGTATAGATGTGAGATTGGAGTTCGCCAAGTACTTAAAAACTTAGAATTATATAATAGATCGGGTGACTTCTACGGGTTAGGTTGTAAGTACTTGAATTTGCGACGTGAGAAAAGTTGACAACTTTAATGTATATTAATCGGGGACTTGTAAACGTGCAATATTAAATGACGATATAGGGATGAGAAATATACCTCTATTAATATTATAAGATATCTAAGATGTGTGAATACTTAGTATACGTATTTATCTGTGTATAACATACCTACCATACTTGCTATCATGGGAGGTCGACGTTCGATCAGGGCCATCTAATCTTTGTGTGCCTATGGGAGGGATTTAGATTGGTACCTCGAGGACATAGGTCAGAGAAGGATTTATTGAGGAGTTAATAAGTCTGCTGATCATGGGAGCGTAGGTATGTGCGTGACCCATGTGATGTGAACTATGTTCGCCTCCATTATTTGTGTTTGTTTCTTGTCGAAACGATTCTTGAGAGATTCGAAATGCGTGATCCTTATGTACGTGATGTACCGAGATTGGATAGCAGAGTATGTGTGCACCGCAGCTTAGTCTAGGGGTGCCATTATTGTATAATTATGATGAGATTGATACAATGAAATATTGAAATGAATTGTTTATATAAGTACAAGTGTGAACTAATGTATTATCTTTGTAGAGTTAAAAATGAGAAAACTCTTAGTAATTATTGTAACTAATATCGAGGAATGAGGTAAAACTCTCAGTTTATATTAAGACGTCGGGAATTAAACCATGATTAGTATAGTAAAAATCAGATTTTGAATTGGACTAGTTTGATAATAGAATAACTAGAACGGGTACGGGTACGGGTACGGTAGGTGTGCAAAATTAGTTGAGAGGTGAGGAACTCATGTGAGTGCACGCACTATCATGTATTTTATATTCTGTAATACCCCGTATTTTTATGCTATATTAATTTGGGGATTTATTAAATTTAATGTGAATTAATTATTTAATAAAAATCCGGAAATTAATTATGTTATAATTATTAACGTGATGAGAGTTAGTAATTATGGGAAAATTTGTTGAATATTACTAATGAGCAAAGTAATATATAATAGTGGTCATATTAAATTTCACGAGTGAATAAAATGATAATTTTAGAAATTTGAGTCGGGACGCACCCGTGTCGCGTCGGGACTAAATATTGATAAATAAAAGTAAATATTTTATAAGTTGTCCGTATGGTCGTTTTGAGTGCGCCAACGCGTCCGGAAGGGTCGAGATAGTCAGAAAAGTATACCCGGGGGTTTGATTTGGGTCTCGGGGCGTTTTTAGGCCTAATTAGTACCCCAGGAAGGCATTTTAGTCATTTTGTATTTTTGGGTAATTAAACCCACGAAAATTAAAGGGGTTATATCAGATGTTTAGGTTATCTCCTAGGGTTAGATAACTCAAAACACTGGAACTTCCATTGGAGAGGAGAGGAGAGGAGAGAGCTCTCAAGGCATTCCAAGGCTCAAAACTCAACCGTTTGCACCGCCGCCACCGCCAACGCGTAGATCGCGAGACGGGGAACGCAACCACACCAAATTCAACACCAAACCAGATTTCTGAAAATCCCAGGCAAGTGTTTATCTTGCTTATTTCGTTGAAGCATCTTTCATATTGGTTTAGGAATTATTATGATGAATTGTATGGAAGAAAAACCCAATTTGAGATAGGAAATTGCATGTAGTGATGACTTAAATGATATTCTGGAAACCTTTTGTGATGTAGAGGATTAAACCACGAAATTTTGTTGTTATATAAGACGGAAACCTTAGAGCCAATCAGAATAAAGGAGGCAAATTCGCGCATCAGGCCCCCGGAACCGGTTCGCCCCCCAAACCGGTTCTTACCTGGGTTTGCGAATGTTTGCTGGTCTGGGGTGCTTTTTCTTCCATTCAACACTTAGAATTTTTTTTTCTTGTTTTCTTTCCTTTCTTCCTTGGATTTTTCTTCAACTTCAACGGGTCATAACTCATCAACCGTAGCTCGGATTTTGGTGTCGTTTCTTCCAGTGTTCTCGTTGTTCCGAGCTCTTCAACTTTCCAGTTGACTCCTCCTTCGGGATCTGGCTGCAGAATTACCAAAATGCCCTTGAAATTGCCTTCTTAGCTTTTCTTTCATTGTCTCGGTTTCTCTTTTGCGCTGCTTGCATAATTAACCTGTAAATCCAATAAGAGAAGCACGAAACACGAAATACTTGCCAACGAAGATTAGTAGCATAAATGTACGTCAAATCCATATAGGTTACATCACTCGGGTTCACAAATGCACGGAAATTAGGGGAATAAATATACAATATTTATGTCCAATCACGTAGTAAGTTGGAAAAACCCTTCGAATTAAAGTTAGAAACGAACCATTATACTTGATATATAATAATGGGAAAATAAGGATAAATGTTGTGAATGTGGGTTATGGGATAAACCTAAATTGATATAATAAAAGTGGTATATTTATATGATTGTGTATGCATATATTATATACTTGTGAAAATCATGCCCGCGCTACTTGCTATCCCTGAGGTTTCCGTGCTGGGATGATCTTATCTCGTGTGCCTTATGGGGGATATTGACTCGTACCCTAGAAGATAGAAATCCTAGGTACAGGCTATCGAATCGGTAGTCACGGTCCTAAGAGACGTGAGGGTATGTACTGACCTCTTGGACTTGGAAACTATACTTCGCCTCAATATTGGTTGTGTATGTATTTATACAGTTCGAGAGTGATTCCGAACTTGTATTCCCTTTAGTACGATTGATACGGGGATTGGATAGCAGAGTATGCCCGCACCATAATTTTTATGTGGGGTGCTGTTAGAATATATATATATTATACGAGTATTTAATATATATATATATATATATATATGAACTTCTGAAATTTGGAAAACTGCCTACTGTGTTATGGTAAGTAAGACATGTGAAATGACTCAAATTGGAAATACTTGTTTTGAAAAGTATAATATGATATTGAAAAACTTTATGAATCAATAAAGTTAAAATGAGCGTTTTGTATTAAATGAAATTATCCTTTTAAACCATGATGTTGTTAAATCATAAATCTTGAGAGTCACCTAAGATAAGTTAAATCCTTGGGGAAAGATTGTGTGATATATGATGAGATAAACCATTGGGAAGGTTAGTGCGATATGAGTGCACATTAGAAGAGAGGTGAGAATTTCTCAAGAGAGTGTCGCACTAATATGTTGTTGCATTGGCCTGTATCAATTTAAATACTTGCTAAACGAATTTTTAAATCATATACACTATCGGGCTCTGACCCGTTTCTATTCCTCTTTCTCTCTTGTATATATATGTATATATTACAGGTGCCCAGCCACAGGGGCGTCTTGCTTAGGATCCCTTGGAAGGAACGTGCTGCAGCTTAGGTGGGAGTTGCAGGCCACTTGATTAGACAATTTCATTTACTTGATTCCACTTCTATCATTCTCAGTTATTGGGGCATGTGTCGCCCTTTCCACTATTTAGCTGTTTTATTGGGACAATTGTATTTCAGTTATTTCTAGTACTGTTACTTTGGGATTTATTCATCATGCATGTTTTACTTTAAGTTTTAAATACTGGGATTTAGTTGTTGAATGTTTAAATTAATTGGATTATATGTTCCAGGATTATTGTGGTGTGATTCTTTAAATATTAAATTATTGTAGATAATTAAATCTTTATTTTCAAAATAAAATTTGGAAAGAAATGTTTAAAATTGGTTTTGACACTTAGCTTAATTAAATAGGGTGTTAAATTTGGAAAAGTTATTTTTACGACAGTGATGCTAAGAATGAACCAACTGTTCACCTTGATTTTAATTTAATAAAGGAGTGATCGCCCGGTATTTAATTAGGCGGGGTGTCACGTATTCACTGTTTAATGATATTAAACACTTGCTGTATTTTAAACTGTTTTCACAATCGGGCTCTGACCCGTTTATTTTCAAATCTATTTTCTTGTAAAACCTTTTAGGTGCCCAGCCATAAGGACACCAAGTGTAAGAGTTCCATTCCGGTGATGTGCCGTAACTGCTGTGGAAGCTACAGGATCTCGATAGTAGACGCCTCCACTTTCTATCTTGACTCTACTCCAGATCTACTCATCTATAGGGCATGTCGCCCCATTTCTTTTAGAAACATCTTATCTATTCAGTTTCATTTCAGTGTTGGATGTAATTAAATTATGATTCAGACTTTATACAGTTTTATTTAGTATTTCGAATTATTTCCGAGGAGTGTTCCTCCATATTTATTTATTCCTTTATCATTGTAATGTGACTGTAATGTGGTTGTGGTATCATTATTTCTTAACTTAATAGTTATTGCATGTTAATCGGATTTAATTAAAATTGACAACTCACTTTTTAAATATTAGGTGGCTAGTAATTGTTAAAACGTTTTTCGACAGTGATGCTATGAACTGAACCAACTTGACATTTTGAATTAATTTGAATAAAGGAGTAGCTACCTGGTATTTAATTAGTCGGGGTGTCACAGGGCACCCGCCAAAATTCCTGCTTTCCGGGGCTATGACTTGATAAAGCATATTCGGATGGGGTGAGGTCGAGTGACCCATTGATGTATTGTTGAGAAATTTATTGATAAATGCTATTGAAATTTGCATTTGATTTGAATATTCGTACTCCTGTTGTTACGTTTTATTCACCGCTAATATATTTGTTGAGCATCTTTCTAGTCATATTGTGTATATCCCCATATTTTCTTTTAGTGGCAGGTTAGCGTGGATTGGGATGCTATGGATTAATTGGAGATTTTTTTTATTTTGGATATTTTGGGAAGAATATTCGAGAGAGAAGATTTGTATTTATTTTTGTTGCATAAAACACTTGGTGATTTATTTTTATTTCGATTTAGATAGTTGTATTATTTCGAGAGATAATTATTGTATTTAAATTTGAGTATTGAGATTAGTGGATTTATATTATTGTGCGATTTTTTTAGATGCTCTATACCTTGATATTTCTGGATTTGGTTAGTTTTATTGATAGTGGCACTTCGTTCGCTCTCCTCGAGCGGGCGGGGTGTTATAGAGGAAGTATGTAATATCCCGTTATTTTGAGGGCTTTATTTATCAATCTGGTATATAATTTTAATAATATTATTATTTTATTAATCGGGATGTGGATATTATATTTATTTTTATTTGAAATAAATCGAATATTTAAATTCAAATTTAATTCGCTTTTGGACATTTTGTAATGGTTTAAATATGTAAAGTTGATAATTTTGAATTAAAGAGCAATATTGTAATATGCATTAGCTTAGGCTTCAAGCTAGGGTTTGAGAGAGGGACTATATAAGGAATATTATGGATGATTTATAAGGAAAGGGAGAAGAAAAATAGAGGCAAAAAACGAAATCCAAAGAGACAAAAATGAGTGAAACGAGAAGAGCCAATTTGAAATATTTAGATCTTCCTTTTGAGTGCATTCAGATGAGATTTGAGAAAAACTCAAAACACATACCTGACTCAATTTTTCGTGTAGAATCCAAATCTGAAGTCGGGTTGGCGATTCGAGTCATTTTTAAATTTTATTTTTCTAGGTTTTTAAATAGGACTATTTGGGGTTATCTCGTGTTGGGGCTAGAACGTGATTTGATTCTTTTCGCGAGAGGAACGTGATGGTGTGATCAGATTTTGAGGCTGAATTTATGTGGCGATTCATGCAATGATTTTGAGGTACGGAGTTTTACACAATATGCTCTTTAAATCTCTCGAGAGTTATTCCGTTGATTTCATGTTTAATTGAACTCATATTTGAATTGTTAAATTCTTTAAATCTGAAAAAAAATTGTTAAATTATTTTGATTCATGTGGCATCATTATATTGTTGTTTAGAACGTTGTCATGAGATTTTAATATGGCACGGATGTTGGGCACCCGCAAAAATTCCTGCTTCCCGGGGCTATGACTTGATAAAGCATATGCGGATGGGGTGAAGTCGGGTGACCCATTGATGTGTTGTTGAGAAATTTATTGATAAATGCTATTGAAATTTTCATTTGATTTGAATATTCGTACTCGTGTTGTTATGTTTTATTCACCGCTAATTTATTTGTTGAGCATCTTTCCAGTTATATTGTGTACTTCCCCATATTTTCTTTTAGTGGCAGGTTAGCGTGGATTGGGATGCTATGGATTAATTGAAGATTTTTTTTAGCTTGGATATTTTGGGAAGAATATTCGAGAGAGAAGATTTGTATTTATTTTTGTTGTATAGAACATTTGGTGATTTATTTTTATTTCGATATAGATAGTTGTATTATTTCGAGAGATAATTATTGTATTTAAATTTGAGTATTGAGATTAGTGGATTTATATTATTGTGGGATTCTTTTAGATGCTCTATACCTTGATATTTGTGGATTTGGTTAGTTTTATTGATAGTGGCGCTCCGTTCGCCAACCCGAGCGGGCGGGGTGTTGCAAAGGAAGTATGAAATACCCCGTTATTTTGAGGACTTTATTTATGAATATGGTATATAATTTTAATAATATTATTGTTTTATTAATCGGGATATTGATATTATATCTATTTTTATTTGAAATGAATCGAATATTTAAATTCAAATTTAATTGGCTTTTAAAGGGCAATATAGTAATATGCATTAGCTTAGGCTCCAAGCTAGGGTTTGAGAGAGGGACTATATAAGGAATATTATGGGTGATTTATAAGGAAAGGGAGATGAAAAATAGAGGCCAAAAACGAAATCCAAATAGGCAAAAACGAGTGGAATGAGAAGAGCCATGTTGAAATGTTTTGATCTTTTTTTTGAGAGCATTCGGATGAGATTTGAGAAAAACTCAAAACACATACGTGACTCAATTTTTCGTGTAGAATCCAAATCTGAAGTCGGATTGGTGATTCGAATTATTTTTGAATCTTATTTTTCTAGATTTTTGAAATAGGACTATTTGGGGATATAACATGATTTGATTCTTTTCGCGAGAGGAACGTGATGGTGCGATCAGATTTTGAGGCTGAAATTATGTGGTGATTCATGCAATGATTTTGAGGTATGTGGTTTTATACAATATGCTCTTTAAATCTCTCGAGAGTTATTCCGTTGATTTCATGTTTAATTGAACTTATATTTGAATTGTTAAATTCTTTGATATCTGAAAAAAGACTTGTTGAATTATTTTGATTCATGTGGCATCATTTTATTGTTTTTAGAACGTTGTCATGATATTTTAATATGGCACGAATGTTGGGCACCCGCCAAAATTCCTGCTTCCCGGGGCTATGACTTGATAAAGCATATGCGGATGGGGGTGAGGTCGGGTGACCCATTGATGTGTTGTTGAGAAATTTATTGATAAATGCTATTGAGATTTGCATTTATTTGAATATCCGTACTCGTGCTGTTACGTTTGATTCACCGCTAATATATTTGTTAAGCATCTTTCCTGTCATATTATGTAATTCCCCATATTTTCTTTTAGTGGAAGGTTAGCGTGGATTAGAATGCCATGGATTAATTGGAGATTTTTTTTTAGCTTGGATATTTTGGGAAGAATATTCGAGAGAGAAGATTTGTATTTATTTTTGTTGTGTAGAGCATTTGGTGATTTATTTTCATTTCGATATAGATAGTTGTATTATTTCGAGAGATAATTATTGTATTTAAATTTGATTATTGAGATTAGTGGATTTATATTATTGTGGGATTATTTTAGATGCTCTATACCTTGATATTTGTAGATTTGGTTAGTTTTATTGATAGTGCCGCTCCGTTCGCTCTCCCCGGACGGTTGGGGTGTTACAGAGGAAGTATGTAATACCCCGTTATTTTGAGGGCTTTATTTATGAATATGGTATATAAATTTAATAACATTATTGTTTTATTAATTAAGATATTGATATTATATTTATTTTTATTTGAAATGAATTGAATATTTAAATTCAAATTTAATTGGATTTTGAACATTTTGTAATGGTTTAAATATATAAAGTTGATAATTTTGAATTAAAGGGCAATATAGTAATATGCGTTAGCTTAGGCTTCAAGCGAGGGTTTGAGAGAGGGACTATATAAGGAATATTATGGGTGATTTATAAGGAAAAGGAGATGAAAAATAGAGGCCAAAAACGAAATTCAAAGAGGCAAAAACGAGTGGAATGAGAAGAGCCAATTTAAAATGTTTAGATCTTTTTGAGTGTATTCGGATGAGATTTGAGAAAAACTCAAAACACATACCTGACTCAATTTTTCGTGTAAAATCCAAATCTGAAGTCGGATTGACGATTCGAATCATTTCTGGATCTTATTTTTCTGGGTTTTTAAAATAGGACTATTTGGGGTTATCTTATGTTGGGGCTAGAACGTGATTTGATTCTTTTCGCGAGAGTAACGTGATGGTGCGATCAAATTTTGAGTCTTAATTTATGTGGTGATTCATATAATGATGAACTCATATTTGAATTGTTAAATTCTTTGAAATCTGGAAAAATAATTGTTGAATTATTTTTATTCATGTGGCATCATTATATTATTGTTTAGAACGTTGTCATGATATTTTAATATGGCACGGATGTTGGGCACCCGCCAAAATTCCTGCTTTCCGGGGCTATGACTTGATAAAACATATGCGGATGGGATGAGGCCGGGTGACCCATTGATGTATTGTTGAGAAATTTATTAATGACTGTTATTGAGATTTGTATTTGATTTGAATATTCGTACTCGAGTTGTTACATTTTATTCACCGCTAATATATCTATTGAGCATCTTTCCTGTCATATTGTGTACTTCCTTGTATTTTCTTTTAGTGCCAGGTTAGCGTGGATTGGGATGCTATGGATTAATTGGAGATTTTTTTTAGCTTGGATATTTTTGGAAGAATATTCGAGAGAGAAGATTTGTATTTATTTTTGTTGTATAGAGCATTTGGTGATTTATTTTTATTTCGATATAGATAGTTATATTATTTCGAGAGATAATTATTGTATTTAAATTTGAGTATTGAGATTAGTGGATTTATAGTATTGTGGGATTCTTTTAGATGCTCTATACCCTGATATTTGCGGATTTGGTTAGTGTTATCGATAGTGGCGCTCCGCTCTGCTCTCCTCGGGCGCGCGGTGTGTTACACGGAGATATAAGGTTATTCGAAGATTGAGATTGTTCGAAGTTGGAGTTTTTCCGAAGATAGTTATTCGGAGGTTGTGTTTTTTTACTCAAGTCTAACTTTTTTCCATGGTTTCTCTGAGCAATCTCCGATCAGTTTGTGGGTAAATGTTTTATGGTTTCAAAGAGGTCGTTCGCATTTCCCAAGGTTGATCGGATGTTAACCTTCTTGGAGGTCAAGATTTCTTGGAATACCTGTTAGGAGATAAGGTTGTTCGTAGATCGGGAGGTCGCTCGATAATTCAAGACTTCAAGTTTTTCTCAAAAATTAAGGTGGCTCGGAGATTTTTAAGACGAGTCGGATTTTTGGCATCTAAGTTGAGTCACTTCTCTAATTCTCATACTGGGTTTATTTGTTTTCCCATGATTGTTCGTAACTAAAGTAACTATTGGGGAAGTCATTCTTAATTCTCAGTTTATTTAGAACTGTATGGTGGACTTGGTTTATTTGAACAGGTGATTCCGCTGCTGGGTTTGTTTGATTCCCTATTTTGTGGCTAAAAATTATTTATGGTCACCAAGATAATGATGGAGCTAAGTCTTACTAGTGCCAATCTAAAATTGTACTTAACATGTGGCATGTAGCCTTTCCTTCCTGTCAGCCGAAGAGTAGTCTTTGTTAAAGATTTTATATCGTAACAGTAGATTTTATCTAGGAGTCAGTAGTTGAGACCTTACTTCGTTTTAACTTTCGGCTTAGTCAATTTAATACCACTAACACACGCAAACAAAATAGAGTCGTCAATTTAATACCACTAACACACGCAAACAAATAGTACAACATCTTACTAAAATCTGACTTGTAAGCGACACACGCAAATAAATAGTACAACATCTTACTAAAATCTGACTTGTTATTTTGGCTTACGCACCAAGCAAATCATCATAATTTTTTTTATTGATATTATGGCTCCAAATTTTCAAGAAAAGCGTCAACATAAGCCTTTTATATTGATCAATTTTTTTTGCTAATCAAGATTAAAATAATAAAGAAATGGCAGCATGTATATCTTTTCCATCCAATAGAACTATTCATACATATTTTAGTATGGTTGACAATATGTACCCAAATAAATATGGTTTACGATGCTCATAAAAAGATACGTGGAATAATCAATAACACAAATGGGAGAACAAAAATGAATAACACTTATCTTTGTTTGAAGGATACCGTCTCATCATTACCGAGTTCTCCATATGTGCACAAGGCATTACGCAATTGGAATCACTGATACCTCCCCAGGAGAGTCGCCAAATGTAAGATACGAGTCCAGATTTGGGGAAGTATCGCTTTGACCATATTTTAGACTTGAGCAACGTTGTTTCACCTACATATCCATCTCTTTATAGAATCAAAGTATGTGTAGTTCGAAGGTCCGTACGATACAATGGAGAACTCGGTTCTTGGGTGGTTTTCGTGTTTTTGGTGCGCGGGGAGTGCCAAATATGGTAAGCCGCCTCTAAACGCCCATATAATGTGTAAAATATATAAAACTCGTGATGAAACCATGAAAATACGCTTGTCACTATCAAGCCTGTGACGGAGCTCAAGAGGTTCATGGGGGAGAAGAGGTAGACTTCCTCTCCTTACCTTGCCCCCAAGACCACCATCCTTCCAAATGAAGGGAAACCATCTTTTTATAAAAAAAGTGCCCAAGTGCGCTTAACACATGTCATGTTATATGTGGAGAAAAATTTTCAATATTTATGGTGCTACTTGTCACAATATATGTTGTGGTACCTCAAATAATTATTTTAAATCAATACTAGAGTATTGTCTAGTTCAATTCGTTAAACCCGTGGTATACGCAGTATATCAAATCGTTCGTAATAATATTGCAGTCAATGTAATACCCGGATATCAGTAGGGCTTTTATAAATCACTTAACCTCATTTTGTCAATTGTGCGGGGTTAATTTCTTGTGATATGTGAACATATTTTATATGTTTTTTAATGTTATTTGTATTCAATATTTTAGATTTTTATAAGGCATTATTTTATTCTTTTTTAGGAATGTAAGTTATGGTGTATTATCATATTGTTTATGCTTTCTCTTCTTGTTTTATTTCTCTACTTTGTAATGACATTGACTGGGGATAGTAAGTTTGTGATCCATATTAGTGGTTAATGGAGCAGTAATCGAATAGTTATTTTTTAAGTCGAAAAGAAAAAAGATCAACATGTTTGGGGGTAGCATCTAAGAAGAACAACTTGATTTTGGGGCTAACAATTGGGCTCTAGTTAATTTGATATAAAATTATGGTAAAGGAAAATAAGTCAAAGATGGGAGGGAAGATAATGCAAAAGAATTAATTTGGGTTTTGAGGACATAGATGTTGAGGAAATGTACCATAATGTAAGTGAGGAAAATGGGCAAGTGGGGGTAATGTGGGTGACCATAAAGAAGTAAATGATATTTCTATGAAGAAGGTTTAAAGAAATTACAAATGAAACAAAAAATGTGTATGATAAAGAGGAAGATGCACAACTTAATGACTTACCGATGTTGCATAAGGGTCAGGAGTGGCCAGTGCAGAGAATATATGAAGACATGCAATTTTGAAGAAGTTTAAATAAGAACGTAAGAAAATGATAGCCTTAAGATTTGTTTGATATGTAAAGATTCAAATTATAGTTGGAGGGCGTATGTTAAAAAGGTATTAAATGAACTTGGAACCCAAGATGGGGTCATTTCTATCGGGAAAATGAATTGGTATTGGCATTTAAAACGCAAAAAAATCTTTAAAAACTTCGCATGATCATGATATAGGATGGGTTTATTGATAAACCTCCTTACTAAGTGATCAAACCCCTTACTAAGAGACTAATGACGGATTAAGACAAAATGGAGATTAATTGATGAATGAGGAGGCCTTACATAAAAGGCTACTTGATCCACCATTTATTTTGTCTATTTTTATTTATGCTTGAGCTGTGTTATAATATTTAACGAGGTTACTCGGTACCAACGATGGACCAGGTCTGGCGGGACCTGGGAGAGATTTTATGCTCGATCGAGGAAACTCGCTGGGGAACCATAGAGGGAATTAGTTTGGAGGATAGATAGAAAGGAATCATTAAAGCATGATATAACCATTTTAGATACACTAGGTAAAACACCTAGCTTTGACCGATTGAGCACTACTCGAGAAGCCATGAGGTTATTTCACAGCCACATAGTTTTAGCGCCAAAAATAGTATCTTTCCATAAAAGAAATATGTGATGTCATACTATACCTAACATACATCAAATCAAACTTACCTAAAAAAATGATGGTTTAGTGAGCAGTTGGTTAGTGCACTGCCAACACACTCTTGCTCCTCTTGACATAGTGCCTGGTCACTCAAGATTTCACTTAGCAATTAATGTTAATAATATGTTAGGTATGGTAATCTGACCCCGTATTTAATTCGCATAAGTTTGCTATTGTGCAACCTGATTCTATATATACCCCATTTATCCTTTGATAAATGACAAGACTTTTTAGCCAAAAGACTTCTTTAAGATATTTATTGCAAGCCAAGGCTTTTACTCTTCTCCATTAATATTCTTATCCAAGTTCTTACCAAGAACTCAAGAATTTATTAAGCTTTAAACACTATTTCCTCCATACTTTGTGTTTACCTGCCTACCTTGGGTGTATTTAGAGTGATTGCTTCTCTTTCCCTATAACTAACTTCCAACAGAGGTTAATTAATTGTCCAAACGGTTGTATGTATTACCCTATATTGTAATATATACATGAGTTTATTCCTTATTATTAAGAGTACACTTATCAATGTTTTATCACAATTAGTACGGATTACACCTCAGTTTATCTATAAACACCGTATCAAAGAGGATTATTCTCTTACATTTGGCGACTCTGTTGGGGAGGTATTCTATTAGATATGGTGAATGAAAACATCAATCGTACCCTTTTTGATAATGTTCAGCATGAAGAGGAACAGATTACTCATGTTGTTGAGATTGCTCTAAACCCCACTGTGACGGGGAACGTTAACGTGGGATAAGCTTCCATGAGTTCTATGATGGGTCCCAAACAAATGACCAACCTAATGGACAAATTTATGGAGTTTTTAAAAACTTATTATGAAATGGCGATATTTGGAGCAACGATGGACCCGAGCTCTTTCACTACTCCAATTGCGTCACTTGTCATTCCTTTGACATGAGTGCATGTTCCACTTATTGGTCCCCTATGATCAATATTGCTCTTGTTGCTACACCAACTATTGAAGCACCTATTCCTATTAACTTATTGCTTGAGGTCGCTCTGCCAAAGCCAAGGTTGTGGAGCCAATTGCCTCACCATCCTTAACTATTGAAGAGATAAAAAAAAGATGATGAAAATAATGGAACTTTCCTCACAATCTCCTAGTGAATCTATCGATGATTTTCATACTCCTTTCCCAGAGGAGTAGAACAATGAACCTTACCTAGAGAGGTATGTCTCCCAATCTTTAAAAAATTTAATGGAAAAGGTGGAAACTAAAAGGAACACATAAAGTGGTTTGTTAAGCATTTATGAGCTCATTTCAACAACAAAAGGCTTCATTGGAGATTGGCATATTCAATTTCTTTAGAATTTTTTTCTAAGAAAAGAAGAGTTTACATTGGCCCAGCTCGCTCGATAGAGGAAAAGTCCAGGGAGGAGGTGATGACTTATATCAGAAGTGTACAGAAAGGTCTCTAGATGTTAGACAAGATGCCCTGTAGAGTAAGATTCTTCAAATTTATGCTAAGGGATTACTGTTTGAGTACATTTGTCATCTGATAAATGAGACCAGATAATGAACGTTTAAAGCTTTCATAAGGGCTTCCTTAAATATCTCATTTGTTGTTCACCCTAATCCCATTATGTCAAATGCCACGTGGAAGAAGTGGCCATACTAAGAAGGTAGAGGAAGCCAAGCATCGCGAGTGAACTATATAGAGGCTGGAGAAGAAGTTCAAGCTGGTAGTGAAGCAAAAGAGAAGAATAATAGGAAAAGTTTTGATTATGAAGACCCACCTCCATTACCTTGCTCTGATGAAAAGATAATAAGTTTTTATAACACCACAGTGACAGACATACTAGTTTTTTCACTGAATAACTCTTCTCTTAATTATCCCACAACAGACGTACAAGATAACCCCAAATACTAATTTATACATCGGCGGGTTTTTCTCCCAACAATTTCATGCTTCACTTTGAGGAGTGACATCAATATATACATGTTGGGTCTAACCATGCAAATTCCTCAAATTAATGTCAATAAAAATCCTCTTCCATCTCATAGGGTACAAATGGTTGTTGTTTTTAATGAGAAAGAAGTAGCTAAAATGAGAAAGGAAATGAGAGAAGAGGACGAATTACAGTTGATGTACGACAGATTTTTGGTAAGAATGGTCCAATTGGTCATTGTCTACGATGAACCAAGTGTTAGAGATAATGAGCAAGTTTATCAAACGAAGGAATATGAGGTAGAGTTAAGCCTGGAGTACCAAGTTGTGTTGAATTTCACCAAAATTTCCATAGTTTTTTTACCAAGTTGGTATGTGACGCGACTACAAATGTGTCTCTAGTGCGTGCTATATAGGCTCAAGTGCAATGAGGTTATTTCACAGCCACATAGTTTTAGCGCCAAAAATAGTATCTTTCCATAAAAGATATATGTGATGTCATACGATACCAAACATACGTCAAATCAAACTTACCTCAAACAATGATGGTTTGGTGAGCAGTTGGTTAGTGCACTGCCAACACACTCTTGCTCCTCTTGACATAGTGCCAGGTCACTCAAGATTTCAGTTAGCAAATAATGTTAATACTATGTTAGGTATGGTAATCTTACCCCGCATTTAATTCGCATAAGTTTCCACGCGTGCAACCTGATTCTATATATACCCCATTTATCCTTTGATAAATGGCAAGACTTTTTAGCCAAAAGACCTCTTTAAGATATTTATTGCAAGCCAAGGATTTTACTCTCCTCCATTAATATGCTTATCCAAGTTCTTACCAAGAACTCAAGAATTTATTAAGCTTTAAACACTATTTCCTCCATACTTTGTGTTTACCTGCCTACCTTGGGTGTATTTAGAGTGATTGCTTCTCTTTCCCTATAACTAACTTCCAACAGAGGTTAATTTATTGTCCAAACGGTTGTATATATTACCCTATATTGTAATATATACATGAGTTTATTCCTTACCATTAAGAGTACACTTATCAATGTTTTATCACAATTAGTACGGATTACACCTCAGTTTATCTATAAACACCGTATCAAAGAGGATTATTCTTTTACAATTGGCAACTCTGTTGGGGAGGTATTCTATTAGATATGGTGAATAAAAACATCAATCGTACCCTTTTTGATAATGTTCAGCATGAAGAGGAACAGATTACTCATGTTGTTGAGATTCCTCTAAACCCCACTGTGACGGGGAACGTTAACGTGGGATAAGCTTCCATGAGTTTTGTGATGGATCCCAAACAAATGACCAACCTAATGGACAAATTTATGGAGTTTTTAAAAACTCATTATGAAGTGGGGATATTTGGTGCAACGATGGACCCGAGCTCTTTCACTACTCCAATTGCGTCACTTGTCATTCCTTTGACATGAGTGCATGTTCCACCTATTGGTCCCCCTATGATCAATATTGATCTTGCTTCAACACCAACTATTGAAGAACCTATTCCTATTAACTTATCGCTTGAGGTCGCTCTGCCAAAGCCAAGGTTGTGGATCCAATTGCCCCACCATCTTTAACTATTGAAGAGATAGAAAAAGAGATGATGGAAATAATGGAACTTTCCTCACCATCTCCTAGTGAATCTATCTACGATGATTTTCATACTCCTTTCCCAGAGGAGTAGAACAATGAACCTTACCTAGAGAGGTATGTCTCCCAATCTTTGAAAAATTTAATGGAAAAGGTGGAAACTAAAAGGAAGACATAAAGTGGTTTGTTAAGCATTTAGGAGCTCATTTCAACAACAAAAGGCTTCATTGTAGACTGGCATATTCAATTTCTTTAGAATTTCTTTTAAGAAAAGAAGAGTTTACATTGGCCCAGCTCGCTCGAGAGAGGAAAAGTCCAGGGAGGAGGTGACTACTTATATCAGAAGTTTTTGAAAGATCTCTAGATGTTAGACAAGATGCCCCGAGAGTAAGATTCTTCAAATTTATGCTAAGGGATTACTGTTTGAGTACATTTGTCATCTGATAAATGAGACCAGATAATGAACGTTTAAAGCTTTCATAAGGGCTTCCTTAAATATCTCATTAGTTGTTCACCCTAATCCCATTATGTCAAATGTCACGTGGAAGCAGTGGCCATACTAAGCAGGTAGAGGAAGCCAAGCATCGTGAGTGAACTATATAGAGGCTGGAGATGAAGTTCAAGCTGGTA
Source organism: Sambucus nigra (assembly GCA_949130495.1). NCBI lineage: Eukaryota > Viridiplantae > Streptophyta > Magnoliopsida > Dipsacales > Adoxaceae > Sambucus > Sambucus nigra. Next base: position 326,082,503 of record OX422211.1, on the reverse strand, counting down.
GTGAAGCAAAGGAGAAGAATAATAGGAAAAGTTTTGATTATGAAGACCCACCCCCATTACCTTGATCTGTTGAAAAGATAATAAGTTGTTATAACACCACAGTGACAGACATACTAGTTTAGTCACTGAATAACTCTTCTCTTTATTATCCCACAACAGAGGTACAAGATAACCCCAAATACTAATTTATACATCGGTGTGTTTTTCACCCAACAATTTCGTGCTTCACTTTGAGGAGTGACATCAATATGTACATGTTGGGTCTAACCATGCAAATTCCTCTAAGTAATGTCAATAAAAATCCTCTTCCATCTCATAGGGTACAAATGGTTATTGTTTTTAATGAGAAAGAAATAGCTAAAATGAGAAAGGAAATGAGAGAAGAGGACGAATTACAGTTGATGTACGACAAATTTTTGGTAAGAATGGTCCAATTGGTCATTGTCTACGATGAACCAAGTGTTAGAGATAACGAGAAAGTTTATCAAACGGAGGAATATGAGGTAGAGTTAAGCCTGGAGTACCAAGCTGTGTCGAATTTCACCAAAATTTCCATAGTTTTTTTACCAAGTTGGTATGTGACGCGACTACAAATGTGTCTCTAGTGCGTGCTATATAGGCTCAAGTGCAATGAGGTTATTTCACAGCCACATAGTTTTAGCGCCAATAATAGTATCTTTCCATAAATGATAAATGTGATGTCATACTATACCTAACATATGTCAAATCAAACTTACCTACAACAATAATGGTTTGGTGAGTAGTTGGTTAGTGCACTGCCAACACACTCTTGCTCCTCTTGACATAGTGCCTGGTCACTCAAGATTTCACTTAGCAAATAATGTTAATAATATGTTGGGTATGGTAATCTGACCCCGCATTTAATTCGCATAAGTTTCCACGTGTGCAACCTGATTCTATATATACCCCATTTATCCTTTGATAAATGACAAGACTTTTTAGCCAAAAGACCTCTTTAAGATATTTATTGCAAGCCAAGGCTTTTACTCTCCTCCATTAATATGCTTATCCAAGTTCTTACCAAGAACTCAAGAATTAATTAAGCTTTAAACATTATTTCCTCTATACTTTGTGTTTACCTGCCTACCTTGGGTGTATTTAGAGTGATTGCTTCTCTTTCCCTATAACTAACTTCCAACAGAGGTTAATTTATTGTCCAAACGGTTGTATATATTACCCTATATTGTAATATATACATGAGTTTATTCCTGACCATTAAGAGTACACTTATCAATGTTTTATCACAATTAGTACGGATTACACCTCAGTTTATCTATAAACACCGTATCAAAGAGGATTATTCTTTTACATTTGGCAACTCTGTTGGGGAGGTATTCTATTAGTTATGGTGAATAAAAACATCAATCGTACCCTTTTTGATAATGTTCAGCATGAAGAGGAACAAATTACTCATGTTGTTGAGATTCCTCTAAACCCCACTGTGACGGGGAACGTTAACGTGGGATAAGCTTCCATGAGTTTTGTGATGGGTCCCAAACAAATGACCAACCTAATGGACAAATTTATGGAGTTTTTAAAAACTCATTATGAAGTGGGGATATTTGGTGCAACGATGGACCCGAGCTCTTTCACTACTCCAATTGCGTCACTTGTCATTCCTTTGACATGAGTGCATGTTCCACCTATTGGTCCCCCTATGATCAATATTGATCTTGCTTCTACACCAACTATTGAAGCACCTATTCCTGTTAACTTATTGCTTGAGGTCGCTCTGCCAAAGCCAAGGTTGTGGATCCAATTACCCCACCATCCTTAACTATTGAAGAGATAAAAAAAGAGATGATGGAAATAATGGAACTTTCCTCACCATCTCCCAGTGAATCTATCTACGATGATTTTCATACTCCTTTCCCAGAGGAGTAGAACAATGAACCTTACCTAGAGAGGTATGTCTCACAATCTTTGAAAAATTTAATGGAAAAGGTGGAAACTAAAAGGAAGACATAAAGTGGTTTGTTAAGCATTTAGGAGCTCATTTTAACAACAAAAGGCTTCATTGGAGACTGGCATATTCAATTTCTTTAGAATTTCTTCTAAGGAAAGAAGAGTTTACATTGGTCCAGCTCGCTCGAGAGAGTAAAAGTCCAGGGAGGAGGTGACGACTTATATCAGAAGTTTATAGTAAGATCTCTAGATGTTAGACAAGATGCCCCGTAGAGTAAGATTCTTAAAATTTATGCTAAGGGATGACTGTTTGAGTACATTTATCATCTGATAAATGAGACCAGATAATGAACGTTTAAAGCTTTCATAAGGGCTTCCTTAAATATCTCATTGGTTGTTCACCCTAATCCCATTATGTCAAATGTCACGTGGAAGCAGTGGCCATACTAAGCAGGTAGAGGAAGCCAAGCATCGTGAGTGAACTATATAGAGGCTGGAGATGAAGTTCAAGCTGGTAGTGAAGCAAAGGAGAAGAATAATAGGAAAAGTTTTGATTATGAAGACCCACCCCCATTACCTTGATCTGTTGAAAAGATAATAAGTTGTTATAACACCATAGTGACAGACATACCAGTTTTTTCACTGAATAACTCTTCTCTTTATTAGCCCACAACAGACGTACAAGATAACCCCAAATACTAATTTATACATCGGTGTGTTTTTCACCCAACAATTTCGTGCTTCACTTTGAGGAGTGACATCAATATGTACATGTTGGGTCTAACCATGCAAATTCCTCAAAGTACTGTCAATAAAAATCCTGTTCCATCTCATAGGGTACAAATGGTTGTTGTTTTTAATGAGAAAGAAGTAGCTAAAATGAGAAAGGAAATGAGAGAAGAGGACGAATTACAGTTGATGTACGACAGATTTTTGGTAAGAATGGTCCAATTGGTTATTGTCTACGATGAACCAAGTGTTAGAGATAACGAGAAAGTTTATAAAACGGAGGAATATGTGGTAGAGTAAAGCCTGGAGTACCAAGTTGTGTCGAATTTCACCAAAATTTCCATTGTTTTTTTGCCAAGCTGGTATGTGATGCGACTACAAATGTGTCTCTAGTGCGTGCTATATAGGCTCTACTGCAAGCATGTCACTTAATTAATAATCCTTGTAAATCGGGGTTGAATCCTCAGGGAACTAGGACAAATGATCGTAACGACGATAGGTAATATGACTAACCCTAAACTGACTCAAGAAAAAGAAAAAAAAGATGATTAAATTTGAATTTGATCTACTAATTAAGTGCAATTTAAGTTCAACTACAGAATTAAACTACACATGTAGAACTAACTAGTTGTGACTGAGTAAATATGAATGAGAAAGATAGGTTGGAATACAATCCCCCGAACCCTAGTGAAATTACCTCGTAGAATGATAGTTTCCTGAATTAGAATTTTAAATGAACTCGGACTATATTAATCCTAAGCATTACATATATGAGGATACAAGTCCGCATCATACATAATCAAAGGCAAGAACAAAACGGTGTCACATTAGCTAACACGCGCGTCGCATTCTTAAGCATCTCGGTTACCTTGGGAAAATGAGATCAATATTCCTATGGAGGTTGTGATAGTCACACTACACGATTCCTTTAATATTCAATTTGAAAACCTAATTGTTACGATGGTGAATTACATCGGGTTAGGTTCATGCACCCCAACCCTTAAAAACTTAGCCATACATGATCAAATTAAACAAAAACACCATTTATAAAGTGCAGGAATTCATGACTAGTTTGGAAAATTTAAGAAAAAAATATCGAAGAATAAGAACCACTAATTAATATAACTAACTACTATCGAAATTGAAAACAAGAATTAAATGTTACTTATAATGAGAAAATTTGGGAAATAAACTCTGAATCTTGAATTAATTGCAAAACTTCAAAACTAGGGTTCTTCTCTACAAGAGCCCTCTAACAACTACTGAAATTCGAACCCCCTAATGTTTGAAAATAAACCAAATTAAATACACTTTGAATTTTGCAAGAGTTTGAACCAAGTAAAACTCTGAATAAGAAAAGAAAAATCTGGAAAAATCCCAATCGAACCTGTTCGACGGGATTCTTCGGTTCGACCTGGTTATAACCGGATCAGTTTGGTTTCTTCACTAAACGTATCGGTCTGGTGCTCAAAAGTGACCAGTGTGTTGTTGGATTTTTGAAACGGGTCATTTTTGTAAATAACCGAATCGGTTCGATCCCTTAAATGAGACAGAATGTTTTTATCTTCCTGGACCGGTTCGTTTTTATCCATATGCGGTTCGGTCCGGTGTTAAATTTTCTTTAGTGTTCTTTTCTTTATTTTCTCATCTTCGAGGCTTCATATCTTCTGACTCGATGCTCGGATTGGGATGACGTTTCATACTACGCACTTATGAACGCAAAGTCTTCATTTTTTATGTTGGTCCTCATTCGAACTCTGGATGTAAATTGATCATTTTATCCTCTGAGTTTCCTTCCTTGACTGATTTCTCTGCTTTGGACTCTTCTTCTCTTTACTTAGCATTAAATATCTGTAAAAGGCACGAAAAATACACAAAACTCGAGACACTATGTGGGAAAGGTCAGTAACATATAAATGAGATAAATCAATACGTTTTACATTATTCGAGGTTCTATTAAGGGGATAAATTCGAAAGAATTTATGCCTAATCAGTAGGCCCAGGAGAAAAGGTTGGAGATTATGCACGAGATTTTGGACATAGCAAAGAAAAATATTATTCCTTTGCTCAGATGAAAAGGGCTTATGGTTAGGTTGATACGATGGTTTATGTTTGAGATAACTTTTTTACATGTATGCAGATTAATTAGGTTCACTCACAATGGGCCTTTATATGTGATAACAAGAATAAATGGAACGAGCTTTTATAAGGCATTAATTAACGGAGGTGCATCATTTAGTATCTTGATTATTAACTAATTTTATGTGGCTAACATTTATGAGAACAAGTTGATCGTGATGCCTCTTTCAATCTCGAGCTATTACAACCAGACCTCTAAATCCATTGGGTATGTGAACATTAGGAAAGTGATGTAAAATCTCACGTCAAACATAATGTTCCACGTAATTGAGTTAGATACTACCTACTATCTTTTGATCGAAATTGCTTGGATTCACAACCACAGTTTAGTACCTTCGACCTACCATTAATGTGCCAAATCCAACGTTAAAGGAACTGAGATTGTGATCCGATCCATTAAGAATACCTTCTCCAAAGATGAAGCGTGGATGCAACCTTTTACACTGAGTTGAACAAAGACAAGCCCATTTTAACAAGATGTATTGAAGGTGAAAGGGTACCTACCTTCAAGGATAGGTTGGGATCAATAGTGGATTAAAAATCATGAGCATATGGAAGCTGATAAAGATGAGGAAGTGAATAAGGTTATCCCCTAAACACGTGCTATCTCTAAACAATTGAGAGAAAAAAATGAGGCCAAGGATTAACCCGGTTGAGAAGGAAATAAGACGTCATAGTGCATTAAGAAGGATAACTAGACCAAGGTAAAGAAAATGGGGAGCTATAAGAAGAGGAAGGCACATATAACTCCTGAGAAAAAATGTAATTTTTTTTTCTTAGTGATGGAAGGGTGTTCTATCACCTTTGAAGGTGTGAACGGGCAACTAATTTTGCTAAGGAAACTAACTGAGAGTATGAGTGTTTTTTGGTGGATAATCAAGGGGAATATCTTATCATTGATAATTCCAACATCCAGGAGTTTGTTGAAGATATTATAGATGAGCCAGAGTGTATGCAAGATCACCCAAAGCCCCAAGTACAAGAGTTAGAGAAGATTGATCTCATAGAGGGTGGAGAAGAACCAGGACCAATCTTTATTTTAAAAGACCTGGAGGACACGAAGAAACTAGAGTTGATCAAGCTCATTCAAGGAAACAAAGATATCTTTGCATGGACGTACACTGAGATGTTGGGGTTAGACCAAGATATAAGCTTCCATAAGTTTAATGTTACTCGACAATCCCGGTGAATCAAGCAACCAGAACATACAAGCCTGAGCTGGATCTCAAAATAAAGTTAAGGTGGAATGCTTATTGGCTACTGGATTTATCAAGACGATTCAACATCTAATTTTTTCATCTAGCATTGTGCCAGTGAGGAAGAAATATAAAGCAAAAAAATTCATTTGTGTTGATTTTAGAGATCTTAACAGAACATGCCTCAAAGATGAGTTACCCCTATCTTAAAGTCATAGCTTGATCGATTAAATAGATAGACATTAGATGTAATATTCATGGATGGTTATGTAGGTTATTAACAGATCAATATGGATCCAGCTGACGTGGAGAAAATAACTTTTAGGGCCCCTTTATGCAAATGCATTTATAATTTCACTCCTTTTGGTCTAAAAATGCGGGAGTAATTTACTAAAGAACAATGATGGCCATTTTCATGACCTCTTTCATGAAATTTTGGGGTTGTATGTCGATGATTCGGCTATCAAGTCAAAGAAGGAGAACTCACACTTAGCTGATCTGAGAAACAATTTCAACAGGTGTAGGAAATACAAGTTAAAGATGAATCCAATCAAGTGTGCCTTTGGTGTAACGAGTGGTATATTCTTGGGTTTTGTGGTGGATCCGCAACGTATTTGGTTTTCTTAATACGAATCCCATTTATTTAAATCTTTAGTTTGAGTCTTACAACGTTGATTGCCCTTATTTTTCCATTTTTGTGGTATTAATTTAGACCATCTAATCTGAGATAAATCGTAATGATAATGACCTCTTAACCCGTTTTCCATTGATTCATTCCTCACCACCCATCAATGCATGGTGTTCTTTGACCCATTATTGCTTTAATGGTGAAAATTTTATTTATTGTGAACCAATATTGGGCTATTTACATAAAAGGATGGAAAATCAGATGGACCAAGACAATAAGAAATCCATCCTTAACATGTCTTATCCAAAGACGCAGAGGGAGCTGAAATTTCCTTGGAAAGATTTCCTACCTAAGAATATTTATCCCAGGTTTATCTGAAAATCACTCACCTGTTATTGCGGCTGTTACAAAAGACTATAAAGTTTATATGGGAGGAACCATACCAGGATGCCTTTAACAGGCTGAAAAGATTATTCACTTCCCCACAAATGATGATTCCACCTAGAGTTGTAATATCTTTGCAACTTTATCTTACCTCTACTATGAGGTCCATAGGTGAACCATTGGCACAAGAGGTAGATAGACAAGAGAGACACTATTTAGATTTAGTCTTTGTTGATAAAAACTTAGACATTAAATGTTATCTTTCACTATCCACATAATGATCAAATGTGATCCAATTAAGTTTTTATTGGCATGAAAAATTTTAATTGGAAGAGCGGCAAGGTGATTCCTCATACACTCTGAGTATAATCTAAAGTGGGTGATCCATCGCACAACCACAAGACGAGCCTATGCATATTTGTTGGCCAATTACCCTAGGCTTATTCGAGCCAGCTCAAGAAGATATACCATGTGGTAATTTATAAGCCAATCTTTGTGAGACCGATCTGGAAGAGTGGCCTATGGAGTTTGATGGTTCATCTATTAAGGGAAAGGGAGTAGAAGCCATTATCTTATCTTGTGGTAAACAAAATACTACTCATACTTATAATTTGGACTTCTATTATTCAAATAATAAGGCAAATTACTAAATACTGATCTTGGGGGTTAATCAAAGCACTTTGAAGAGGCATCCATTCACTTTGCAGCAAACGAGATTTTAACCTGGTAGTTAAGTAAGTGAATGGGGAATATACATTGAAACATCTCAGTTTGGAACCTTACAGAATGATCATCCAGATATTAATAGGATAATTTCATGAGGTCAAGTTGGAGAGATACCTGAGGAAAATACATCTCCACGTTGATGTCTATACCACAATTACAAAATAAGTAGTCTTGGATGGTGAGTCTACAACTGTGGTGATTCATCGAAGAACATATCCACTACCTATGATCTAACTCTTCCCCAATGATGATGATTCAAATTGGAGAGCAAAGATAAGGAAGACATGGAAAGATGGAGCTTACTGAGTTAGCACAATATTTTCTTCTTCAAGGAAGTTTGTACCTCAAAAATCCTATGGGAATGCTATCTACATGTACATGTCCATTAAAATCACAAAAATGGTTGATGAAAACCCTTGATGAGCATTGTGAAACCACTGAGATTCCCCTTTATAGAATAATTCAAAGAGAGGGGTATTTTTGGCGATCGATGAATCAAGATGCGACGAAAATACGAAAAGAATGTGTTAAGTGACAAGCTTTCTTTCAACTAGCTGAGTGTAACTTCATAAAAGCTCAAATGGACTAGAAATAACCTTACATTAATCTCATTAGAGATGGAGTTATCCTAAGCTTAAAAATTGACGCCATAGACATAAGAAGAATAGCCCTAAGGTTTTACCTATTAGAATGGAAGCTATATTACAAAGGGTATTTGAATAGTCCATCGCGACGAATCACAAGAGAGGAAGTAATTGAAGTCCTCAAATAAGCTCATGATTTAGCTCACATTGGAGGAACCAAGTTGTATGATCAACTCATGACACTTGGCTATTATTGGCTAACGATGGAAAAATATGTGTTTAACTTTGTTCGTAAATGCAAGGCTTGCCAACATCATTGTAACCTTATTCATGCTCCGTCAGTAGAACTCCATTCTTCAACAACGCCCTATCATTTTCATAGTTAAACGTTTGACCTGGTGGGACAATCAAACCTCCCTTTAAGGGAAAAATATGGATTATAGTGGAAACTGAGTAATTTCACTAAGTGGGCAAATGTGGTATCTTTAAAGAAGGCAACAACCGGTGTGGTGGGACAATTCATTCGAGAGTACATTATTTATGGGTTTCGCATTCCCAAGGTTATTTTGTCAGATAATGGAACTCCAGTTATCAACAGGGGAGTGGAATGCTAACTGATAAATATTCAATTATCCACTACACTTCAACAGTGGCTTACCCTAAAGGAAATGGTCAGGCCAAGGCCACAACCAAGACATTGATTAAAATTTTAGCCAAGATGATAAAGGATTTTCCTAGTGCATATGATTATAAACTTGCAATGGTGTTGTAGGCCTGTCAAAATACTAAAAGGAAACTCATAGACTACACACCATTGTCCTTGGTTTATGGAGTTAAAATAATTCTTCCAGTGGAGTCAGAAGTACCTTCTGCCAGATATGCCTTGTAAAGCAGCATACTTCCATAAAGTAGGCACGTTCAACTGCAAGCACTAGATGAACATAAAGATAATGCAAGAAGGCACTTCCAAATCTACACGAAACAACTCTCAAGATCTTATGAGAACTTAGTGAAACCAAGGAAATTTGTGTGAGGTAACTTAGTTTTAAAAGTTGTTGTCAACCACACCAGATGACTTCATTTGCCAAAAATTATAGAAAACTGGGAGGAACCATATGTCGTTAAGGAGGCACAGGAATCAAGTTAATGTTAATCTCAAAGTTTGAGGATGATATGCCTTTTAAAGTTAACAACAAATGGTAGAAGGTTTATCATATATCGGAAGCACGTGTAGATTTTTATTTTTACTTTTGTACTTAGAAGTTATGAGGAAACGCATGTAAATTTTTATTACATTTTATAATATATAAACAAGTGTTGAAGCAATCAAAATGAAAAAAGTACACATGTTTCAGAACAAACAATCTTTATGTTTCATTGGTAAATAGTTTTACAATGCAAAAAATAGGATTATTGCCCAGAGATACATTAACGAGAATTTATCCTAAGAGGAGCTATAAATCTGGGAAAGTGAAGAATCCATCCCCAATCGAAGCAGCAACATGAGAAGCAACATTTTTTTGATAACCATAAATAATAGAGATGTTTGATTAAGATCGGCCTTTAACTTCAAATTAGTTTCATGTTTACTTTTGGCGTTGGCCAGTGCTTCTTCGACCATCCTCACTTCTTAGGCACTCTTTTCAATATGGGGGTAAGATCCCTCAGTTTCTCTTCTTCAGTTTTCAGATCCTCCAGGTAATACCCCGTAAATTTAAAAGAATTTAATTAATTAAAATAATTAGTTAATTTGGATTTGGGGGTATTTAAATAGGATTTTTGATTTTTCTAAGAAAATTCTAAATAGCCATTTGAAGTGAAAACTAAATTTTGGAAAATAAAGTTTTATAAGAAGCTTAGAAATTTATTTGGATTTAATTAAAATTTGAGTTTTTTTTTTTGAAAAGAATAAAATGTAAAATGTTTTTTTTAGAAAAGAATAAAATGTAAAATGTTTAATTATGATTTAATTTAATTAAGAATTTTTAAATTAATTGGAAACTAAGTAAAGTAATTAGTTGGACGTATGAGGTTAATAAGGTAATTGAAGCATACTTGGAGAGAAAGCTAGGTTACTTGGAGAGGAATCTAGGGCTAAGGAATTAGTATAAGTACCAAAATGAAACACTACTACGTCATAAATTCATAATACAACTTACAAACATCAACCCAATTTCACACACAACACACATAGTTCCAACCCATTAAATTATCCCCTTTCATACTAACCAAAAATCTTATAAATTCTAAATTTAATTTTTGGAAAAACATCTACCTAAATACAAAATCAAAAGACTTTTGGGGACATATTGGAAGAACAATTCAACCATTTACTCACTGGGATTATAATATACATAATTGGGAGCTTCTTTACACAAATTGGGTATTTTTGAAAATCAATTGCAATGGAATTTCAAAGGGTCTCCTCTTACCTTTCTTTTGGAAATTTATACGTCATTGAGGGCAAGATAATTCTACTATATCCTCTCGTAATATAAATAATGATTTCTAGCTAAACAAGTTTTTATAAATTATAAAAATGGTGTAGAAATAATTAGAGTTATTTGATATATTGAAAAATGGTGCGATTTGTACATAAATGAATGAGCCCAATTCTTGAGATTTCATTTGTAGTTTAAATTAGTTTACTAGTTCTTAAAATTTCATGTTTAGCTTAAATTAGTTTATGGAATTAGGTAGAGAATTGTATATTCCCTTTATATGTTCCTACTTAAATAGAATCATGTGGTTGATTATGCCTCTACATGCAATTTCATTTTTGTTATTCAAATTTTAATATAGCACTTGGATATGGAATTATATATTGAAATCTCATATGTATATATGAGAAAGTGGAATTAATAAATAAGGATGGACTTTAACAACTATCATAGGCCATATTTGGAGTGTACTGAGGCATAAAACTTACTTTTAGGAAAAACATGGTGATTCTGAGTTATGGGCTTGGGATAGGGGGTGTAGGTTGAAGAAGGATTTAATTATGGCCAACTTTAGTTCTTTTCACTATTCGAACGACTATAGTTTTTATCGTTCGAACGACAGTGTTTTTACTGTGTGAACGGTGGAGTGGGAACGGCTAAAATTTTGTACCATGCTCATAAACCCAGTGGAGTTTGCAATTTAACTAAATCTAAGGACTTGTATGATAATGTTGAAGTACCTTTTACACAATAAATTCGACTATTATGGGAAATTTGGGGGTTTAAAACATAGCGATTGGAAATAACAATACTCTAAACGTTTTAGATGTAAAAAGATATCGAGTTAGACCTTGTGGATAATATATACGTTATTGACCTTATGCGTGAGGGAAAAGTGTAATCATTAATGGATTAAAGAAACTAAGTGGATACTGTTAGGCTATATACTATGGGACTATTACGAATTAATAAATAATGTTAATGTTACATGGCTCGACTTTGAGACATGGGTTTGGTATACTCGATATAAACAAGTAGAAGGATGTATATGTATATGCATAAATACTTGATTTATAGAGAAAATAATCAATCTAATAACTGTAGAGTTTAATATTTATACTCATGATTGATAATTTTACTACTTGAATGTGTAGCTATTATCTATTTACGATGAGCCTGACCCATCACGTTGTTGCAGATGCTCCCGTGTACCCGACCTAGTTTCTTACTTGAGCATATTTTCTTTTGTTCCATTCATCACTCAGATTTGAAGATGTAGGGGTCATACCTACCTCTAGATATACTTCATTTATTTTGAGAGATGCGAGGTGTAAGGATAAATTTTCTAATCAAGTCGATTTGTATGTATTGGCATAATTCCATTTGAACAAAACTGTTTGAGTCATAGGTTAGATCTTGAGTTGGTTTATCCTTTAAATCTTGTGATGTGTTTAATTGAAGATCGTAGCGGCCATATGAGGGAATTTACATCATCTTATCGTGTTTCATGCCACATTTTATCTTCAACGTTCAAGGATTTAATGAGGTATGGAAATATATTATCTTGATCCTTGGATTTTAATTTGGGTGCTAGTATTTATAAAGTTTATTTAAGGCAATTTTTATTAAAGTATTTTGAAAGAAAAATTAACTTTTTGTAAAATTCGTTCAAACGGGATTTTAAACTAGTTCAAATGAAATCTCACAATTTGTTCAAATGACATTGTACCCATTCAAACGAGTTGTATGTTATTGTTTAAACAAAATTAAAATGAACCTTAAACGAGATTCTCCTTCTTGATAGAAGAATGTCCTTCGAAGGCCATTCGATCTCGTCATTCGAACGAGATTATGCACTTCGTTCGAACGAACCTACTATTTTCATTGAAATGAGATTTAACCAACTCAAAATTTGTATTTTCTGTAAATATCCATGGTGGAATTTTTTTAAGTGAGAATTTTAGCGAAAATTATTTTCCTATCAATATCCAAAACCTCCAAACTCTTGTTTTTCCCAAACACTTTGAAATCCAAGTTTCATCTTTATATGCTCAATTGAGATATATGTTAATGCACTAATTTTATTTTTCTCATCATCTTAATTGAGAAAAGTTGTGTGTGATGGTTTTCGTGCTCATTGTAGTTTAGATGCAGTAAACTCCATATTTATGACAGTTGCTGAGCCTGGATTGGTGGATACCGAGATGTGTGTGAATTCACATGTTGTGGCAATGCATAGGTGGACTCTTAAATGTCACTGTTCAAAAAGTCTGAGGATTAAATATACGTCAATGCTTGAAAGAGTCACGTCGATTATGTAATTCTTTTTTCATTTCCTTTTGTAATTCCTGACATAGTGAATTGTGTTGGATGGGTTGTCCGAGTTTTTTTCGTTTGGGTTTTCCTCATACATTGAGTGTTATGATTGTTTATTTTATTCTATTATTCTATCACCTATATTCATGTTTTAGATTAAGATAAAATTGATTAAGTGTTTGAGGAAAAAATCATTTTAATTGGTGCAATTTTTAATTGGGTTCGATTGCTTTGCTTAATTGAATTTTAAAAATTAGTGTGTGTTTACCTATCCATATAAAATATGCATTTTTTAAATTGGTATTAGAGAAAGAACACTAAGTTATTATGTTAGATCCTTGATTACGTTTAAATCTGGGAGGTTTTAATATGAAGGGTCAGTCATTTTCTAGACCATCATTGTTTGATGGGTCTAACTACGCGTACTGAAAAGCGCGTATGAAATCAATACTTAAAATGATAGATGAGCGGGTATGGTTAGATGTTATTAAGGGATGGTCCCCACATACAATTTTATTAGGTGAATATAGAATCCCTAAACTCATTGAGACCTATATTGAGGATGATCATAAATTATCAAAGTATAATTTACATGGCCTGAATGCTTTATTTTGTGCGGTCACATCGGAGGAGTTCTGCCGAATAATGACATGTGAAACTTCTAAAGAGGGTTGGGACATACTCCAACTCACTTAAGAGAATAATATGACACCTCACCTAATTAATTATCGGGTGATCAGTCCTTTATTAAATTAAATCAGAATATTTAGTTGGCTCATTCTCAGCATCGCTATCGAAAAACAATTTCTTTATTAATTCACCTGATAATTAATTAAGCTAGTTTAAAATCTTTTCCATTTTTAATTTAATTAAAACCATTCCACAATACAAAATATTAATTAGCAACATCACATCACCACATTACTAAATATAACAAGAATAAATGTGATTGGAATAACTCTCAAGTTAAAATATCTCATTACCAACAAACCAAAACTGATATCGACAATACTGACATAAGTAATTACAATCTCTGGAATAGACATAAACTAACTAGAATCCTAAGCGACCTGCCCTAAAAGAAAATAGCTACTACAGATGTGTGAATCAACATAATGGAAGCGTCTAACAAAGTCTGCATCTCCATTAGCAACTATAACCCATCGAGACATACATATTCGATGTCGACATCCCTGATACTGGACACCTGATGTAGAAGATACAATAGAGAAGAGAATATACAAGGAAATGGGTCAGAGCCCGATTGTAAAAGATTTTTAAAATACCAAGTGCTTAACAAGTGCAATTAAGCAATTATTATGTACATATTAGCTTCTCGGGCTCTCGCTTGAGAACTTTTACCTCTAATCTAGTGTGCAAGCCTAACGTACCTTATCATATCCCAAATTAAGGTTTTCAATTATGATTCTATCCCATATCATTTCCTCGTATTTCCCATATAATACGTATTATAATTAAACATGTTCATATCTCTTTAATATGAACTAGGCTTTCACAGCTTTAAGATTAAGTATTCAATTACTTAATTCAATCAAATCTCATTATTCATTTTTATCTACAATTTCACACAGTAGATTACCTCATAGTATATATGTTAATCTACAAATTTCACACAGTAGATTACATCACAGTATATATAGTTTAATCTACAATTCTCATACAATAGATTACATCACAGCATATATATATATATATATATATATATATATATATATATATATATATATATATATATATATATATATATATATATATACTAATACGGCACCTCCCAGACATTGCTGCAGTGCATGCATACTCTGCTATCATGTTCTGATACATCTCTCGATGTATAAAGGACTATTGGTTCAGCGTCTCTCACGAACCATAAATAACATAACGCGTATATTATAGGCGAGCGTACTCCCCAGCCAAATGAGTCACACACATACCTACGTTCCCATTCAACCATTGAAACTATCATTAACACTGATAGCACGTGTCCAAGGTCCTATGCTTAGGGTATGAAATTAAAATCCCCCCAAATGGGCTCATCAGGATAAGATCGTCCACAACGTGAAACCTCCACCCCGATAGCAAGCAGCGTAGGTATGTCATACACATAATAAATAATAATAATAATAATAATAATAATAATAATAATAATAATAATAATAATAATAATAATAATAATAATAATAATAATAATAATAATATAGGTATTCACCCCACCTATATGTAATAACAACAGGGCACACGCACAACTCACATAAATATTTCCATACATAGTATATTTATCTCTAATATCCTACGCATTTACAGATTATGATTTTACTTCTCAAATTATATTACCGAGCTTCTCTCATCACTCTAAGGGTAATCATTTATTCCTCATGTAAATTCAGTAGGTAACATAAATTCCCTACTGGTCCATGTCATCATAACTCCCGAATTTCTACGAATTAAAATTATCTTCAATTAGGTTTATTTCTCCATAATGCGTAATTCAATTTTACCCTTTATTTCATCTCTTAGTGTTAATCCCATATAAGCCTAAGGTTATTCTGGTAATTAATGACCCTCTTACTACTGGTACTAACCTTAAGTTATCCTTTATTTGATTTAAACTTCACTTTATATAACTCTCCATCGTAATCATTCCATTAACACACGTTAATTTCCCCCATTTAATTCCACACATAATAATATTTTTTCGGGTCTTAAGTATGTCCTACTGCCCTTACTCAAGTCCCATTATGTTCCATTAATCAACATTAAAGATTTCTAAAAGTTGGGATTTAATCAAAACTTAAAAGGAAACAAATCACATTTCCAGGGGGAGTCAATCGATCGACTTTCTTGGGTCGATCGATCGATCGATTAGATATTTGCCCAAAATTCTGTACATGTTTACATAGTGATTTTACACTTTGTCATCATTAAAACCACTATAAAACAATCCCAAACTCCTCATAATTTATCCCAAAATATATATCATGGTATATAAATGATTTCTAACCTCTAAATAATATGAAATCATCATGAAGTTTCAATTAAATCAAGTTATCTCCCTTAAAATTTAGATACTTCTTAGTTTGTCATCCTTATAAGAATGATTATAAATCCAAAATTTTCTTCACCAAATGATTCCAAAATTTCGTGGATCTAATTCTATATTTAGAAAGATATGAATCCTACATAATTCTCATTTCAAAGATTCATTTAAAAAATCATCATAAGTCATCTTTGGTTCATGCAACTTTTCAGAATTTACTACTATTCTAACATGGACATGGACAATATACATGCCAAATTTGCAATAGTTAATCACTTTCCTCTAATTCATAGGTCTAAATCGTTGGGAAAGATAGCTATACTGGTATTCCTCCCATTTTCAGGCCAAATTTCGGTGGTGATGGTGTAAGATGACTCTTGGCTTTTGGCCTCCTAGAGATGCCTCTTCCTTTACCAGAGACGTCTCTCATTCTCCCCTAAGTATTTTCTTTTGATTTTTGGTGAATGAAACATAATACTACAACCTATAGACTTATATAATATTACTACAAATTTATGGGTACTATTCACTCATTTTGGAAAATAACCAAAATACCCCTCTGGGGTGTCTATTTGGTTCCAAATTGCCCCCAAACCCAAGGTAATCCCCCAGGTAGACTTTTTTTGACTATTTAAACCCTTCTGAACACTTTAGTGTAGTCAAAACGAGCATTGAGATGACATAAAAATAATTTACTTTTTATTCCATTTAAATATTATCCCGCCACGACTCACACGCGCGTCCCGACTTAATTACCGTAATTGTCGTATTCACCACTCACGATAATTTTATAGAATCATAATCATATGTAAAGTCATAATCATATATATTACTTTTAATCAAAAGTAATATTCATCATAAATCACATATTACTTTATTCTCGAGTAATATTTAAATCCTGATAAGTTTTCAATTATCCCACAATTAATTCTAATTAATCCCATTTAAAAGTCATTAAAAACACGAGGTGTTAGAGATACTAGTAATATTAAGGCTTCCAAACTCCATAACCTCAACAATGAGTTTGAAACCATTACGGTGGAGAAGAGTGAAACATTTGATGAGTTTTATACGAGACTATCTAATATTGTTAACTCATCATTTCACTTGGGAGAGAGAATACCAAAAACCAGAGTTGTCAAGAACATCTTAAGGTCCTTACCTAAAAGATTTACCCCTAAAGTGGCTTTTTTGAATTCTCTAGTTACTTTAGACTCTACAAAAATTGAAGAGCTTATAGGTGACCTTCAAACCTATGAGCTCGACATCTTTCCTTACCGAAAGAAGAAAGATAAGGGCATTACTTTGAAAACTCGAAAGTAGGAAACACTTATTTCGGATGATGAGTCTGATATCAATTTTGATGATATGTTCATGTTTGCTAATAAGTTTAGAAAATTTCTCAAGTTTGAAAAACAGTTAAAATTTTATGGAAATAATTTTATGAAAAGTAAGTTTAACAAGGCTAAAAAATTCCCTAAAAATTGTAATGATAATTTAAGGGGTATGATTAAGATAGATGTTTGGGTGTGAGGTTTATGGTCATAGGGCATTTGAATGTCCCACTAAGCTAAAGAACGAAGGAAGGAAGTCGAAGGCATACAATCCTATGACACCCCACCTAATTAATCCCGGGTGATCAGTCCTAAATCAAGTTAGAACAGGTTTCTCAGTTGGTCCATTCTTAGCATCACTGTCGTCTTTTTAATTACTAACCACCTAAGTGAGAAAAATAGATTGGTGCCAATTTTTATCTTTCAATTAATTAAAAGAAACTCATGCGGAACATAAAGTAATACACAATCACAATTAACTGAGATAACCATCCATAATAAAATACCTAACCGAATAAACCATCGGTCCCAAATATTCAACAATTATAAAATAAAGACAAGTAATAAATCTCAACAAGTCTGACAGATACTAAGTGAACTGTGAACGACATGCTCGAATTAACTGATAAAAGTCTCTACACTAGAATGAAAGAATGAGGCGTCTATCAAAATTCTCGCAACATCCACATATGCTGCAGCAACGGGTTTCCTGGAACAGAGTCAAGCCTGGAGTCCCTGTGGCTGGACACCTAAAAGGTTTTTAAAAGATTTTATAGAAAGGGTTAGTACCCAAAAATATTTGAAAAACATTTAACAAATGATTAACTTGCAGTAATAAATAAATGTGCATGCTCTCCATATTTTAGTTAGTGCCGCACTCCCTTGAGGACATCCTCACCCCTCCTCTAATGTGCACTACTAACGCCTTAAATAAATTCACCTAGTTTTTTCATCTTATGACCAGATAAATTTTAAACCCCTTTGGAAACACCCTACTCTAACCGAGTATACCTTAATTATGATTTTTAAGTTATTCTCGTCATTAACTTAATAAAAATCATTTCCCTTTTCTTTATTTCATATAACTTTCACATCTGTTATACATATAATACAACTCATGATTTGTATTAATTAGCCCGTATATAATTATTTACCTAATTATATACTCAGTCACATTACAGAATTCACAACCATACTAATATAACATTTAATAATAGTATTTTTCCCCGAATAAAGTCTCACAGGGTAAAATTCCTCTAAAGTGCTATCCTACTAGGTATATTCATCTGACCTAGTTACCCCCAAGTAATAATTTCTCCCCAACTTGGTTATTACATAAATATTGGAGGCGGTCATATTCCTTCCCTGAAAGTGAGATGCCCCTAACCCATATAACGGATGCTATGACTTGGGATTATACTCACCCTACTCCTCAAGCTAGGGGATTCATCCACTACGTGCTACCTCCCCCTATAGCACTAGATAATATAATAATAATAATATCTATCACTGATATAATAGCACACCCATATATATACATATACTATCGCACACCGTATATATATATATATAAAAATATAAAAATATCTCGGCTATACCGTGTACTGTCCGTGACACAAGCCTATTCCATTATATAATGAGTTTGTGGTCCAACTCGGAGTATTAATTAATTTTCACATTAATTTCTTTTGGTATCACCCTAACCAATATATCCGGACTTACTTTCGTGGCCCGAATTAACATTACCCGAGTCTCGATCCCCGGCTCTAAATTATTTAGCCTATACCTAAATAAAATTTATATCTCGGTATTTCTCAACCGTTACTCCCGGACTTGTTCACTAAATCCATAATTAATTCTTTCGAACAAACTTCCCTGTAATACCCCGTACTTTTGGCTATTTATATTTTTGGGATTAATTAATTAAATGTGTATTAATTGGAAAAATTAATCCGGGTTATAAATACTAACGAGATGCGAGTTGGTATTTGATTATGTGCATACATGTTTTGATATATGTATTTAGTATTATAAAATTTGTCGTGAGATTGATAGACGGCATTTTAGAAATTTTGTTGAGATGCGTGGGACCGCCGCGTCACGGTGTAATATTTTGATAATAAAAGTGAATTTAAAATCTATAAACCGTATGGTCGTTTTGAGTGCGCCAACGCGTCCAGAAGGGTCGAGATAGTCAGAAAACACTACCCGGGGGTGTAGTTTGGATTCCGGGGTATTTTTAGGCCATACCGGCAACTTAAAGGGTATTTTGGTAATTTTACATTTTGAGGAATTAAAAGTGACGAAAATTAGAAATGTAAATCTGATGTGAATTAAACCCACTAAGCCCATTAACCAAACCATTTTAACCTAGAAGGCTACGTAGATTATTAGAAGAGTTTTCTAAATTTCCCAAATCAAAACCCTAGCCACCTTAAGCCACCATTGGAGGAGGAGCTTGGAGAGAGAGGAAAATCTGCAGAAAAGTTCTACCAAACCTACACCAAACTCAGAGACAATCAAGGCAAGTGACTTTATTCCATTTAATTTCAGAGAATGTTTTTACCATGTTAGAAAAATTTGAATTTCGTGTTTGTTCTTGGTGAAATATGAAAACCCATGTAGTTTGGAGTTTAGAACTTGAATATTTTGAAGAGAATTGCATGTAGAATGATAGGTAGATGATTATTCTCATAATAATGGTGATTAGAAGAAATTATAATGGATTAAATTCCGGGATTTGATGATGATATAAATCTAGGGTTCATGTTCTTGATAAAATTGGGGAAAAGTATAAAATCTTGTGATTTAATGATGTTTAGGATGCATTAATGTATTAAACGATGTTAGTATATGACCTTAGCATGTTATAGTATGATTAGAGGACTTAAAACTCTGTTAGAACGAACTTTGGAGAAGGATTGAGGTGTTAAAAATGGTGAGAAACGTAACTTAGGAAATCTGGGACGAATCTGGTAGCTCGTTAGAAGCCCCTACCCAGGTCTTTCGAACGAACTAGTTCGAACGAGCTTCTAACGAGTTGACCACTCGCTGCTAACAAGAAGGGATCTCGTTCGATATCTTGTTCGAACGAGATATCGTTAGAAGGTACAGTTCGTTCGAACGAACTGGAATCTCGTTCGAACAGCCTCGTTCGAACGAGACTTCTAACGAGTTGACAGAGGAATCTCGTTCGAACAGTCTCGTTCGAACGAGACTTCTAACGAGTTGACAGTTTGGTCCTTTTTGGACTGTTTTGATTTTTGGAGTCCCGTAAACTGGTTCGAGGGTAGAGTTAACATTCCTTGATGATGTAAGGATAGATTTGGGACTTTTGGATTATTATGAGGAGTAAATTATATACGAGAGTTATATTCAATGAACCATTTGGGTTGAGACGTGAGTGTCTACTACGACGAGAGGATGAATTATGGCGCGTATAATTACAAACCGGAATAGTATGAATTGTGATAATTATAAGTTAGTACGAGAATGCGATGTGTACTAAGATTAAACTACAGTATTACTAAGACGTGTGTTTACTTAGTATTGGTATATGAATTGTGTGTATGACATACCTACCATACTTGCTATCACGGGAGGTTTGCATTCGCTTAGGGCCCTCTAATCCTTGTGTTGCCCGGATTTAGACTGGTTACCTCGATGAACATAGGTCATAGAAAGACTTATTGGGATATTAATAAGTCCGCTGATCATAGGAGCGTAGGTATGTGCGTGACCTATGTGATGTGACTGTGTTCGCCTCCACTATTTGTGATTTGTGTTATCTGGACTATTCCTGAGAGATTCGGAATATGTGATCATTATGTACGTGATGTACCGGGATGGATAGCAGAGTATGTGTGCACCACAGCTTAGTTCTCGGGGTGCTTGTATTCTATATTTATGATTTGAATAATATACACTTAATTAATGAGAACCTTCATGTTAATGATGTGAATATAATTACGGTATTGTTTCGAGAAATATAACGAGTTAACTGATAGTTATATATGTTGCATATTGAACATTTGAGTTACGTTAAATCCCTACTTAATTACGAACGTTATTATGTTAATAGAACCGAGTAATAAGGGTAAGACCTATGATAGTCTAGCTAGATATGTTGTCACTTAGCTAGTAGTTTGTATCACTCTAGATGGGTACTTACGTTAGGAGTGCACAGTTAGACGAGAGGTGAGAATATCATGTGAGTGCACGTCCTAACATGTACTTTGCATTTAATGTTTTAAATGTTTTTAAAGCACTTGCAGGTTTTTAAAATATAACTCCACATTCGGGCTCTGACCCGTTTGCTTTTCAAATCTTTTTCTTGTAAAACCATTTTAGGTGCCCCGCCACAGGGACACCAAGCATAGGATTCTCATTCAGGTGACGAGCTGTAGCTGTTTGTGGAAGCTACAGGGATTTGCTTGTAGACGCTTCTATCTTTTGGATTCCAGAGTCACTATCTATCAGTTGTAGGGCATGTTGCCCATTTCTATTAGAGTCATCTTTTACATTACAACTTTCAGACTTTAATTTGTATTGTTTTAGCATTCGGTTATTTATTTCAGTATGGGATTGTAGTGAGGAGTTTTCCTCCAGACTTTATTTACACTATGTGATGGTTATTCATTTTACTTAAGTATGGTGAATGGTGTTACTTATTTCTTCTTTACACTTGTTGCATGTTAATCAGACTTTAATTAAAATTTGGCACTTACTTTTTTAAATACTAGGTGGTTAGTAATCTTTAAAATGTTTTCGACAGTGATGCTATTAACTGGACCAACTTGGCATTTTGAATTAATTTAATAAAGGAGTAGCTACCCGGTATTTAATTAGTCGGGGTGTCACAGGTGGTATGAGAGCATCAGGTTCTAGTGTCCTTTAGGATCTGACGGCTTGTTATGTTTCCGCTACGTTTCTTTGATATAGAGCCCTATGTTTTAGGACTGTTGTACTCTTTTTGTGTATGCTTCGTTCTTCAGCTTTATTAAGTTTATAACAGCGAACTTATAAACTTTGTTCTTATTTCAGATGCCTCCACGACGTTCACGACGAATTCCCAGGGATGCAACGCCCGAACCCCAGCCCGCTCCAGTTCAGGGCATGATGAACGCCGCTGAGGTTGTAGCTATAGTAGCCCAAGCGGTAAATGCCGCCATTGCCGTTGTTCAGCAGGCACCACCTCAGGCGTCGGTTGCCGTGCCAGTACAGGTTAATGCATTCCCGTCTGCTTGGGAGCGTGTACGTGACGCTTTTCAGAAAGCGCATCCGCCAGAGTTTGCAGGTAGCTCAGATGTGGTAGTCTTGAGCCAATGGAGGAAGGATATGCACAGGCACTTACGGATGTATGAGTGCACGAATGTTCAGAAGCAGGTGCTAGCTACTTTCAAACTAGTTGGATCTGCACTACAGTGGTGGGAGTCTATTACCACCATGGAGGAGAGGGATACTCTCACGATTCAGGAGTTCTGGGTTCGGTTCGACCGCAAGTACTTTCCGTCAGCTGTTCATACGGAAATGAGGAGGAGATTGATGAGTCTGAGGTAGGAGGGCAAGACAGTGGCCGAGTATGAGGCCGAGTTCACTAATCTGTTGAACATCGTTCCAGACGAGATACCAACAGAGAAGAAGAAAATTGAGAAGTTCACCGACGGGTTGACTTGGAGGATCCGTCAGCATCTGCTAGGGAACCTATCGTTGGCCACTTATTCTGATGTGGTTAACGCTGCATTGTTGCACTGCCAGGACCACCGTTTTCATATGGCCGAGGGCAAGAGGTCGGGGGAGTCTAGCCATCAGGGCAGGACCGGAGGACATGGTGCCAGCGGGGCACAATCGGGTCAGGGGCAGAGACAGAATGAGCAGGGCTCCCAGCAGGGGGATAATAAGAGGTTCCGATCAGGGAACTACAGACAGGGACAGGGAGGTTTCCGTCAGGGCCATCAGGGTCCAAACGGCCATCAGGGCCAACAGGGGCAGAATGGGCAGCAGTTTCACCAGGGCCAAGGAAGGAACGGTAACGCCCACCAGGGCCGGGGACAGCAGGGACAGAAAGGGGGGAACTTCCCAGGGAAGTGCTTGTTTGTGGCAAGACTGACCATAAACGACAGGATTGTCCTGATAGGGGCAGGGCCCCACAGCAGCAGCAGCAGGGTGCTCGCCAGGAGCCACAGAGGCCTATGTTTCCCGCCGCTCTTCCCGCACCGCCACAGATGGCAGCATTGCCACCCATTCCAGCAGTCTCAGCTCAGCAGGGGCAGCTACAGTATGGACGTGTCTACAACGTCCACCAGGCTGCAGTTCCACAGGCACCGCCCGCGATCGAGGGTACGTTTCCTATCCATGGCACTATGGGTCGGGTATTATTTGATACGGGTGCTACACACTATTTTATAGCTACACACTTCGCAAAAGCTTTAGGATTGTTAGCTACGGCAGAGAGCACAGTGACGTGTGTTGACTCACCATTGGGGAGTGGGTCACTTATTTTCTTTATATGCCGGGGAGTGGGGGTAGAGATTGGTGGTTTGGTATTGCCTGCAGACATGTTAGTATTAGACATGCATGTTCACGATGTGATCATCGGTATGGATTGGCTCGTAGCATATAGGGCCATGATTGATTGCTTCAGCGGGAGCATTGTTTTTGCCATTCCGGGGCAAGAGATGTTTGTAGTGGCGATGCCTCGCCCAGAGGGAGGATCGACCGCTCATCTGTATTACATTGAGGAGGATACCTCTAAGGAGGTAGTGATTCCTTTAGACTCTATCCCAGTCGTCAGGGAGTATTCGGATGTGTTTCAGGAGATACCAGGCTTACCACCCAGTCGAGAGATAGACTTCGTTATAGATTTGCTACCGGGTACGAGACCTATAGCACGTGCCCTGTACCGTATGGCTCCAGCTGAGATGAGGGAGTTACGGGATCAGATAGAGCAGCTGTTAGGCCAGGGCTTTATTCGCATGAGTACCTCACCTTGGGGCGCTCCAGTTTTGTTTGTGAAGAAGAGGGACGGTTCACTGAGATTGTGTGTGGACTACCGGGAGTTGAATAAGGTCACGATACAGAATAAGTATCCGTTGCCTCGAATCGATGACTTATTCGACCAGTTGAGAGGAGCTTCGTTCTTCTCGAAGATTGATTTGAGATCAGGATACCATCAGTTGCGTATTAGGGAGGAGGATGTCTCGAAGACCGCGTTCTTGTCGAGATATGGTTCTTACGAGTTTCGAGTTATGCCTTTTGGTTTGACCAACGCTCCAGCAGTGTTTATGGACTTGATGAACAGAGTGTTCAGGGATTTCCTAGATCAGTTTGTCATTGTCTTCATTGATGACATTCTGGTTTACTTTCAGACAGAGGAGGAGCACGCCGAGCATTTGAGGCAGGTTTTGCAGACACTTCGTCAGAACGAGTTGTATGCAAAATATGAGAAGTGCGGGTTTTGGCTGAAGGAAGTCCAGTTTTTGGGGCATATCATTTCCGACCGGGGAATATCTGTTGATCCGGGGAAGGTGTCAGCGGTGAGGGAGTGGGGACAGCCCACGACACCAACTGAGATTTGTAGTTTCTTCGGTCTAGCAGGATACTACAGGAGGTTTATTCGGGGCTTCTCAGAGATAGCCGGTCCTTTGACACATCTGACTCGTAAGGGTGTGCCGTACATCTGGAGTGATGCCTGTCAGTTGGCATTCGATGAATTGAAGGACAAATTGACCTCAGCACCTGTGTTAGCATTGCCGAGACCGGGAGTTGAGTATTTGGTTTACACCGATGCGTCTTTGCAAGGACTGGGAGCTGTATTACAGCAGGAGAGACAGGCCATAGCTTATGCTTCCCGTAAGCTTAAGCCTCATGAGAAGAATTACCCCACACATGATTTGGAATTGGCAGCAGTGGTATTTGCCCTACGGATTTGGAGGCACTATCTTTTGGGGGAGAAGTTCCAACTGTTCACGGACCACAAGTCCCTACAGTACCTATTCACGCAGAAGGAATTGAATATGTTGCAGCGTAGGTGGCTTGAGTTTGTGAAGGACTACCAGTTCGACATCCAGTACCACCCGGGAAAGGCTAACGTGGTGGCAGACGCGTTGAGCCGTAGGCCCGCAGATGAGGTGGCAGAGGCGTGGAAGGCTAAGTGGAAAGAATTGGGACACCAAGATGCAGTGGCCCGATCTTTCATGTCTGTGATGACCGTTACACCGCAGATTGTCACGAAGGTAGTACGGGCACAGGCCAATGACTCGTTCTGTCAAGAGCAGATAGTTCGATTACTAGCAGAGGGAGCCGAGTCCTATACCGTTAGCTCAGACGGGGGATTACGCTTCAATGGGAGATTGGTAGTTCCGAAAGGAGAGGAATTGCGGCACGAGGTGATGGCAGAGTCGCACGGCTCACGGTTCGCGGTACATCCCGGAGGGGACAAAATGTACCAAGACATGAGACGCCAGTATTGGTGGAGCGGTATGAAGAGGGATATCGCTGAGTTTGTTTCGAAATGCGCCACTTGTCAGCTTGTAAAAGTGGATCATCAGAGACCGGCAGGATTGCTACAGCCATTGGAAGTCCCGGTGTGGATGTGGGAGAGCATATCCATGGACTTTATTACGGGGTTGCCTACGTCGCAGAGGGGCCACGACTCCGTTTGGGTAATTGTGGACAGGTTGTCCAAGGTAGCTCACTTTTTACCCGTAAGGACTGACTACACTACGGGACAGTATGCCCAGCTCTTCATTTCAGAGATTGTGAGACTTCACGGTGTACCCTTAAATATCGTGTCTGACAGAGACAAGATATTTGTTTCGAGGTTTTGGGAGAGTTTCCAGGAGGCCATGGGCACGAAATTGCGGTTGAGTACGGCGTATCATCCGCAAACCGATGGGCAGACAGAGCGCACCAATCAGATGTTGGAGGACATGCTACGCATGTGCATTATTGACTTTGGTGGTGAATGGGAGCAGTACCTTCCACTGGTGGAGTTTGCTTACAACAACTCCTATCAGTTCACTATTGGCATGGCTCCGTTTGAGGCATTGTACGGTAGGCCTTGTCGTTCCCCAGCATGATGGTTAGAGGTGGGGGACAACAAACTACTTGGGCCGGAAGTAATTCAGGATACTTCGACAAGGATTGAGTTGATTCGGAGTCGCATTCGGGTAGCTCAAGACAGGCAGAAGAGTTATGCCGATGCGAAGAGATTTTTCAGGGAGTTCCAAGTGGGGGACCAGGTTTTGCTCAGGGTATCTCCGATGAAGGGGATTATGCGATTCGGGAAGAAGGGGAAGTTGGCACCGAGGTATGTGGGGCCGTTTCCTATTATTGAGCGGATCGGACCGGTTGCGTATAGACTCGGGTTACCGGAGTATTTGCATCGGATTCACGATGTGTTTCATATTTCCTCGCTAAGGAAATACCTTAGGGATAATTTGGCTCATTCTCACATTGCTGTGGAGAACATCGATCTCCAGCCTGATAGCTCCTACGAGGAGGGGCCGATTGCTATTTTGGACCGAAGCGAGAGGAAATTACGGTCAAAGATAGTCCCGTTAGTGCGTGTTCAGTGGCGACATCACAATGTCAAGGAGTCCACATGGGAGCGCGAGGATGAGATGCGCGATCGTTATCCAGAGTTGTTTTTAGCAGGTACTTTCTAGTTTCGAATTTCGGGACGAAATTCAGTTATTAGGGGTGAAGTATGTAATACCCCGTACTTTTGGCTATTTATATTTTTGGGATTAATTAATTAAATGTGTATTAATTGGAAAAATTAATCCGGGTTATAAATACTAACGAGATGCGAGTTGGTATTTGATTATGTGCATACATGTTTTGATATATGTATTTAGTATTATAAAATTTGTCGTGAGATTGATAGACGACATTTTAGAAATTTTGTTGAGACGCGTGGGACCGCCGTGTCACGGTGTAATATTTTGATAATAAAAGTGAATTTAAAATCTATAAACCGTATGGTCGTTTTGAGTGCGCCAACGCGTCCGGAAGGGTCGAGATAGTCAGAAAACACTACCCGGGGGTGTAGTTTGGATTCCGGGGTATTTTTAGGCCATACCGGCAACTTAAAGGGTATTTTGGTAATTTTACATTTTGAGGAATTAAAAGTGACGAAAATTAGAAATGTAAATCTGATGTGAATTAAACCCACTAAGCCCATTAACCAAACCATTTTAACCTAGAAGGCTACGTAGATTATTAGAAGAGTTTTCTAAATTTCCCAAATCAAAACCCTAGCCACCTTAAGCCACCATTGGAGGAGGAGCTTGGAGAGAGAGGAAATTCTGCAGAAAAGTTCTACCAAACCTACACCAAACTCAGAGACAATCAAGTCAAGTGACTTTATTCCATTTAATTTCAGAGAATGTTTTTACCATGTTAGAAAAATTCGAATTTTGCGTTTGTTCTTGGTGAAATATGAAAACCCATGTAGTTTGGAGTTTAGAACTTGAATATTTTGAAGAGAATTGCATGTAAAATGATAGGTAGATGATTACTCTCATAATAATGGTGATTAGAAGAAATTATAACGGATTAAATTCCGGTATTTGATGATGATATAAATCTAGGGTTCATGTTCTTGATAAAATTGGGGAAAAGTATAAAATCTTGTGATTTAATGATGTTTAGGATGCATTAATGTATTAAACGATGTTAGTATATGACCTTAGCATGTTATAGTATGATTATAGGACTTAAAACTCTGTTAGAACAAACTTTGGAGAAGGATTGAGGTGTTAAAAATGGTGAGAAACGTAACTTAGGAAATTTGGGACGAATCTGGTAGCTCGTTAGAAGCCCCTACCCAAGTCGTTCGAACGAACTCGTTTGAACGAGCTTCTAACGAGTTGACCACTCGCTGCTAACGAGAAGGGATCTCGTTCGATATCTCATTCGAACGAGATATCGTTAGAAGGTACAGTTCGTTCGAACGAACTGGAGTCTCGTTCGAACAGCCTCGTTCGAACGAGACTTCTAACGAGTTGACAGAGGAATCTTGTTCGAACAGTCTCGTTCGAATGAGACTTCTAACGAGTTGATAGTTTGGTCCTTTTTGGACTGTTTTGATTTTTGGAGTCCCGTAAACTGGTTCGAGGGTAGAGTTAACATTACTTGATGATGTAAGGATAGATTTGGGACTTTTGGATTATTATGAGGAGTAAATTATATACGAGAGTTATATTCAATGAACCATTTGGGTTGAGACGTGAGTGTCTAATACGACGAGAGGATGAATTATGGCGCATATAATTACAAACCGGAATGGTATGAATTGTGATAATTATAAGTTAGTACGAGAATGCGATATGTACTACGATTAAACTACAGTATTACTAAGACGTGTATTTACTTAGTATTGGTATATGAATTGTGTGTATGACATACCTACCATACTTGCTATCACGGGAGGTTTGCGTTCTCTTAGGGCCCTCTAATCCTTGTGTTGCCCGGATTTAGACTGGTTACCTCGATGAACATAGGTCATAGAAAGACTTATTGGGATATTAATAAGTCCGCTGATCGTAGGAGCGTAGGTATGTGCGTGACCTATGTGATGTGACTGTGTTTGCCTCCACTATTTGTGATTTGTGTTATCTGGACTATTCCTGAGAGATTCGGAATATGTGATCCTTATGTACGTGATGTACCGGGATGGATAGCAGAGTATGTGTGCACCACAACTTAGTTCTCGGGGTGCTTGTATTGTATATTTATGATGTGAATAATATACACTTAATTAGTGATAACCTTCATGTTAATGATGTGAATATAATTACGGTATTGTTTCGAGAAATATAACGAGTTAACTGATAGTTATATATGTTGCATATTGAACATCTGAGTTACGTTAAACCCCTACTTAATTACGAACGTTATTATGTTAATAGAACCGAGTAATAAGGGTAAGACCTATGATAGTCTAGCTAGATATGTTGTCACTTAGCTAGTAGTTTGTATCACTCTAGATGGGTACTTACGTTAGGAGTGCACAGTTAGACGAGAGGTGAGAATATCATGTGAGTGCACGTCCTAACATGTACTTTGCATTTAATGTTTTAAATGTTTTTAAAGCACTTGCAGGTTTTTAAAATATAACTCCACATTCGGGCTCTGACCCGTTTTCTTTTCAAATCTTTTTCTTGTAAGACCATTTTAGGTGCCCAGCCACAGGGACACCAAGCATAGGATTCTCATTCAGGTGACGAGCTGTAGCTGTTTGTGGAAGCTACAGGGATTTGCTTGTAGACGCTTCTATCTTTTGGATTCCAGAGTCACTATCTATCAGTTGTAGGGCATGTTGCCCATTTCTATTAGAGTCATCTTTTACATTACAACTTTCAGACTTTAATTTGTATTGTTTTAGGATTCGGTTATTTATTTCAGTATGGGATTGTAGTGAGGAGTTTTCCTCCAGACTTTATTTACACTATGTGATGGTTATTCGTTTTACTTCAGTATGGTGAATGGTGTTACTTATTTCTTCTTTACACTTTTTGCATGTTAATCAGACTTTAATTAAAATTTGGCACTTACTTTTTTAAATACTAGGTGGTTAGTAATCTTTAAAATGTTTTCGACAGTGATGCTATTAACTGGACCAACTTGGCATTTTGAATTAATTTAATAAAGGAGTAGCTACCCGGTATTTAATTAGTCGGGGTGTCGCATTCCCTTAATTCAATCTTAGTGTGTCACACCTAATTTATCCAAAACATTTTAAATTATGATGTCACACTATGCCCTCTTCAACTCCTAAATAATTTTTTTCACAATTAATTATATTTTTAAATCCATGTATTAAGTATTCATCAAATTTAAGACATGGAAAATATTAAATTAAATTTATCTCCATATAAAGGAAAACTGGGCGAACTGCCAGAATCTGCCGACCATCGATCGATCGACCCCAGACCTTCGATCGATCGATCGAGCAGGTCTTCGTCTTCTTCGCGAAGACATATTCAGCCATGGACGAATTTTCTCAAACCCTAGTTTTCTCTACCAGCAACCTTAAGCCCTCTTAACATTAGTACATGTTAGGAACCTTATTAGGAACCTCCAGAATGTCCACCAACATTATTAATTCGTCCATTAACTACAATTTCTGAATTTGGGGAAAAATTCATCTTTAACCCTTTACCCATTTACACCCCGAATTCCTTCACCAAATTCATTTCTAATTATCGAGATATCATCCTACCAGATATATATCAACATACAAATTTCAGATTTTTACATAAACCCTTACCCAAGTTTCGTAAATCAGATTATTATCTTCAAAATCAGATTTTTTCCATAAACACCCAAACGAATTTCTTTAAATACACACATCACATGAATACGAATCGAAATACATTTTTACATGCTACAGCAAGTTAACCACTTGTCTTAAGGTTCGTAGAGTCTGAATTTGGAACCGTGAGTGCTCAAGGTTGAAGATGACTCCTTTATGCTCTCTTGTGATCCCCAAATTTGGCTTTGGCTGCTGTTAGGATTTTCTAACCCTCTAAGTTCTTTCTCTAATTAATTCAGCCATTCCCTTGTTTCTTTTATTTGATTAATTAACCTTAATCCCGTTTTTTGCCTAATGGGCCAAGCCCGAGTGACCCAAATACTCTCGTGTGGGCCCGACTATGTCTAAAAATGCCCCGTGACCCGTTTACTACCCCGGGTACACTTTTCTGACTATCTCGGCTCATCCGGACTCAACTGTACCCTCAGAATTGGCATCCGAACTGATTTATAAAAATACTTATCCCCCACCCCTTTTTAGTCTACACCGACTCCCGGTTGAGATAAGTGCATACCTTGTCATTAATACTCGAAATGACATAATCACAATATTACTATTCACTTAGTAAATAAGTTTTCCTTAAATTTTAATCATTCACTTCTAGATTAATATTTAAATAAAATTTCCCTAATTAATTCAATTAAAAATTATGTCTCACAAGTAATTTTCAATTCCCGAATTAATTAAATATTTAATGCATGAAAATACGGGGTTTTACAAATCCTACCCGTAGTGATAGTGAAACGGAAGAGGAACCTAATTCCCCTCGTTGAGCATAATTACAACGCATTTCATGACCGGTCATGTGAGCCTTAATTAAAATTCTTTCGACAAAGATAATTTTATACACGGAGATTATGTGGCCAAGTTGTGTGAATCCCATATGAGTGTTGAAGAGAATAAGGAAGAAGAAGAAAAAGAAGAAGAAAGTGAACTTCAAATTGCCTTTCGGGAGTTATACGCGGAGTTGTTTGAGTTAAAAAACTAACTTGAAGTTGGAAGCTAAGTTGAAAGAAAGTTCCATATGTAATGTTGATTCAAAATTAATTAATGATTTAAAGGAACGTGAGAAAACTCTTAGGGAGAAGCTCGCTTTTATTGAGGGGGAGTGTGATAACCTTTGGGGATTAACGGAGATTTTAAAGAAGGGTTCCTTAGTTTTTTATGAGTCTCGTCATTTTTTGAGTTTAGGATAGTGGAGTTTAAGGATAATGAGAGACTCGATTCGCATTAAATTTGACTGACAATTTAGGTCAGAGAATCTTTATAAGATCTTAGGCACCATCCGAATCAAATATGACAAATTTGGAATTGGATTCGATGATGATAATGCTTCTGTTGTTAAATCCAAGACCAATGTTTTGAGAAATTCGACGTAGTCAAGGACATTAGAATAGTTTAACCCTTAGGTAACATTCCTTATCATGTCTATATGTGCACACATTGTGGTCGGAAAGGACACCTTAGGTCTTTTTGTTTTGATTATAGAAAAGGTCCTAAAATGCCTAATACTAGAGTAACCGAGGTTCCCAAAATCCAAGAGCTAACTTTAAACCTTTATGGGTTAAGAAATAAGATTTAGAGGCTTTAAATATTAGACTTGTTCATTCTTGCTTGCCTGCACATGATTTATCTCGTGCTAAATCTAATGGTTGACTGTGTTTGAAAGTTTTTATAAACTAGCTTGAATGCTTTATGTTATATGTTATTGCTAGTTATATGATGTTTGAGGCTTTTGTATATTGATTTTTCTTTTATTTGGCCTTATTTAAAAATATAAAAAGATTTTATCTGTATTTTGAGTTGCTTTTGAATTTGGAGTAATTTGAAAATTGTTTAAAGACTCAAAAAAATTGTTTGGTTATGTGTAGTTTGGTTTTATACATTTTTGTGACATATCGGTGTATTTGAATCCCATTCGTTCTATGATTACATGTGTCTAGGATATTTGATTATGATTTTGAATTCTTAGGATTATTTTTAATCATGGTTGCATGGAGTTGTTCGACTTTGATTTTTTTAATGGATTCACTTTGCATATGTCTCCACACACACTTTTCAAGAGCTCTTTTGGATTTTAACTGCCTATGTTGCTTGAGCTAAGTGAGGGGTTATGCTATAAATCTCGTCATTTACATACTTTTTTACTATGAGGATTTATTCATGTAAGAACCATTGCCCATGAGCTTGTTTAGTTTGATAAGAATATGAGGGTGCAATAAAAAGGGTTACGAAGGGAGAAATTTCCCTTGCATGAATGGTCACCATTAGCAAGAGCCTAAAAGGAAAAAGGCAAATAAAAAGAATAAATTTCCAAGGCCATATGTTTATTGATTCTTTAAAATTGGATATCTTCAAAACAAAAGAGTTTGAAAAAATGATATATCTTTTTTAGGGCATTAAGTTGAAGATCAATGGGTTTGCACAACGAGTCCTAGTTAAGCTTAATTGTTTTGATGTTATTCAAGAAATAGCAAGATTTTATAGGCTAGTGTGCATTGTATATATTTGTTCATTCTGAGTTCTTTACTTATAACTTGAGGCTAAACCGAAGTTGATAAGTTTTGCAGTCAAATATCCTTGGACATATTTTTAGTAATTGGATCATATTTATTTTATTTCTAGTTCACACCCCTTCAGTCCGTACCACTTTTGGTTTAGACACATTGATAATGATGATATGCGAGTGTGGAAAACTTATGTGTTTTGTGTCTTTTTATGGTGTTTATACCTATATATGCCTATGCGTCATTGTATATTTTTTCCTTTTGGGGTTAGGATTGAGTCTTTATGTGATCCTGATGACCTATAGCTGATTATTTTTGTGTTTTGTTCTGAAATAGCCAAAGGGGGATATTTGTAATGACAAATTTTTTAATTGAGTTAATTTGTATGCATTGTCGTAATTTATTTGGACAAAACCGTTTGACTCATAGATTAGGTCTTGAGTTAGTTTATCCTTCAAAGCTTATGACTTGCTTGACTTAAGATCGTAGCGGCCAAGTTAAAGCGTCTACATCATCATGTCATTCTTCGTGTCACATTACGCATATTATTTTGATCCTTGTATTCTAATTTGCATTTTAGTTTTTATAAAGTTTATTTGAGGCAATTTTTATAAAAGATTTTTGAAAGAAAATTCAACTTTTTGAAAAAGTCGCTCGAACGAGAATTTAAACTGGTTCATATGAAATCTCACAGTTTGTTTAAACGACATTGTTTACCTATTCAAATGAGTTGTATGTTCTCGTTCAAACAAGATTAAAACGAAATTCAAACAAGATTCGTCTGCTTGATAAGAGAATGTCATTCGAAGGTCGTTCGATTTCAACGTTTGAACGAGATTATTCTCTTCGAACAAGATTTCGCAACCATGAAATTCATGTTTTTTTATAAATAAGCATACTAGTATCTTTTTTAAGTGGGAATTTTGTTAAAAATTATTTTCCTATCAATATCCAAAAGACTCCAAACCCTTGTTTCACCCAAACACTTTGAGATCCAAGTTTCATCTCTATATGCTCAATTGAGATCTCATGTTTCTGAACCAAGTTTATTTTTATCATCATCTTGAATGAGAAAAGTTTCATACAATGTACTCAATGCTCACTGGGATTTAAATGCTATGGAATCTGTCACTTGCACATGCACATGCACATCAACTTCTTGATGTTCCACTTGAGGAACCTTAGGATGGTTTTTTCTATCAAAGACTATAAAATAAAGAGACGAGAGTTAGTCAAAATTTCAAAAAGGTTTATTTTTACTAAGCGGGTAAAACTATAAAATTTTGGTAAGAGTTGAGCTAAGTCACTAAGTACGTGTAGTTTTTTGAGAAACCATACCCAAGATGAGTACATCACCAAGCATGTGATAAAACTTAAACCTTTTGTGAGCATTACTCAATTGAGAAAGTAAATCACATGTAGGTGAGGTTTTTCACTAAGTTATATCCAAGCAAGAGTCATTAATGCATAAAATAATTATGAGAACCCATAATTTGCACAAAAACCTTTTATGAGCATTACTCGTGGGCGTCTGGTGGGGAAGTTTTCGATCGATTATTCTTTTGGATCAATGGAGGGGAACCTTACATGATCAAGAGAATCGTGTTGTCAAAGTTAGACACAACATGACTTCCAACGTAACATTACATGTCAAAATGAGTTATGTATAACCTGGTATATGAATATCCAAGGGTGAGGGAAGTAAGAGGAATGTTGACTCAACAAGACAACCTAATTGAGATATTCACCAAGTCTTTATGAGGTTGATCATTGGTTTTTTTGAGTAAAAAGAAAGAAGAGAGCATGTACAAAATGTAAACTACTAACTTTGAGTTTTGGCCATGGATGGAGCCATAAGGTGCATAAAAAACAATTCCTTATTCACTATTCTCCTTTGTGGGATTTACATAGGTCTTGAAGAAGTACTTGATAAATTGTCCCAAAGTGGCCTTGGTAAAATCATAAGTGCATTCACGAACTAGCTTGTCCAACTCAGTTCCTTATTTAGTTGCCTCATCATTAGGAGGAGTGTCATCATAGGGGAAGGCATCACAAGGCTCTATACCCATCATCTCATATACATCCTATAAGTTGATAGTAAATTCACCCCAAGATACCATGAAAGTGTGAGAAAACACTCTCCATCCAAAGATCAACAATTAGATTGTAAGGTTATTCTTTAACAGAGTAAAGTCCCCAAACCATATGGAAGCATAAGTCACACCAACCATATAAAGTGTGTTATCATGTTTCTTATATATGTAGTTGGACCACGCTACAAAACCATATGTGGATTAAGATACTACCTCGAAGTCAACATGAGAATAGGGAAAATCCCTATTATCTAACCTTAACCTTAACACAAAAAATTAAGAGAGGTAACCTCCCAGTGTATTATCATATGGTCCCTCAACCATTAACAAGGGCTCATCCTTGCCTTTCACAGTTAGGGGAAACACCTTATTCTCAGATAAAAAAAATATCACTATCTCCAAATAACGGGGCACGGAAATAGAAAGCATACAAGGCCTCATGCTCTACAATTTATGATGTTATACCCTTGCCAGATATTTTCTCAGCTTTGTTTGAAGAGTCCATAATGATTTGAGGGTTTTTTAGGGTGGAAATGAAGTGAAATGATCTAGAAATTAGGCTGACACGAAAAAAACCCCAGTGAAAATGGGCTCACATAGGGTTTTAGACAAGATTGAAGCAATAAGGAAGACTTTGTCTCTCTAAAATTAGAAAATATTTGAGTTCATCAATGGAAAAAAATGTTAGTAAGTTTTGAAATTAAGATACGGTGGGTATTTAAAGGGTTAAAAAAAAGCAGTTGTTAAAAGCTTTTGACTTTTTAATTTTCAAGATTTTTTTTAAATTCAGGGGTAAAATGATGATTAAATAAACTGTGGAAGTTTAGAGTTCACCTAAAGCTTCCACATGTCAAAAAGTAACAAATTTGACAGGTAATGGGATATCAGCATTATTGATAGAGATATATAAAGATTTGGGCTTACACTCGTAGAATCAAATTACGTCAATTTGAGATGTTTCGACCAAAGGTGTTTCGAAAAACGGTGCATCAGTTATAGGTATTTCTTATAAATTTTTTTGTTTAGACAACAAATTTCTCTAGGAGGGGAAAATATAGGGATGCTTATGGATAAACCTCCATACTGATAGATAAACCCCTTCATTAAGAGACTAATGACGAATCAAGACTAAATGGAGATTAATCGAAGACTGAGGAGGCCTTCCAGAAAAAGAAAGTTGATTCACCATTTATTTTGTCTATTTTTATGCATTTATGAGATATGTTGTAATATTTGATGAGGTTACTCGGTGCCAGTGATGGACCAGGTCTGGCGGGACCTTAAATAGCTTTTATTCTCGATCGAGGAAACTCACTGGGAACCTTTAAGTGAATTAGTTTAGAGGATAAATAGAAAAACATCGTTAAGGCATGGCCTAACCATATTAAATACACCAGGTAAAACTCCCAGCTTTTCCCGATTGAGCACTATTGGAGAAACCATGAGGTTACTTCACAACCACAGAGTTTTAGCGGAATAGTATATTGCCATGAAATATTTGTGTGGTGTCGTACTATAATTATCACATGTCAAACCAAACTTACCTTAAATAGTGATAGTTTGGTGATAAGTTGGTTGGTGCATCACTGACACACTGTTGCACCTCCTAACACAAAAACTGGTCACTCGAGATTCCACTCTGCATTTAATTCTAATGATATGTTTGGTATGATAGTCTGAGGCATCACTTAATGCGCATGAGGTTACTCGTGTGCAACCTAAGACTATATATACCGCATTTGTCCTTTGATAAACAACGAGCCTTTTGATCCAAAAGACCTCTATAGATTTTACTCTCTTCCATTAATACACTTATCCAGGTTTTTATTGAGAACCAAAGAATTTATCAAGCTTTAAACACTACTCCTTTCATACTTTGGTGTTTACATGCATACTTGTATTTAGAGTGCTTGTTTCTCTCTCCTTCTAACTAACTTCTAATATAGGTCAACTTATTGTCCAATCGATTGTATTTATTAACCTCCATTATAATATATACTTGAGTTTATTCTTTGTCATTTAAAGTAAACTTATCACTATTTTATCACCGTTAATATGGGTTATGCCTTAGTTTATCTATAAACACCCTAGCAAGGAGAAATACTCTCTTACATATGCAATGGAAAGTAAAAATCAAGAAGTAGGTTTGAAGTACAAACACATGGTTAAGAATACAATACCATTAACTTGTTGTGATCCCTTTCTAGAAGTAATTGCAAGAGAAACCTTACAATGTATATATTACTTTCTATTGTAGCAGAATAGATAAAAGATATATCAATTTTTATAAAAGAAATTTTATTAAAATAATCAAATATATGTTCGAAACCAATTTAGAAAACCAAAAGCTAATTTGCCTACATTTTTCTTATGTCATTACCACAATCTAAAATAGATCTCCCACTACTAATATCGCTGCCATATTTTAGTTTCCCATAGGTAGGAACATACGTCTTTCAAGTAGTTACCAAGTTATTGGAACCTCTGCAAAGTATTGCATTCCAAATTTGTGGTTCCTGAGTCTACATACCAGGTTCTTCTAGATTGGATAAATCATGTATTAACTTTTCAGGAGAATAACCAATACCGTGTCCTTTTTCCTCACAGTCGAAGGAAAAATGAGATATTATAAAAGTTCTAAATACTTGTAGTGAGAATATGTAATACCTCGTATTTCTGACGATTTAAATAATTATGTGATTAATTATTATTATGGGAATAAGTATGCGATGAATTATTGTTGTTGGATTAATTAAATTAAAATGTGAGAAATTAATTTGTTATTGATCCGAATTTAAATAATTATTAACTAGCGTGCCAAGGGTTAATACTTATTGTTGTGAACTATTGAATATTACTGGGTGATATGTAATATGGAATTATGATATTTGATAAATTGTCGAAAGTGAGAAATACGGCAGTTTGGTAATTTAAGTCTGACACGAGTGTGAGTCGTGTCGGGACTAATTGAATGGAATAAAAAGAGAATTTATTTTTATTAACTCGTATGTTCATTTCGAGTGCACCGTTGAGTCCAAAAGGGTCAAGATAGTCAAAATAGTATACCCGGGTGTTAAGTTTGGGTCCCGAGGCGATTTTAGGCCTAACCGGCACCCCGAGAGGGCATTATGGTAAATTGTATTTTTGGGATAAATTAATGGACGAAAATTGGGATTTATTATATCAGCCTAGGAAGTCCATTAGGGTTAACAGGTTACACAAATCAAGAATGGCCATGTAGATGTGAGGGAGAACCAAATTTCAAGAGAGAAGACTCATTTGGCATCACCCTGCACAACCGTGACCACCAACGCATAGATCGAGAAGAGAGGAACGCGTATGTACCAACATCACCAACGGATCAGACCGTCATATTCGAGGAAATTTTTTATTACTTGCTTTAATTTAGCAATAATCATGCTCATGTTAGTATAGGTGGAATTAATCATGATTTATATGTTAATTGGGTGAAAATTGGAGATTTAAATTATGATTAAGGATTGATTTAATTAGTGGCTGGATTTCCTTCATGTATGTAGAGGA
Organism: Sambucus nigra; assembly: GCA_949130495.1. Lineage (NCBI taxonomy): Eukaryota > Viridiplantae > Streptophyta > Magnoliopsida > Dipsacales > Adoxaceae > Sambucus > Sambucus nigra. The sequence goes on along the minus strand of OX422211.1, from coordinate 326,043,581 downwards.
TTAATCACGAAATTTGATTATATATTGATGAACGAATCTGGGTTGATTAGGTTCTGCAATTGAAAATTTGGAAACTAGGGTTCATATGAATTGATTTGGGGATTTTATATATTTATGATGATTTATGACGAATTAATGATCCTAGGAGGTTAGGAATGATTTATAAACTGTTAGGTGTTGATGGGTATTGATGATGAGTCATTGGGAATTGAATCTTAGAGATTTTTAGGTTAAAAAATGGAGGAAAAACGCTGAGATTTGGTGAAGAAGACGAACAGTGTAATCTCCCGCGATCTGGCGCGAAGTGGTTCGAACGACATTGGAAGTCGTTCGAACGACATGTCATTCTGGTTCGAACGACATGTCATTCTGGTTCAAACCAAAAGTCATTCTGGTTTAAACCACAGGGTAAATTTCTGGAAATTTGCTTAGAGCCCAGTTTGGAGTTTATTAGTTTATTCGGGTGAGAGAAACTACCAAATAGTAAATTCAAATAAGAAGGAATTTTGGGAAAAGTATATGGGAATTAATACTTTAATTATTTCGATATAGAGGGAATGTACCTTGGAGATTACGAGAGAGATAGTAATCTAATTATTTATACTATACGTAGTAATGAGGTTAAAATGCGTATGAAGAGTATATATGTAGGTTGGAAAAATACCTATAAATTATAATAGGATGTGTGTATGCATGTTATGTGATATTATTATTAAGAGCACTAATGGGTGATAACCCGGGGGTGCAAGAACCTTATAGTAAAGATCACTAATGAGTGATAACTCGAGGGTGCATAAACTCTATTATTAAGTGTACTAATGGGTAATAACCCGGGGGTACAAGGATGATTATTATTAGGTTCACTAATGGGTGATAACCCGGGGGTGCTGGATTAATATTGATAGGTGCATTAATGGGTGCTAACCCGGGGATGCAAGATTCTATTGTTAGGCGCACTAATGGGTGATAACCCGGGGGTTCTGAATTATTATTGATAGGTACATTAATGGGTACTAACTCGGGGATGCATGATTTCCTGAATATGTGCACTAATGGGTCTTAGTCGGGGGTGCAGGATTAGTATATATATATATGTGTAGGGATGATGTGACTATATATATATATATATATATATATATATATATGGACTTCTGAATATTGCTACTGTGTGAAATTAGTAGACTTGGTAATAATAATAACACTTTCATTGCACCAAGTGGTCTTAACCTAAGAGTGCAGGATTAGTGTATATATATAGGGATGATGAGACTATATATATGTATGAGTGTACTTGGGTAACTTTCTACCTTATGAGACTAGTAGATAAAAAGAAAATGAGAAGCATAATAATCTTAGTGAATAAAAGATTAACCATTCAAACGGTAAATAATGTAATTCAGTATGGGAGATAAACTATCTGAATAGCGTATTGTATGGGAGATATGGGAATACTACTAGTGAGCATAGTTAGTATTAGTATGGTTTCTGACTAGTTAGACTTGGAGGTATAACTAGGGGGAGATTAGATGTACGTTAGGCTTGCACAATAGACGAGAGGTGAGAAACTCATGTGAGAGTTCGATAACTAACATGCGTATAAGACTTGTGTTAAGAACCAGTTTTAAATACTTGCTAAAATATTTTTATACATCGGGCTCTGACCCGTTTCTTGTATCTCTTCTCTCTTTTGCTATATATGTATTATATCAGGTGCTCAGCCACAAGAGTATCAGATTTAGAGATTTGGATTGCTTAACGTGCTGCAGCTGTTGTGGAAGCTGTAGGTCCTTGCAGTAGACGCATCTATCCTTTCCATTCAGTTTCATCTAGACTTCTTGTTTAGGGCATATGTCGCCCACTTCTAGTCTTTCATCAGAGTTATTGTATTGAGTTTAGTTGATGGTTTGGAGTTTTGAACTGGGAGGTTTTATCCAGTCTTATTTATTTCAGTACTTGATTCATGTTCAGTATTTATTTACATTCCTATGTGTGGTGAATGGATTATATTTTAAGATGGAAAGAAATGGATTTACTTGGTTTTATTAAATTGGAAATGTTTTGACACCTAGCTTAATTTTATATCAGGTGATTAATATGTTAAAAAGTTTTTCGACAGTGATGCTGAGAATGAACCAGCTGAATATCCTGTTTTAAATTGGTAGAGGACTGATCATCCTATATTTAATTGGACGGGGTGTCACAGGTGGTATCAGAGCATCAGGTTCTAGTATCCTTAGGATCTGTGCGGCTTATTACGTTTCAGCGTATCGTTCTTTGATGTAGAGCCTTATGATAGGATTGTTGTGTCCCCTTACGTATGCGACCTACGTTCTCCTGCTACGAATTATAATGGATGTGACTCATTGTACGAAATTCGATGTGATTCGAACCCTGAACACTTTAGAACGACCAGCGAGGGCCGTAAGAATAACTGCAGGAGGAGAAGCTCAACAAAAGACATAGAGCAATTGGGTAAGAGTGATTGGGGAAAAAATCACAATGAGAATTACTTAAGTAAGAGATAGTAAAATTGTCACTTGGGAACTGTGGGTTCCCAGGACACAGTCATAGATAATGGTGGAGTGAATTTAGGGCCACCTAGCATAGTCGATAAAGGGGAAATCAGAGGGAATCCTTTGAAAACCCATTGGTGAAGATGCGAAAAAGAAAATGAGAAAGTGTAACAGACCAGCGGAGGTAGAAAATCCGAAGGCAATTGTGTAGAGTGGGGCACGACGACACTTAGAATTAAATTTGGAGTTAAAAGCTATAGCTCTTACGAGCATCGTGTAGTGATTAGAGGCAATCACCATATATGAAAAAAGTGTATTTAAAATTTAGAGAGAAATTTGGGTACGATTTGACTTTGAAGTCTTCCATTCGGTGTGGTAACAATATGTGAGTGAAATTTTGATGTTTAGCACAATGTGTAAGGTAGAAACCGATCGTGTGAGAAAGGTTGAATTGCATAATGAACTTCGTACCTAGTAGAAGGGTATAAATTATCCAAAGGGTTTATAGTTTATAAAGGACCCGTGAGTAGAATACCAGTATGAATGAGAAATCCAGCTAGGATGACTAATGTTGATGTCATCAAAGTATACAGTCGCTAGTGATTATAGTCCTTCCAAGATAAGGGAGTAAAGAGGGTTAACGAACCTGCTGAAGAGCAAAAACTGAATTTAACGGTGTTAATGAAACCCCACGTGAGATTATACCCAATAGGGAACTCGATTAGATGATTTTAAGTGATTAACTTCAAAAGGATGATGAAGTCAATCAGGATGCACTACACCAAATCTGCCGAATTGTCAAGGTCATTGACCTTGACAAATCCACTTGTCAAGGTCAATGACCGTGACATTTCGAGGCGAGACAACTTTTTTTATCAATGTCGTGTCACGGTCATTGACCTTGACACAAAACTCGCGTTTTATGTCACGGTCGTGTCACGGTCAATGACCGTGACACGTTTGTCACGGTTTATAACCGTGACAAAGCCGTGACCCTTTTTAAAAAAATTGTCACAGTCATTGACCGTGACAATTCTGGGCAGAATTTAAAAAAATCTGCTGGGCAGTATGGCCACTGCCACTGCCCAGCAGTATATTTGTACCTGTTATAGCAACGTTGTACCTGTTCCAAACATCATATATCCAAACAAACTAAAGATAATGCAAATATATATTCATGACGATATAATCCAAATATTCAAAATAGAAATAATATACATGACGATATAATCCAAATATAATTAAAATGGACAAACTTAAAAATAATGTTACTACATGTCTTGGATAAAACTGAGGAGGTGAGTAGGCCACATGACATACGAATTGACGCACCCACTAATATACGTCGTGCCGTATTGTTTGCGTAACCGTAATAGGGAGTTCTCCTTCCCGGGTATGACATGCGTGACGAGCACCCTGGACTCCATCTCTTGAAGCACACGTCCATGGACTATTCTACCCTCGACGATATTCGGGTCCCTCAACCCCCGCCCTATCCGCTGGTCATCAAATACGTCCAATATGAACACGCTCGGCCAACCAAGTGTTGACAATGGTCTGTTGAAGGGCGCCAAATAGGGAAGTGGATCATCGAAGTACGAACGTGTCGGTGATGAAGCAGCGAGGTCCACATCCTCGTCATCCTGCGCCTCGTCCTCCCGCACCTCCTCCTCCACCGCCTTCTCCTTCCCTTTCCCTTTCCCTTTACGGTCTCCGCCCAACGTACGCTTCATGAATGCGTACATATCTTGGACCGTCGCCTCCAAACGGGACAACCTCTCGTCGTGTGAATCCACCGTTCGAGCCAACCCGGTGTCGCTCGTCTCCAATCCAATGATCCTAGATTTGGCCACCCGCGAGCTCACTCCCCTTGTCCTCCCCTTGCGATCAGAGCCAAGCACTTGGCTGAGTGCGTCTGTGGACAAAGATGCCTTGTCGGCATCAGACTCCGACTCACGCACTTCCTTAAGCTTTGCCTGAAACGACAAAAAGCAGATGATTAGTAAAATAAGTAAACCAAAAAATTATAACTTAATTAACAAAAATTAAACTGTCGGATTACTTACAATCGTGGCCATGACGCTCGGGGACACCTCCTTGTCCTTCCCCTTCTTCGTCCGAAGAGCCACATAAGTATCGAGCCTATGTGGCTTACCCCCTGGCCCACTCCCTACACCCTGAAATAAAATAAAGTAAAGTAAAATTAGTATCGGCCCCGCAAAGTAAAATAATGAAGAATAATATATTTCTGTAGTTATAGATAAATTAAATCTTACCTGCATCCTATGCTCCACCTCGGCGTAAGAGGTCCGGCCAGAGTAGTGCACGTCCGTATTTTTTGCCCGATTTTCCCTCCCCGATTGGCGAGATGCCAATTGTCGATCCTCGATCTCATTGCCAATGAACTTTTGCCATTGTGCCAATGAGATTGGCTCATTGGGCGAGACGGATCCACACCATTGTATAATGGACTCTCGTGTTTTCCCAAAGTACCGTGTCCGCATATTTTTCTTCCACGTCTTGCGTTGCTCCCTCAACTGCTCCAAGACGGATTCACGTAGCTTTGGATCCAAGTTGAATTGTTCCTGTCCAACAAATACAATGTTAGTTGCGAATAAATATAAATATAAATATAAATATGAAATTGAAATTGAAATTGAAATTGAAATTGAAATTGAAATTGAAATTGAAATATTCATATAAATATAAATATAAATATAAATATATTACCTGTAGTGCCACCCAAACAGCTAACTTGAGCTCATATGGCACCTCCTTCCAACTCATAAACCCCGGGCCGATGACCGTCTTTAGCAGCTCGAGGGATCTCGCTAATAGCTTCGACTTGTTCTCGACGGTAATCCCAAATTTTCCATATTTGGGGAGCCTAGGGGCGGAGGAGCCCTCGTCGCCTCCGCTACCACCGAACCCAGACGACATTATCATAAACAACATCATCATCTTCGCCTTAATATCTGAAGGAGATATTTTTGTTGTAAAAAAATGTTATTAGTACAGATAAAAAAAAATGTTAATAGTACACATACACACACCCCTACCCCACCCCCACCACACACACGCACACGTCATGCCACTTTTAAAACTAACCAACCCAACATTTCATCAATTAAACTAACAATTAAAGTATACAATTATTAATTTACTTATTTACAATGAGGGACAATCCTACTTTCATATGAAATTGGCACTAATTATTAATTTACTTTCATCTAAAACTATACAATTAAAATTACAATTAAAGCTATACAATTGTAAAAATTGCCCCTCCACCCCCCCCCACACCCCACCCCCACCCCCACCACACCCCTTGCCCCCTCCCCCCGCCACGCACACATGCACACACCTACGCGCACACACACACACCCCACCCCCACCCCCTCCCCCCACCACGACCGTGACAATTGGGGTATTTTAAATATTTATATAATTAAATTTAACATATGAATTCTAAAACTTTTCTAACATTTACACAATTCTAACTATCACTAACCTTGCATTCATACTAAGGTTTACATAGTTTTAACAAATTATAACAAAATATTATCATATTTTTAGTTAGAAAATTCCACCCCCACCCCACCCCACCCCCACTACCCCCATCCCCCACCCCACCCCACCCCCACTACCCCCCTCCCCCACCACACACCACCATACACACACATATACACATACCCCACCCCCTCCCCCTCCCCCCTCCCCTCGCCACGCACACACCTACGCACACACCCCCGCCACGCAACATTTTGTGAATTATTTTGGCAACATTATGACACGAAAGTAACTAATGATATTCCTAAAAACATACAATTGGCAACATTTTGTGAATTTACTAAACTTTATATAATATTATCAAATTCTGTTAAAAAATTATCTAGGGTTTTACCTAATTGAATTAATTTCATGAATAAAATTATTATCAATTTAAATGAAAATATCAATTATTATCCAATATTTTTGAATGAAATATTTATTTTGAATGAAAATATCAATTATTATCCAATTATTATCCAACTATTATCAATTATTTATTTTGAATGAAAATAAATTGTTACCCAATATTTTTGGATATTATTTACATTTACATTTTTGGATATTATTTTTGGATAGTATTTACATTTACATTTTTGGATATTATTTACATTTACATTTTTGGATATTATTTTTGGATATTATTTACATATATATACACACATACACACATATATATATACACACAAACATATATATAAATGAAAGAGAGAGAGAGAGAGAGAGAGAGAGAGAGAGAGAGAGAGAGAGAGAGAGCAGCGTCGAGAGAGAGAGAGAGGGAGGGAACGACGGTAGGAAAAAAAGAAGGGGGATAGGGTTTTTGCTGCCAACATTGTCACAGTCGTGTCAAGGTCATTGACTGTGACAAGTATTTAAAGAAGTATCACGGTCATTGACCGTGACAAGTCCGTGACCAGTAAATTTGTCACGGCCTTGTCACGGTCAATGACCCTGACAATTCTTTGTCACGGTCGTGTCAAGGTCAATGAATGTGACATAAAACGCGTGTTTTTTGTCACGGTCAATGACCTTGACAAGAGTGACCGACTGAAAGGTGACAATTTGGCCATTTTGGTGTAGTGATGTAGAGGCCAACCATAGTTCCGAATTGCTAGCTTATCCAAAGGGATAATGGAAGAATAATAGTGAGTTGAGACTGTCGGCCCGAGAGAAGGACATTCCCAAAATGGTAAGTGGGACCAATGACGGGGAAATGGTTCGTGAAGTTTTCCTTATGTGAAGGAAGTAGGGCTACAAGTGTTGAATGTGTCCACAATTGAGAAGTGAGACCGAAGAGATTATAAATGGTAAGCCGTGTCAGTTAGGCATAACGATTGGAGGAGCGAGACTTCCAGCAAAAGAATTTGGGGTAAAGAGAATTAGGCCCAGGAAATTTACAACCCGAGAATGATGGGTTCAGGCTAGACCAATAGTGTCCTCGTTAATAGTAGCATACAGTATGTCAGAGTCTACGGGACTCGGGATGTAAACGGGAGTTTTATAAAGCTATAATTGAGGCCTGGAGAGTTTGGGCCAACGTTTCAATAATGGGCGTGAAATCCACATGATGGTGAAATAACGTTGCCAAAGCCGTTTATGAAAATAAACTATTTAAGCAACTCCGAAAGTTTGTTGAAGAAACTCTTTACTTAAATCAAAAAGATTTTGAACACAAGATGTGTTAACAAAAATTATGTACGAGATATGAACAAGATTTGATAACAGGTTTTAGTAAACAGTTTAAAATGTTTTAAACTCAGCACACATCAGAATGAGATGAGAAGATGTAGAAATATTAATACTCAGGATTTTTTACGTGGTAAAACCTCAACCTTGAGGAAACATCCACGACTCCCTCTACGGAGTAAAGCAAAAACAATCACTAAAACAAATATGCGAGTTACAATCTATTTAACTAACATGCACACAAAAACAAATCTATACAAGTTTAGGATTGTACCCTCTGGCGTCCTTAACTTTTCTGCAGATCTTGTTTGTTGATGTAGTCCTCTCAGTTTGTCAACTCTTCTTTTGTTTCAGCACTTTACGTCGACTTATGTTCACCAAATCTTATAGCCAACACTTTCTGTGTTTGTAGTGTGAAGATGTTTGTGAAAAGTGTTCTAAAACACATGCATGCACTCACACACACTTATTAATTACAGACAATCCTAACAAATCACATATAAAGTCTATATGCAGTGAGTTTGTTATTTTTCTTTCTTACAAAACCAAAAACCTTTTTGACCTTTCAAAATAACCCAGATTCCACGGAGATCTTGCTTAAGAAATCGGTCAAGACCTTTCTCAATATATTTTGAAAATATTTAGGAGATTGAGAACCCTCCAAGTGCGAATCCAACTAGGTCAGGCTAGGTTTTGTAAAAACAGAAACTAGAAAACATTTATTTGTTGATTCTGCAGTAAGAAAATGTTTTAATCAGAAAACAACAACGAAATTCTCAAGATGAGAAATAAATGCAACTAAGTGTGTTGTGACATGCAAAACTTCAGATCTTTGATTTCTATTGAACCAGAAACAAGATCTGAGTATGTGTCTAAGTTGGAAATAAGATTTTGTGAACAAAGGTTTCAGCAACCCAGAAATCACTCAACTCGAACTCTCATAAACTCAAGAAACACTAAGGATGGTGTTTATATGGTTATGGTGTTTATGGATAGGTAAGTGGTTTAGGTTGAAGAGGGATTTGACGAAGTTAGGGTTTCTAACTTGGCTCTCTGGTTTCTCTCTCTCTCTCTCTTCTCTCTCTCTCTCTCTATTCTTTTTCTGAGAAAACTCAAAGTGGCAAAAGCTTTCGAAGGCTGAGATGAGAGGTCCTTAAATAGGATGAGAGGAAGATTCCAGACCATCGTTCAAAAACAATGGCTGAGATTGAGTCAAGCTCCTTTGACTACAATCTAAGGGCTCACAACAGGCGGTGGTTTAAACTGGCTGTGATTGGCTTAAGGGTTTACACGGGGATTCACTCAGGAGACATGCAGGCCATCGATAAGGGTTGATCCAAGGGCTGAAAACATGCGATGGTTTGTCTCAGTAAAGAAACACAGCTCTGGCCAATCAGAGGACAACAAGTGTTGGCCATAGGACATATGCAAACGCGCGTCCCAAACTAATTACAAAGCCAACCCTGGAGTCTCTAGCGCTTTCGGTTCCTACCCAAAGTAACTTTAGGCCAAAAATCACAACATAACATATTTAGATATTAACCCCAAAACTTTTTAAATCAAGTTTTAATTAAATAAAACCTTGTTTAAAATATGTTTAAAATTCCCAAAAAATTATTAAAAATCAAATTGAGGGATTAGAACACACTCACCACATTAATACACATAAGGGAGCAATATGATATGCAAGAATTAAATTCTAAGTGTGTGAGTGATGGCTATAGTCTTAGGATCATTACAAGATGAATAGAAGAAGAAGCAACCCAATCTCTGAAGCTCTTTGGTTTCTAGGATGGACACTATTTTGTCACAATTTCCAAACTAGATGAGCTCTTATACAGTCTAGACTCAAATGAGTCAAAAGTATAAGGGCTTCAATCTCCCCCTTTGGAAATATGAGACAAAATCTCCTTTGAGTCATCTAGAACTCGTAGGGTGACAAATAAGAAAATCCTATTCCTATAAAAGTTCTATCTACCCAAATCCTAGAAAGCAAAAAATTACATAACTCAACTATATACAGTTTAACATCCTATTATTACAGAAGAGAATGACTGTACAAGAAGAATACCTGCAAAGAATTACTAAGATCAAGCTTTTTAGTATATGCAGTAGACTCAAATTTCTCCCCCATTTTGTCTCAAATGGACAAAGGGAAGGAACTTGGAAAATATAACAGGTATTTACTCAACACAAATCATACCAATAGATTTACGTAAATAAATGAATCTATTATAATCAAGGGGTTTGGTAAATAAATCTGCAAGTTGTAGATCAGTTGGAAGATAGTTAATTTCTAATTCCTTGGTTTCCACTAATTCACGAATAAAGTGATGTCTTATCTTAATGTGCTTAGTTCGCGAGTGTTGAACCGGGTTCTTAGAAATATTAATCGCGCTTTGATTATCACAATAGAGATGAAGTGTGGGTTCTAGAATACCATAATCACTTAGCATTTGTTTAAGCCATAATAATTGGGCACAACAGCTACCGGCGGCTATGTATTCAGATTCAGCAGTCGAGAGAGATGTGCAGTTCTGTTTTTTACTACTCCATCCTACCAAGTTATTACCAATATAACAACATGCGCCTGAAGTGCTTTTACTATCATCAGTACACCCAGCCCAGTCAGCATAAGTGTACCCAATAATAGTGCTTGGTGTGTCATTCGTGTACCAAATTCCTAAATTTGGAGTGCCTTTAACATATTTAATTATCCGTTTAACAGAGTTTAAATGGCTCTCTTTGGGGTTGTTTTGATATCGCGCACAAACACACACAGCATACATGATATCAGGACGCGAGGCAGTCAGATAGAGTAATGTGCCAATCATACTACGATATAAAGTAGAGTCTACAGATTTTCCATTTTCATCTTTAGATAATTTCTCTGTAGTACTCATAGGCGTTTTAGCACTTTTAGCACTCTCGAGGCCAAATTTTTTAACTATCTCTAATGCGTACTTAGTCTGCGAAAGAAACAATCCATCTGGTTGTTGTTTGACTTGGATTCCTAGGAAGAACTGTAACTCCCCCATAAGGGACATCTGAAATTCCTTACTCATAATTTCAGCAAAAGATTTTACTTCTGAGGTAGAAGTAGATCCAAATATGATATCGTCTACATAGATTTGAGCGATAGTAATGTGTTTGCCAAAATGTTTGACAAATAAGGTTTGGTCATTTCCACCTCTTTTGAAACCTTTATCCAGCAGAAAACTGGACAGGCGCTCATACCAAGCTCTAGGAGCTTGTTTAAGACCATATAAAGCCTTTTTTAACCGAAATACATGATTAGGATAATTAGGGTCAATGAACCCTTTAGGTTGTTCTACATAGGTTTCCTCGGCAAGTATTCCATTAAGGAATGCAGATTTTACATCCATTTGATATAATTTAAAATGCATGTGACAAGCTATAGCAAGAAGCAGACGAACTGATTCTAAGCGAGTAACAGGAGCAAAAGTCTCGTTAAAATCTATTCCCTCTATTTGAGAATAACCTTGAGCAACTAGTCTAGCTTTATTTCTAATTACTATCCCATTTTCATCAGTTTTATTTTTGAAAATCCAACGAGTACCAATAACCTTTTTGTGATCACGACGTGGAACTAGATACCAAACATCATGAATGACAAATTGTAAAAGTTCATCCTGCATCGCAGAAATCCAGTGAGAGTCATTCAATGCCTCATTTACATTCTTTGGTTCCACAAGAGAAACAAAGCATGCATAAAGAGCATAATTTCTAAGTTGGGATCTTGTACGTACTGGCTCACTAGGATTACCAACTACGTTGTTTATGGGATGGTCTTTAGAAACCCAGTTAGGTACTTCAGGTGACTCAATAGGTAATGAATTATCTATTTCAGAAGAGTCATTTTCTAAAACATTTGATGATTCTTCTTCTATAGTTAATTCACTAGTCTTGCTTTCTATAGTAGTGTCACTAACAATTACATTTATAGATTCCATTATGGTCTTAATGCGAAGATTGTACACTCGATAAACTCTACTGTTAGGTGAATAACCTAAGAATATGGCTTTATCTCCCCTACTCTCAAATTTAGATAAGTGTTCCCTATCTTTGCACACATAGCAGGTACTACCAAAGGTTCTAAGGTACTTAAGATTAGGCTTTTTATTGTACCAAAGTTCATAAGGAGTTTGTTTGGAATTCTTTCTAAGATAGACCCTATTAATAAGATGGCAAGCTGTACGAATAGATTCTACCCAAAAATACTTAGGTAAGTTCTTGGCATGGAGCATGACACGTGCCATCTCTTGAAGAGTTCGATTCTTTCTTTCAGCTATACCATTTTGTTGAGGGGTCTTAGGAGCACTGAACTCATGTTTGTAACCATTATAGTCACAATATTCTACAATACCAGTGTCTTTAAATTCACCACCTCTATCACTTCGGATTCTATTCACTTGAGTGTCTTTCTCATTTTCAATCCGTAAAAGAATCTTTAAAAAAGTTTGGAAAGTATCGGATTTCTGTTTTAAGAAAGCTACCCAAGTGAATCTGGTGAAGTCATCAACCATAACTAAGATATAACTGTGTCCACAAAGACTAACAGTTTGAGAAGGACCCATTAGGTCCATATGGATGAGTTCTAAGGGATTAGAGATAAGGATATCTTTAACCCTTTTATGAGGTGCTTTAACAATTTTTCCTTCTTGACAGGGACCACAGACAATGTTATGAATAGGTTTAATTTTTAGTATTCCTCTAACTATTTGTTGACAGGACAATTTACTCAAATTTTCGTAATTAATGTGACCCATTCTGTTATGCCATATTTCATTGTCATCCATTCTGGCAACATTACAGATTTCAGAACTAGACATGACAGTATAACAATTGTCACGAGTCCTGAATCCTGTAATTAAGCATTCTCCCTTTTCATTTAAAATCTTGCAATTGTTCTTTGAAAAGGTAACAGTATAGTTTGAGTCACAAAATTGCGAAATGCTAAGTAAATTAGCCTTAAGACCTTTTACTAAGAGAACATTTTCAAGAACAGGAAGTCCTTTTTCTTTAAGAGTTCCTTTGCCTATGATCTGAGATGATACTCCATCACCAAAAACAACTTTTCCACCATCAAAGATGGTTTTATTTAAAAGTTTTGTATCATCACCTGTCATATGCTTGGAACAACCAGAATCCAAATACCAACCAGAAGATGTAAGTTCAGCTTTTAGGGCAGAAATAACAATGTTACACTTCATCTGGGGTACTAGATCATCTTTTCTAACCCAAATTGCTCTGGTTTTTAGTTTGCGCTTGTTTGCTCTCATTTGATAAAATTTGCGAGCATTAGATTTTTGTTGAAAAACATTTTGCGCATGATTTTGAGTAAACTTAAACTCCTGAGCATTTGATTTAGAAAAGTTTCTAGTAATCCTTCTAGTAAATGTCCTTTTAGGTTTAGTCTTTCTATTCCTATAGTTGGAGTTTTTGTCTGGTGGCCTGGGAAGGACATAGTTGTTACGACTCCTCCTAGAGTAGTTAAAGTTTTGATACATGGAGGTACTGTAGATAGGCTTAATCAGTCTCCTAGCGTAGCAATTGTCGAAAGAATGACCGTATATATCACAATAGGAGCAATAAAGATTGCTCAGTATGGGGGTTTTCTTAGGAAAGTCTCTAAACAAAGGTTTTGAGAGATTTTGAGGTTGAATTTTATTCCTAGGTAGCACAGGTTTGAAAGTAGGTTCACTTTTCCTAATTGGGGGGCAGACATATTTTCCCTTTGGTAAACTTTCATGCTTAGAGCAACTTGCATCTCCAGTGTTAGTGTTTTGATGATCAAACTCAGTTTTTAGTGAATGAAAGTCTGGACACGTTTCAATAGGTCTTTTGCCTCCTGACACAAATTTGATAGGTTCAACATGTTTAGTTTGTGTCTTCAAATTGGGGCAAAACCCTATACCAGTTCTATCATCAGAATTGGTTTTAGATTCAGCAACAAATCCATCAAAACAGTTTGAATTATTTTCAAATTTGGTAAATTTTTTGAAAACAGTTGCTGTCTTTTCTTTTGTTTGTTCCAATTCTAATAATGTCCCTTTGTATTTTTTCTCCAGAATTTCATTAGCTTCAGTCAAAGTTTTCAGTTTTTCATCAAACACTTTAACTTCACTGTCATGAGACATGCATTGAGTAGTATACTCTTCAGCATTCAGTTTTACCATTAGGCTTAGATCCTCTAGCTTTTTGGTAAGATCTTTCACAATCTTTTCTAGTCTAGTGCTTTTCTTTAGAGTTTTAGTATATAGAGTGTGTATATCTGGGAGATCATCATTATCTGAGTCACTAAGTGAAGTGTGTGAAGTGACCCCTAAGGTTTCATTTCTTAAACTCACGCACCCATTGACATCAGCAGTATCGATTCCCCTTTGACTCACACACCCCGAGGAGGAAGTATTAATGTTCTCAGTAAGTAAAGCATCTAAACCAGTTAAAGTATGATTCAAAGCAACAGAACTAGAATTACTAAACTCATCCTCACTATCAAGCATAGGCATATCATCATTATATATGATTTTGGCAAAGAAGGATAAACAAGGGTCAAAACCATCAGATGTCTCAGGTTCCTCATTTTCAGAGTCACTTGAGTCATCCCAGGTTTTGCATATGTTGGCTCTAGAGTGTTTGTTTTGGGAATTTAAATTAACTCTACAGTCTTGAGCAATGTGACCTAGTTTACCACATCTATAGCATTCAATTTTCTTGAGGTCTCTGTGAGGTCTTGTATTGTCCTTGTTCTGTTTGTCATGAGGTTTCTCATGGGGCTTGTGATTTGAGGGAGTATAATAATTAGACTTGCCCTGTCTATTTGCAATACTGTTTCTAAATTTAACAATTTTCTTAAATTATTTTGACATTAGGGCAATCTGATTATCTAGACTTTCTAAATCACAGTCCTCATCAGAATCATTACTAGGAGTGTTTATCTCAGGTTTAGTCATCTTAGAAGTAAAGCTAAGATTGGAATTGGTATGTTTCCTATGAGTGTGGGTCAATTGTTTCTTAAACTCCAATTCCATTTCCACAGTTCTTAATTTACTACTGAGTAATTCAGGAGTGAGATTAATATCACACATCTCCTCAATAGCATATCTTTTATTGTCAAATTTCTGTGGTAATGATCTCAGAATTTTAGACACAATTTCTTGTCTATCATAAGTTATACCATTAGCATGAAGTTTAGTGACTATATCAGTAAGATTCATGTAGAAATCATCAAAAGACTCCGATTCAGACATGATTAAGGAATTATACTGTTGGATTAACATCTGAGTCTTAGCAGCTTTTACCCTAGAGTCTCCTTCATGGGCAGTAATCAAGGTATCCCATGCTTCCTTGGAAGTGGTACAAGATGAGATTCTCTTGAACTCATGTTCGTTAATAGACATAAATATAGCATTCTTGCCTTTGTTATTATTTCGAGAAACTTGTTTCTCTTCTTGAGTAAACTCACTCAATATTTTCTTAATCCTTTCATTACTTCCTTCAGTGGCTGGTTTAGTTGGATAAAAGTATCCATTTTCAATAATATCCCAGACATCATCTCCCAGGGTTCCTTGAATGAAAGCAATCATTCTTACTTTCCAGTAAGAAAAATTGGTTCCATCAAAGACTGGGGGTCTGGTCAAGTTACCATATCTTTCATTTTTCTCGTCCATGATTGATTTTGAGAAAACAGTTTCAGAAACTCAGGATCTTTTTGAAAAAGTTCACCAAATGCTCTGATACCAATTGAAATAACGTTGCCAAAGCCGTTTATGAAAATAAACTATTTAAGCAACTCCGAAAGTTTGTTGAAGAAACTCTTTACTTAAATCAAAAAGATTTTGAACACAAGATGTGTTAACAAAAATTATGTACGAGATATGAACAAGATTTGATAACAGGTTTTAGTAAACAGTTTAAAATGTTTTAAACTCATCACACATCAGAATGAGATGAGAAGATGTAGAAATATTAATACTCAGGATTTTTTACGTGGTAAAACCTCAACCTTGAGGAAACATCCACGACTCCCTCTACGGAGTAAAACAAAAACAATCACTAAAACAAATATGCGAGTTACAATCTATTTAACTAACATGCACACAAAAACAAATCTATACAAGTTTAGGATTGTACCCTCTGGCGTCCTTAACTTTTCTGCAGATCTTGTTTGTTGATGTAGTCCTCTCAGTTTGTCAACTCTTCTTTTGTTTCAGCACTTTACGTCGACTTATGTTCACCAAATCTTATAGCCAACACTTTCTGTGTTTGTAGTGTGAAGATGTTTGTGAAAAGTGTTCTAAAACACATGCATGCACTCACACACACTTATTAATTACAGAAAATCCTAACAAATCACATATAAAGTCTATATGCAGTGAGTTTGTTATTTTTCTTTCTTACAAAACCAAAAACCTTTTTGACCTTTCAAAATAACCCAGATTCCACGGAGATCTTGCTTAAGAAATCGGTCAAGACCTTTCTCAATCTATTTTGAAAATATTTAGGAGATTGAGAACCCTCCAAGTGCGAATCCAACTAGGTCAGGCTAGGTTTTGTAAAAACAGAAACTAGAAAACATTTATTTGTTGATTCTGCAGTAAGAAAATGTTTTAATCAGAAAACAACAACGAAATTCTCAAGATGAGAAATAAATGCAACTAAGTGTGTTGTGACATGCAAAACTTCAGATCTTTGATTTCTATTGAACCAGAAACAAGATCTGAGTATGTGTCTAAGTTGGAAATAAGATTTTGTGAACAAAGGTTTCAGCAACCCAGAAATCACTCAACTCGAACTCTCATAAACTCAAGAAACACTAAGGATGGTGTTTATATGGTTATGGTGTTTATGGAGAGGTAAGTGGTTTAGGTTGAAGAGGGATTTGACGAAGTTAGGGTTTCTAACTTGGCTCTCTGGTTTCTCTCTCTCTCTCTCTTCTCTCTCTCTCTCTCTATTCTTTTTCTGAGAAAACTCAAAGTGGCAAAAGCTTTCGAAGGCTGAGATGAGAGGTCCTTAAATAGGATGAGAGGAAGATTCCAGACCATCGTTCAAAAACAATGGCTGAGATTGAGTCAAGCTCCTTTGACTACAATCTAAGGGCTCACAACAGGCGGTGGTTTAAACTGGCTGTGATTGGCTTAAGGGTTTACACGGGGATTCACTCAGGAGACATGCAGGCCATCGATAAGGATTGATCCAAGGGCTGAAAACATGCGATGGTTTGTCTCAGTAAAGAAACACAGATCTGGCCAATCAGAGGACAGCAAGTGTTGGCCATAGGACAAATGCAAACGCGCGTCCCAAACTAATTACAAAGCCAACCCTGGAGTCTCTAGCGCTTTCGGTTCCTACCCAAAGTAACTTTAGGCCAAAAATCACAACATAACATATTTAGATATTAACCCCAAAACTTTTTAAATCAAGTTTTAATTAAATAAAACCTTGTTTAAAATATGTTTAAAATTCCCAAAAAATTATTAAAAATCAAATTGAGGGATTAGAACACACTCACCACATTAATACACATAAGGGAGCAATATGATATGCAAGAATTAAATTCTAAGTGTGTGAGTGATGGCTATAGTCTTAGGATCATTACAAGATGAATAGAAGAAGAAGCAACCCAATCTCTGAAGCTCTTTGGTTTCTAGGATGGACACTATTTTGTCACAATTTCCAAACTAGATGAGCTCTTATACAGTCTAGACTCAAATGAGTCAAAAGTATAAGGGCTTCAGATGGAATAAATTATCCATGGTGAGAGGGGATAACTATAGGATGAAATCCTAGGATGTATGACGATTGCAGATGTTCATGGGTCGTGATGGCAGCCACGTGCTGAGACCCTGTGATTTGGCGAGACTGGTGAGGTTTTGCTTCTTCCTTGTGAGTAAAGGATAGATTCTAGTGACATGGGTGTGCCACAACTTTTATGTAAATTGGAAACCCTAAATTTCGCGTGCGGGTCGAGTTTAGTGGGAATATTAGTTTTAACAGTCTTGTAACAAACTTATTTCTTGTTGTTAGCAGGGCATTTTGATGATTGCTCGTGAGTGAACCGGGCGGGCCTTAAGAATGTGTTTTGTTATTATAATTTACTACTGCAGTGTGTCAGCTTTAGTAGAGTTTATTATGGTAATGTGTAGTGATTAATTACCGTATGGTTAAACGATAGTAAATATGTAGTGTTATGACTGTCCTGCCGGATACTCCGGAAGGAGTGATCTTAGTTTTGTGCGGCGCCACCTGAGATAGGGTTGGGCCCAGATATGAGTATATATATATGAAACTTTTATGGTATTATAGACCTCAGGGAGTATAGTGTCTAATTACATGTGATTTTCGAGCATAGGGATTTATTTGTCTGTTAAGACTTAGAATACATTGTGTTCTTATCGAGCGGCAAAATATAGCTCGTTATATATTTATAGCGCCAAGTACTTGGGATAGTGAGGGCGCCATGCTTCATGTTACATTTTTAGAGACATGAGAGTGGACGAGTAAAATTTTATGTCACAATACGTAGATTGTGGGAAAGTACATAGTAGGTACTGAAGGCCTTAAGAACCTCAACAACCGACTAGGTTAGATAGTAGTGTATCGTGGGGGTTCCTTGTTTGGATTTCGCTTTGCGAGACATCCCACGCATGAAACTAGCAAATGTCGGGAGTTGGAGGGAAGTTTGGTCGATAGTACATAAGTTTTGTATGTGGAATTATTATGCCTATAAAGGAATATAATTGAGAGTTAATAATTTGTTTATGACTTAAGGCCAATAGAGTAGCCTAGACTTAGTATTTTTCGGAATAGATGAATGATGCCATTAAAGGATGGTTTAAGTCATGATTAGTGAGGCGGTTGAGTGTACCCCTACCACATCAGCATATCGAGTGTGCAAGAATTGAGGTAAGAAAATTTTAAATGTCTTTGTATAATGATGCGTGAGACATAGGGTGTATGGGCGCCCTGGGTGATTGGATCAGGTAGTGGATTATGATTAGCATGTGAATTCGATAACAAGTAGTCGGGTAAGTCGAAGCTTATTCACGAAGTTTTGTCAAAGACTTACGTTTCAAGATAAATTGAAATTTATTCAAGAGAGTATAAAATGTATCAGAATACAAACAACAGTGGTGATGGGTTACGAAGTAGGTTTATATTGCAAGGATAGTCTTGCAGTGGTCACCTGACGGATTGAAAAATGGTGGACAATTTGAAACCAGTAGGGGCTCCTTCCACTAGAGAATGGAATAGTATCCCCAAGGATCTTCTCATGTAGCTGAGATGGTGAGATTATAGGTACTAAGATGCGATTGAGTACGGCCTAATACCCACAGAGGGATGGGTAAGGACAAGCGGTCTAACCAGATGCGGGAGAGAAAATTTTATGTGAACCCTGAGATCTTAGAGGAGGGCGGGAGCAGTACCATCCACTAGTGGAGATTGTGTCCAAATAACTCCTGTAAGTTCACGTTCGGGAAGAGTGCCAGTGGAAGTATGGCACGGTAAACTTTGTTGTTGTCCTACTTGATAGTTAAAGGTGAAGGACCAGTTATGATGACAAATGTCGGAGAAGAATCGATATTATCCTATATATTGTGTGTGAAATATATATTGCACAGCGAATTTACTTGTAGGCACGACACGAGAAAGAGTTTTATGTATATGAAAAGAGGATAAATCTACTAAGATGCTAATAGTAGAAGCCTAGATAGTGAATATATAAAATAATGTTGAAGTAGTGAAACTTAAGCAGAAAGGCTTGGGCAGGAGCCTATATGACAGGGTAACCTGGAGTTTAAAGCAAACACATGCGTAGTGTTCATTATTAAGGGTATTCGATAGCGTACTATATGGGTGGTACGGAGCATCTTACTTGTGAGCGCCGGGATGTGATGCGCAATATTTTTACAGTGTTGTCTATACCTGGTATACTTTTTTCGAATTTCGGGACAAAATTCCATTGTAAGGGGGGAAGTATGTAATACCCCGTAATTCTGACGATTTAAATAATTATGTGATTAATTATTATTATGGGAATAAGTATGCGATTAATTATTGTTGTTGGATTAATTAAATTAAAATGTGAGAAATTAGTTTGTTATTAATCCGGATTTAAATAATTATTAACTAGCGTGCCAAGGGTTAATACTTATTATTGTGAACTATTGAATATTATTGGGTGATATGTAATATGGAATTATGATATTTGATAAATTGTCAAAAGTGAGAAATACGGCAGTTTGGTAATTTAAGTTTGACACGCGTGTGAGTCGTGTCGGGACTAATTGAATGGAATAAAAAGAGAATTTATTTTTAGTAACTCATATGGTCATTTCGAGTGCGTCGTTGAGTCCGAAAGGGTCTATGTAGTCAAAATAGTATACCCAAGTGTTTAGTTTGGGTCCCGGGGCGATTTTAAGTATAATCGGCACCCCGAGAGGGCATTATGGTAAATTGTATTTTTGGGCTAAATTAATGGACGAAAATTGGGATTTATTATATCAGCCTAAGAAATCCATTAGGGTTAACAGGTTACACAAATCAAGAATGTCCATGGAGGGTGTGAGGGAGAACCAAATTCCAAGAGAGAAGACTCATTTGGCATCACCCTGCACAACCGTGACCACCAACGCATAGATCGAGAAGAGAGGAACGCGTATGTACAAACATCACCAACGGATCAGACCGTCATATTCGAGGAAAGTGTTTATTACTTGCTTTATTTTAGCAATACTCATGCTAGTATAGGTGGAATTAATCATGATTTATATGTTAATTGGGTGAAAATTGGAGATTTAAATTATGATTAAGGATTGGTTTAATTAGTGGCTGGATTTCCTTCATGTATGTAGAGGATTAATCACGGAATTTTATTATATATTAATGAACGAATCTGGGTTGATTAGGTTCTGTAATTGAAAATTTGGAAACTAGGGTTCATATGAATTTATTTGGGGATTTTATATATTTATGATGATTTATGACGAATTAATGATCCTAGGAGGTTAGGAATGATTTATAACCTGTTAGGTGTTGATGGATATTGATGATGAGTCATTGGGAATTGAATCTTAGAGGTTTTTAGGTTCAACAATGGAGGAAAAACGTTGAGATTTGGTGAAGAAGATGAATAGTGCAATCTCCCGCGATCTCGCGCGAAGTGGTTCAAACGAGATGGGGATCTCGTGCGAAGTGGTTTGAACGACATTGGAAGTCATTCGAACGACATGTCATTCTGGTTCAAACGACATGTCATTCTGGTTCAAACCACAGGGTAAATTTCTGGAAATTTTCTTAGAGCCCAGTTTGGAGTTTATTGGTTTATTAGGGTGAGAGAAACTACCAAATAGTAAATTCAAATAAGAAGGAATTTTTGGAAAAGTATATGGGAATTAATACTTTAATTATTTCGATATAGAGGGAATGTACCTTGGGGATTACGAGAGAGATAGTAATCTAATTATTTATACTAGACGTAGTAATGAGGTTAAAATGCGTATGAAGAGTATATATGTAGGTTGAAAAAATACCTATAAATTATAATAGGACGTGTGTATGCCTGTTATGTGATATTATTATTAAGAGCACTAATGGGTGATAACCCGGAGGTGCAAGAACCTTATAGTTAAGATCACTAATGAGTGATAACTCGGGGGTGCAGAAACTCTATTATTAAGTGTACTAATGGGTGATAACCCGGGGGTACAAGGATGATTATTATTAGGTTCACTAATGGGTGATAACCCGGGGGTGCCGGATTAATATTAATAGGTGCATTAATGGGTGCCAACCCGGCGATGCAAGATTCTATTGTTAGGCTCACTAATGGGTGATAATCCGGGGGTGCTGAATTATTATTGATAGGTGCATTAATGGGTGCTAACTCGGGGATTCATGATTTCACGAATATGTTCACTAATGGGTCTTAGCCGGGGGTGCAGGATTAGTATATATTTGTGTAGGAATGATGTGACTATATATATATATATATATATATATATGGACTTGTGAATATTGCTACTGTGTGAAAGTAGTAGACTTGGTAATAATAATAACCATTTCATTGCACCAAGTGGTCTTAACCTAAGAGTGCAGGATTAGTGTATATATATAGGGATGATGAGACTATATATTAGCATGAGTGTACTTGGGTAACTTTCTACCTTATGAGACTAGTAGATAAAAAGAAAATAAGAAGCATAATAATCTTAGTGAATAAAAGATTAACCATTCAAACGGTAAATAATGTAATTCAGTATGGGAGATAAAATATCTGAATAGCGTATTGTATGGGGGATACGAGAATACTACTCGTGAGCATAGCTAGTATTAGTATGGTTTCTGACTAGTTAGACTAGGAGGTATAACTAGGGGGAGATTAGATGTACGTTAGGCGTGCACAATAGACGAGAGGTGAGAAAATCATGTGAGAGTTCGATAACTAACATGCGTATAAGACTTGTTTTAAGAACCAATTTTAAATACTTGCTAAAATATTTTTATACATCGGGCTCTGACCCGTTTCTTGTATCTCTTCTCTCTTTTGATATATATGTATTATATTAGGTGCTCATCTATAGGAGTATCAGATTTAGAGATTTGGATTGCTTGACGTGCTGCAGCTGTTGTGGAAGATGTAGGTCCTTGTAGTAGACGCATCTATCCTTTCCATTCAGTTTCATATAGACTTGTTGTTTAGGGCATATGTCGCCCACTTCTAGTCTTTCATCAGAGTTATTGTATTCAGTTTAGTTGATGGTTTGGAGTTTTGAACTGGGAGGTTTTATCGAGTCTTATTTATTTCAGTACTTAATTCATGTTCAGTATTTATTTACATTCCTATGTGTGGTGAATGGATTATATTTTAAGATGGAAAGAAATGGATTTACTTGGTTTTATTAAATTGGAAATGTTTTGACACCTAGCTTAATTTTATATCAGGTGATTAATATGTTAAAAAGTTTTTCGACAGTGATGCTGAGAATGAACCAACTGAATATCCTGTTTTAAATTGGTAGAGGACTGATCACCCTATATTTAATTGGGCGGGGTGTCACAGAATAACTGCCTCTCGACTATTTCACTACTACGGAGGAATATGAATATTCTTAACCCAAACCGTTATACCCGAGACTTAGCCTCATTATCCCCCTTACCTTTAGGGAAATAAGAAAATCTCTCCGCAACAACAACTAACACCTTCCCTTGGCTACCGATGATGCCCAGTCTCGAATTATGAACTAGATTCGGGATTTACCACCATATCTAATACAAATATTCCTTCGTTCATCCAATGATGGAAATAATTTAAAGAACATCATTCTTACTTGAGCTTCATAAACTAACACCGATGTTTACAAATTCCCATTGGTCAATTCTATAAAATTAAAATGCACATATAGAACTTTTCTGAGGGGCGGAGCAAACATATGTAACACTTAATTTAAAAGAATTACCGTGATTTCGTGATCAATTCCCTTTGATGGTGTGGAAAGATAAATACTAACATGACAAATCAATCACATCACAATTTCAAAATGTAGATGGGAATCGTGGGTTAAACTAGTTTACTATCCCCTTAAGTTAGAACAATGTCCAATCATTATATCTAGTCCTTGAAAATTATTCCAGTTAAAGCTTTAAGACTAAAAACCAATGACAAAAGGTTGAATTCATTATAAAAACTTGAATCATGATAACTTTAAAAAGTTAATTTCTATTTAAAATGTGAGATTTAATTCGATTAAATTTTAAAGACGCATCCCTTTATCACAAATTAAAACTATTATCATCGAACATTCTAGTTCCCTTATGAAGTGAGATTTCTCGGTGGGTGCTTAAATCACAATACCTTAAACTATACAGACTTTCATATTTCGGTATCTTATTCGAATAGTTCAAGAAATTTATGTCCAACGTGATGAATAGCCAATGTCTTTTGGTCCAATCCTAATGACAATATCTCTGATAGAGAGGACATCATTAGTTGTATTTAAGTGTATATCATCGATTTGTTTGTTAAAATTGAACCTACTCGGGAATAACTTCCTCTATGGAAGGACCGAATTCACTCATTTTCAGTTTTAATGAACTATCACTAAAGAGTCTCGAGAATACCGGATAGTGTGATTAAATCCATCAGATGGGGGGGGGGGGGGGGCATTCACTCACATTCAATTTTAATGAACTATCACTAAAGAGTATCGAGAATATCGGATGGCATGATTAAATTCATCAGTTGGGGG
The DNA here is from genome assembly GCA_949130495.1 of Sambucus nigra. Lineage (NCBI taxonomy): Eukaryota > Viridiplantae > Streptophyta > Magnoliopsida > Dipsacales > Adoxaceae > Sambucus > Sambucus nigra. The sequence goes on along the minus strand of OX422211.1, from coordinate 326,019,562 downwards.
CCAGATCAAGTTGACACGAGGAAGTAATCATAGAGCATTCTAAAAACACAAAATGGAGACTGTGGGATTTATGTGGAAACCCCTCTCCCACTTAATATTTTAAACTTTAGGTTATTTTGAAAATAAATAAATTTAATTCTAAATGCTCAAATTAAAACCTTGGTGATTGTCAATTGACTTGTACAAATTGAATTACCTGAACTCACTATTTTAATTTTCAAAAACTAGAACCATTTTTAAATTAAAATATAACTCGAAGATAAAAAATTTAATGTATACCTTGAAATTAATTACCTGTTGAAATTGAATTTAGAAAAGAATAAATTAAATTAAATTTTCCAAGAAAAACATGAATTACGCAGATCTCAAAATTAAATCCATGTTATCCATGAAAAATAAGTATTACTAATTAATTAATTTAATTAACACACGAAATTATGCAATATAATAATTAGCATACATAAAAAAATATAATCAAACGCAAACAGGAGCAATTATAAATCAAATGGAACATAAAATCCCAATTCATCATATCTGAATTATCTTCCTTAGGACAACTCCCTTAAAATGAAAACTTTTTGGAAAAGAACCTTGCCAAAGTAAATTATTATGGTGAATCTTTGATGAAGTAGAACTCTTGAAGGTACTCAGTCACAAACCAGAGAATAAAAAAATTGGTGCACAGGACGGGAGGGGGCACCGTTAAAACGGTTGGAACTTCCATTATTGAGGTTGAGTACCGCCACTATAAAGGTTGGGGCGCATCTCACAACGAATTGCTCAACATCCTCTTTTCTTCATTCTTTCTTTTCTATTTCAATATTTCTTCTTCCATAGCTTCTTAAAATCACCATGAATGACCTCCAAGATTATAAAAAGACCCATGGAACACCTCCAAGATCAAACCCAAACAAAAATTAGGAAATAAAGCTTACATCCCCTTACATACTCCTTTTAATACAACAATTAAATGCAATAATTAAAAATATTAATTATTACCACCAAATCGAATCTAAGAGCATAAAAATAACTACGGATAAATCATCGTAGGATCCATTCATATAAAATACATTCATGTGACCTTGATGGAAGGGATATAATCCATCACATCCTGCAAAACCATGTTAGTAAAAACAAATACACCTCCACGCACACATTTCTAACTTGCAACCAAGAGTTTCGATCATTTGACGACATGGACCTTTCAAAAACATAAGCAGTCTATAACTGAGCATTCTAATATGAATTGTTAGGAAAATAAAGAGGGATTGACATTTAAAATGCTTAAAAAATTCAGCTCTAAGAACTTAGAAATGATCATGCAATGGAAAGTAAAATTAAGAACTAGGTTTGGACTACAAACCTAGGGTTAAGAATACAATACATAGAGGATCTTGTTGTGATTTGTATGAGGGGAAAACTTTGATGAGGATGATGATATGAATGCCCCTAAAGGTCTCCAAAAAACTGTCTAGAATTCTCTGAAGATCTCAAATCTTCTAAGATACGATCCACCAAAAGTAAGCCTTATGTGCGGGCACTCTTGGAGATAAAACTTTGGTGAAATATAAGAGAAATATTTATCTATCTCCTCACCCCATCACAAAAATGTGAATAGTATTTTTTCTCTACCTCTCTAGACCTCCGTAATCGATCATTACCCTAAATAATTAAATTGGCTTCCAAATAAATACTCAGAAATACCAAACTACAACTCCATAATTTATTTCTTTTTGTTTATTTAATTATGATTGATTCCTCTAAATAAGAACGATTTCACTCCAATTTAATTATCTCTAAATCATAAGTCAGTTCCTTTATTCTTAGACTTAACTTATGTCCTACTCTACCGGGACATAAAATAATCCACCGGTCGGGTTTTATTGCTAGAAACAAAGCATATAACTATCAAAGCGGTATCAAAATCCTAGATATCTCATGGACGCGAATTCCTTCGAATTATGATCTGAGACCTACTCACACAATGATTTTCCAACTTGCAAGGATCTATTGATCCAATATATAATTGAATCACACCCATAGAAATCAAAGCGACAATTATGCAAGCATTCCAATCCTTATAAATCTTGGGATTAAGAATATATGCACCCTTTACAAATGGTACAAGATTGCACAAGTCTAATCTTGGTAGCCCTTAGACTTCAGTTTCATGGATGGTCCTACTCAATATACTCTTGAACGTACCATACACAATCCTATTTTAAACTATCATATAATGTTTTGAACCATCGAAAAGGTTCTCGTAGTTTGAGATAAACTACTAGGATTTTACAATAATACCGATAGGATATCAATTCCCTATCAAATTTGGGGACTATTTAGTTCAACTAGATTCGAAATTCCAATGATCAAGCCGAATCAACCTCACCATAATTCCTACTAAGTTCAACTGACTGACATGCATACAATGCATTTAAGACAAATATAAGGCATTCTCATAAATATGATTCTTATTTCAAAAGAACTGACACCTTTATTGAAAAGTAAATGTTATACATGATTTTAAGACTAAAACCCCAATAATTTCATCCTAAAAAATACTTGCAAATGTGATCCTATGGGAAAAAAATATTGTGGTTCATTCTAGTCAGAGGCGGATCCAAGAGGGGGAAAGGGGTGGCCTTGACCCCCCCAAACTTCTAAGAAATTCAAATTTTAACCCTATAATTTGAACATTTTGTGATTTTTTAATATATTTATAGTTTTGGCCCCCACAAAAATTGATATATATTATTTAGCCCCCTCTTACTCACATTTCTGGATCCGCTGCTGATTCTAGTTGGGTGGAAACCCCGAGAAATACATTAGAAACCATAAGTACTTCAAACAAAATGATGTCCATATTGAGATATGGTAGACTTTTGATTGTAAAATTAGTCATCTATCATATAGCCTACCAAGCTTTGCTAGTTTTCCATGAAAGAGTGTATGGTAGTGGTAGTGAAGGTTATATGGTTTGACCAAATCTATGCAATCATATTTTTCTTCAGAATTCATGTGGTATAGTTGAATGCCAAAGGATGTCTATTGGTTAGACATTTAATTCAGTATAAAATGCACTTAAAGCAAGCCTGGATGGGTTCATTAGGGGCTGGAAGCCTATTTTGGGTTTGGATGGGTCATTGCCATTTTTCTGTTTAGGTGCTAATAATGGGTTATTTTTCATTTCCACTTTCAATGGTAAGGGGAACAGTATAACTTATGGTCATAATTTCTCAACACTTTGGCACCAACACTAAAAATTTACCATCTACCACTCACTTTCATTTTCATACAAATATAACTTTTTGGAAGGGCTTATTGATAAACCTCCCCATAAAATCATTAATAGAAGATTAATACAAAGCATATATTAAACGAACCATGATTAAACCATACACTGGAAGCAAAGAGAATCATCATTAATTTAGCCTCTTCTCTATGATTATAATTTATCTTTTAATAAGTGAGATCCCTCGTTATCAATAATGGACCAGGTATGGTAAGACCTATGAGAGCTTACATTCTCTATCGAGGAAGCTCACTTAATGATTATTTAATGGAATTAGTTTGGAGGATAGATAGAAATGTATCGTTAAGGCATTTAACTTTACGAGGCATCTTGAATGAACATTATTTGAATGACCTCATTATCAGGCATTATCAGGCGCACACTTTTTTGCGCTAAATATCATATATTTCACAAAAGATCTAAACCACGTCATATCATGTCTAACATGTCAAATCATTAACATTCCTTAAACTGAAGGTTAGTAAGTGTAGATGGTAAAATCATAGTAATGCTAATCAACACAATCAAAGCAAAAAAAAAAAGCTCAATCACACAAGAGCAATATGTATATAGTTAGACAATGTGCCTATATCCACATGGTGTTACTCTCCATTTATTAATTGTCTCTTAATAACAAAGATTACATGCTCCTTTTCCCTAGGGTAAGTGTCATATTTATATAGAAAAGAAAGAGGTTGATCCATATGGGAATCCTTGACATTAGATAGCTATCTGGACTTGATCGAATGTATCTAATTTAGAGATTTATGTTGATAAACATTAACCATCCTTATCATATCACATGAGATAATTGATAGGATCAATGTAGACGTGTCTCTACCTTACGTGTGGGCGAATAATCACCCACGATAAGTTAATGGTTGAGAGTGCGCGGACGATGCACTGTGACACCTGACACAAGTCGGTTGGTGCATCGTGATTTCCTCAACATTTAATGCTTCTGAGGTCCCTCTGGGCCTTTGGTCCTATAAAACAACAAACTTATCATTGGTCAAATTATCAAGTTATTAGATTAAATATGCAAAATAAAACCATTCTAAAGTTAAAGAAATTGGTGTGTTTACTTCGTTATCAACTAGAATATCACCATTTATTACTTCCAAACACTCATCCCACTAGCCTATTGGTGTACTGCATGCCAGTGCATATTTAGAGTGGTTGTTCTCCCTCCCTCTAAATCGGTATCGATCAAAGGCACCTCTATTTATTATCAAACATTCTTGTATTTGTTGGTCATTCTTGTGAT